>OW240913.1:164013994-164054848 GCA_933207985.1 Pelobates cultripes | reverse complement strand
GAAATTTGAGGGAGGGAGAGAGGAAGGAAATTTGAGGGACAGGGGAGAGGAAGAAAATTTGAGGGATGGGGGAGAGGAAGGAAATTGGAGAGGAGAGGAAGGAAATTGGAGGGGGGAGAAGGAAATGAGAGGGAGGGGGAGAAGAAGGAAATTGGAGAGAGGGAGGGAGGGGGAGAAGAAGGAAATGGAAGGGAGAGGGGGGGGAGAAGGAAATTGACGGGGGGGAGGGGGAGAGATTGACATCCACACACACACACACAATGCATTACACACAGACACATACACAAGCAATGCATCCCTTACACACAGCAACACACAATGCACCCCTTACACACACTCAGTGCATCCCTTACAGACGCACACACTGCATCCCATACATACACAAACTCACCTTGCAGCCCTTACACATACAAACACAGATTCACACAATGCATTCCTTACACACATCAGGACATCCCCCACACACACACTCCACCCCTGTGAACAAACTCATTGGTGGAACATGAAGGTGGACCCTGGGACCCAGACCTTGAGCTGTGTAAAGGGCCCTCAAAAAAATGGAGCTGCTTCCCGTTCTCCCAGAACATTGATTTTTGTGACCACAGTTACAAACCGCCTCCAGAGAGCCTGTTCTACACCAGACCAGTGGAGCCAGACGGCAGCTAGAGCCCATCATCATCCTCATCTGGTTGTAAGTAGGCAATCTAGTATATTATTTGTGGCACTAATCTCTAATTTACCTCACATTAAAGGGACACTATAGTCCCCAGAACAACTGCAGCTTAATGTAGTGGTTCTGGTGTCTATAGCCTGTCCCTGCAGGCCTTTTATTGTAAACACGGCGGCACTGCAGCACTGTGTTAGTTAACATGGCAGATCATATGGGTGGGGCATTGTGATGTCACATGGGGGGCGGCAAACTTTACTTTTGCCTAGGGCGGCAAAAATCCTTGCACCGGCCCTGCAGACACTGCATCCCTGTGGGCGGACTCGGGGGGAGAGGGGGTCTCGGGTGCAGGCACCGGGGGGCCCAGACCTTGAGCTGTGTCAGGGGCCCCAAACTTTCTGATGGCAGCCCTGATAGATACTGCATATAAATAGAACCCTGCCAAGATTGCTAAAGAGCAGGCAAAGCATCATACAATTTGTAGGGCACTGAGGATCTACCCTATGGCCACCTTTGATCTGCAGGTGGGGGCCTTAACAAATTCTTACACTGGGTCCCTGAGTGGCCAGGTACTCCCCAGACTGTGGTAGAAGGAGCTCCAGTAGCAGTAGCAGTATTGCAGCATGAAAAAGACTGAGAAACATCCTCCTGAGTGCTACATCAGCCATAATGGAGATGCCGCAAACCCCACAATCCTGTAGCTAAATATTAATAATAGAGTTGGTAGTAGTTCTTGGTGGTAGATGTAGTGAATAGGAGGTGTTAGCAGTACTCATGGCTGAGGAGGAGGTGTTCACACGCCAATAGAACATGGCACTACTGCTGATGGTGGGTTAGGGAACATGACCCCTTCCCCTTCATTGCCCCAATTTCTGTTTGGAATCAGGACATAACATTTTTGTTAAAATAAATTTAGTATACAAATGATTGTGCATTTTGTGAACTAACACATCATTGTTCTGCAAAAATAAGTGTTTGTGTTGCAAATTTCCTCCAAACAGTTAACAAAAAAAGCCTTTTAACAACTGTGACTGGTAAGCTAGTATTTTCATATGGATCATTGACAGAATGCCTGCCAATCTCCTATCTGCTACTCAAAGTTGTTTCAAGTGCTCCTGTAAGCAACTGCCAACTAGATAAATCAGAAAACTAAAACTAGTCTTACTCTAGAATCAATGACCTACGCTAGAAAATAGGAACTTTTCCTTCCTTTGTTACTGAACACCACAGTCCCCAAAAAAAGATTTTCTTTCATTCAAACAGTTAACAAAAATAACTTTTAACAACTGAATACTGGTAACTAGTGATGTCCCGAACGGTTCGCCGAACGGTTCGCCGCGGACTCATCATTGAGTAAACTTTGACCCTGTACCTCACAGTCAGTAGACACATTCCAGCCAATCAGCAGCAGACCCTCCCACCTCCTGGACAGCATCCATTTTGAAGCTGCATTCTTAGTGAGCTGTCCAGGAGGTGGGAAGGTCTGGGAGGGAGGGTGTGCTGCTGATTGGCTGGAATGTGTCTGCTGACTGTGAGGTATAGGGTCAAAGATTACTCAATGATGAGTCTGCGGCGAACCGTTCGTGGCGAACCGTTCGCGAACCGTTTGGGACATCACTACTGGTAACCCAGTCTCACACTAGGAACAATTACAATATGGCAATCTCCTATCTCCCACTCATAGCTGTTTCGAGTGCTAATGGCAAGAGCTGATACCTAGATAAAGCAGAAAGCTAACGCCAGTCTCACACTAGAGTTAATAATCATAAGATTTGTGCTACTTCTTGTTTGGACAGTAGATGCAGTCCATGATAGGGCAGAACTCTTTTTTCCACCAAGGAAAACTAAACTGATTATATGCCCCCACCCAAAAAAACAAAAACAACCTCTTCTTCATTCTATGCTCTTTTTTTCTGATGCTTGAACTGACTTTAGAACTGAACCTAAAATGTTAGGGGTTTAAAATTCAGAATTTTTGGTAGTCAGCCATTCAACTGAAGTTGTGCGAATTGCAGTCTAGTCCTAAACGAATCTATAAGCCTACTATATGTTTCTCTGTCTGACTATCTATCTGTCTGTAAATATATCATTATTAATAGTTGTTGTACTGATCGGGTGTGTGGCTAACTGCTGAGCGGAATGGACGTCCAATCCTTAGCTCCGGTGAACAGGGTCTACAATCCATCACAATACTGGAATCTAGGGCGCTATATGCTCACCTATGCTCACTATGGCTCAAGAAAAAAGTAAGAAGAACCAAGATGGCGAGAATTAACTTCTTCGGCCATAAGCAGCAAAACAAGCAGTCAGAAACTCAGGCATTCTCTCAAGATGGCGGCACCAGTTCTGATAGTACCAACTTCAGGCCATCCATGGAGAACCTGACAAACTTACCAAAAGCCACTTACAAGCAGCACTTGATGCACTTTCTCAAAAGCTTATAACAACTTTGCAACATTCTATGGATTCGCTAAGGAAAGATGTACAACAACTTGGCAAACAAACCTCCCATATGGAATCCAAGATGGATGAATTTGCCTCTGCTCACAATGATTTAGCCATGCATGTGGAACAAATGGAGCAAAAGCTTACAGATACGGACGTGAAACTTGCAGATCTTGAAGACAGGGCGCGACGGAATAACCTACGCTTAAGGGGAATGCCAGAAACCACACTGCCTGAAAACTTACAGGCCTATGTAAGAGGCCTTCTTCAAGCCTATGCTCCAGAAATACCAGCAGATATACTAATCATAGACATTGACTCCCGCTCCCTTGATTCTTAGCAGCTCCGAGAGATGTGTTGATGTGAGTCCACTACTGCAATATTAGAGAGCATGTACTCTGGGCAAGCCGGAATAAAGCAAAACCACCAGAGGATTATCCAAGTGTTAAAATCTTTGCAGATCTTTCGGCTTCTACCCTGCGCAAGAGAAGAGAATTCTCCAAAGTTGCAGACACGTTGCGGGCGCATAGCATCAGGTTCTGTTGGGGATTCCTGACCTAAATTCTGGTATCCAGAGAAGGATCCATACAAGTGATCTCCTCACAGGAAGATGGTCTCTGCAAGCTGCACTCTTGGAGTGTTATGGAGCAGCAACCGGAACCCCGTACCTCACCTTCAGGCCACCTGCAGCTAGAATGGAGCAGAGTTTCCTCGACAAGAGACGCACGATAAAGGAATGCAAGTATATCTATGTACGTACAACCTGCCATACACATGAATAACCAATTGACTCTGCCCACACCTTAACTTGAACCTTTACTGGCATGCTAAGCCCATGGCTGACCCAGTTACCATACAAGTCGCAACACCTTACTAAACCCCTTGGCGATGGTGATATCGGGGTACATTTTACCCTTTACTAAACTCTTATCTATGGCACAATGTCTGAGAGGCCCTGCACCTACAACATGCTCATAAGGCTATCTTGACCTGTCTAGGTCTTTCCCAAATGAGCAGTAATGTATACTATACTTGGTGTTCCCATAGTACCTTAGCTGGGGTTGTGTGGCTTACTCCATTAGATTATATAAGAAGTAAATTCGATGTTGGTTGTATTTAACCTCCTCTGAAATTGTATATAGTTCACGATGATACACTATAGCTACTCTCATATTACTAAACATGCAGTGTGATTTATTAGCACACAACAATATATTGAGGAACTGCTTCCACTGAGGCTGTCCACTCACTTTGCCCTATCAGGCTAGACTGATCCAATAAGACCCATAGCCACGTACACGGAGACGATAGGTTTCAAACCCCATGGTACCACAGCTTGGTATCACACCCCCAGTTGGGGTTTTTTGTAAATATTTTGTTTATGTTTTCTCCCAGGTTCTGTACTTCCCTTCCCTTTCCGGTGTCCCAACATGACAATATACTGGTGGCCCAACACAACTCGTATCCCAAAGCATAATCTACAAGCCAGGCTATCTTCAGCCCACAAATCATACATACAAATACTGAGAAGGTACCTGAAGTACCACTATGGGATAAAGTGAAACAGAATCTTAAACTTCCCATTTTATGAAGATATAATCTCATAATGTTCGGGGGCTGAACACCCCACATAAATGATGGGTTCTTTTAAACACTGTAAAAAGAGAAAGCGTAGATGTAATATGTCTGCAAGAAACCCACTTTGTTCATGGCAAAGTACCAACCTTTGGGACGCAAGATTATGCAACTCAATACGATACTACCTACTCTTCCAAAACTAGGGAAGTGTCCTTTTTATTTCACAAATCCCTTACGTTTGAACTTTTACAGATTAAAAAAGATCCCCAGGGACGTTACCTCATACTGCATTGTATCAATAATGTAATATACACATTAGTGGGCATATATAGCCCAAATAGCGAACAGCGTAACTTTTTACACAAGATGCTAAATAAAATTCCCACACAAAAATAATGACCTCCCTGTTAATATGTGGAGATCTTAACCATGTTCTGCACCCACATATGGACACAACATTATCTACATTAAACCCTTGGTTTAAATCACTAATACCTCAATGCAAGGCCCTTACCAAACTAATATCGGAATACGGATTATATGATATATGGCGCACTCATCATCCCAATGAAAAAGGATATGCATACTTCTCCTCAGTTCATAAAACACATTCAAGAATAGACATCATACTAGTATCGAGAGATATGATGCCTTTGGTTGAAGGCTGCCATATTGGAAATATCGTGTGGTCGGACCATGCTCTGATGTCCCTTAAGCTCCAAGATGCATTTAAATATAGAGAGAAGGCTCTATGGTGCTTGAATAATACTCTGTAGTGCGATATAGAATTAGGGCTAAACTAGAAAATGACATACAATCTTACTGTTAAACCAATACATCTCCTGAGCTCTTGCCTACCACTACATGGCAAGCCCACAAGGCAGTTATTAGGGGACTGCTAATCAGCAGGGCATCCTACATTAAACCCTGTACCCAGGATAAATACCTCATTCTCCTTAGCACTCTACGAGACCTTACAAATGCCCACTTCCTACAACCTAATGATACTTCACAATTAGAAATTAACCGGGTAACCAAGCAAATCAATGATTTGCTTCTACACAAGATATACACACAAGGCAACAAGGTCAGCAAGACACTGGCATCAATGTTACAACACAAACTATCCCAATCAAAGATCCATTACTTACTATATATATATAATCCTCAAGATATCAACACAGATAGGTCCGTTTCTATAAATAGCTTTACAATCTGAAAGATAACCGCATACGCACCAACCAACATAAAAAGAGATACAACAATTTCTCTCTCAGATACATCTAACAACATTAACACCCCCACAAAAGAACTCCCTCATGGGTCCACTTTCCATAAATGAACTGACACAAATGATACAATCCTTACCTCACGGTAAATCGCCAGGTACCGGCTTTACGAATAATTATAATAAGACCTTTCATGCTACCCTAGACCCTCACCTAATTAAGACGCTGAACCACATAATAACAACTGGAGATATGCCACCAGAGATGCTGCTGGCGCATATTTCCACTTTACCGAAACCCGGAAAACCTACCAATAAACCTCAAAATTTACGACCCATTTCGCTGTTGAATAAAGACAGCAAATTTTTAGCTAAACTCTATGCCAATCGAGTTGCAGGTCTGATTCCCTCACTAATACACCCTGACCAGGTGGGATTTGTAACAGGTAGACATGGAGTGGACTGTACAAGGAAATTGTATAATTTATTCTACGGCTGGCGAACCTACTGGGAGCCCAGGGTATGCCTGTCTCTGGATGCTGAGAAAGCGTTTGACAGGCTACACTGGAACTTTCTTGGAGCTCTTCTATGGAAATTTGACTTTCCCTCACAATTTCTATCATTACTCTTGGCACTTTACTCTAAACCTTCAGCAACAGTGGCAAATGGTGATTTTGTGTCAAATTCATTTGACATCTCGAATGGTACGCGCCAGGGATGCCCGCTATCCCCGATCCTCTAGATCCTTGCCCTAGATCCTCTGGCACAAGCAATAAGGGACAACAAATTGATCCAGGGTGTGAAAATCAGAGAAAAGGAATATAAAATTACTATGTTCGCTGACAATGTGATGCTATCCCTAACTAACCAAAGAAACCTCCATCCCAGCCCTCCGAACTATCCTTCAACAATTTAGTGACTGTTCTTATTATAAACTGAATACTATGAAGACACAAACAATGTGTCTTCATGCAACCCCATACGAATGGAGGCAAGATAGTCTTACCTTCTTAGGCATACAATTCACAAAACAGGTTCACAGCTTGTGCTGGGCAAATTATATCACGTATCTAAATACATATCTTGAATGGGAAGAATTGCTGCAGTGAAAATACTAATTCTTCCCAAACTCCAGTATCTGTTCCGCAACCTGCAGATAAAATTACCAACAACGTTTTTTAGGGATGCTCAGAAAACCCTAAATATTTATGGGCATATAAAAAACTTAGAATAGCTGCCAGGATTATGAACCTCTCCTATAGGCAAGGAGGCATGGGATTGCCAAACCTTATTACATGTTACAGGGTGTACATACTCAACACTCTAGTTATAGCACTACATCAGCATGCAACACCAGTCCCTTGGACGATATTGGAAGCAGAAAACAGTGAGGGCCATAAAATAACATCCCTGGCCTGGATACCACAATGCCATTGAAAGAAGTATAAGGACATTTTGCCAATAACTTCCTTATCATTGAAGGAATGGGATAGATATACCATGACACACAATCCCAAAACAACCCTTTCACCAGCATTGCTAATCCAATCATTTACAGCACTAATGGCCCAAACATGGTCTGACATACCTTCATCAACTGTTGGACTGTGGTGAGCTTACACCATTTAAGTCACTACAAAGCATATGTAACCTCCCCACTTCAGCAGAATTTGCCTACATGCAAATCAGGTTGTGGAAAAATAAAGAGGCTCTCCCTACAATTGTAAATAAGGGCAAATGTCAGGGTTGGAGACTCTATGCCTGTGCATAACAAAACAACAAAAAATAATGTCCACTCTATATAATAGTTACTACCAACCACCACCTGACATACACAGCTACCCCTTGTGCAGTTGTGGGAAAAAGAGCTGGGTACAAAATTGCCGGATGAGATGTGGACACAAATCTGTGCAAACAAAAAGTTTATGCTGTGCACTTCGCATATTGAGATTGCATGAAAAATGCTCTATTGCTGGTATTTAGTTCCAACTAGAATGAAACAACTAGATCCTAAACAATCAGGAACATGCTGGAGGTGTGAGCAGTGCCCCGGCACTATGCTCCATATATGGTGGACATGCCCTACTTGAGAAACTCTGGGCAGATACACATAGTTTAATATGAGATGTTACAGGTACCACCCTACCACGAATCCTGGACATTTTTCTACTACAATTTATGCCAACCCACTTACCAAAAATGAAAGGAGCACTATAGGGTTAGGAACACAAACATGTATTCCTGACCCTATAGTGTTAAAACCACTATCTAGCCCCCTGGCCCCCTTTGCCTCCCTAAAGATAGTAAAATCTGTTGTATAATCCTTCTCTCACCACCAATACTTCCAATTGGTATCCTTTTGAGAGAAATCCACTCTGCGTTGTGTATTAATAGTGAATGTAAAATCCCTGTGTCACCTCTTCCAAGAACTAACATTTATCTTTATCCCCTTGTCCAGATAAATATACGACTAGCACTACTAAGGTATTCTACCCGATATTGCAAATAAGCAGCCAACCCATTTATGGGTTTTTGAACGTGAACAGGGCAGCTCCCTGAGTTTTCCACCATGCACCCATCTGCCTGGACTAGTGGTTCTAGTACACAGGAACAAAGCCAAGCATTACCACGTCTGTCACAGCAACTGGGGTTGATAACTTTCCAGAACTGGTCTTCTTTTATTACTAAGTGAGTTTGTGGAAGGAATTGCTTTAAAACATTAGTGCGATTAGCCACTTCCAACTCACCAAACATAGTCATCTTATAAACAGGTACAGGCTGTGCTGTCCAAACTGGAATGTCAATTATTAATGGAATTACCATTTTTTCCAAATTTGCACTTATTGCACCAACTCTGCAGACCTTTAATTTTGGAAAGGACTACATTCTGACAATCTATGATGTATTCCCTAACCAGATCAAAGACTAGGTTAGAATTGATTATTCTGGGCCATTCCCCTCGTTTTATTTCTTGGAGGCCTACATTTAGATGTTCGTCTAGTAAATTTCCAACTATACCACATACCATAGCTTTAGAAACATTATTATTATTAACTGATTCTCTGAGAGCATTCACGGATATATTAATCCACTGCAAATCTGCATCAACTATGTGAATGTTCTGTCTTGTGACATCAGTTTCAGCTAGAGTGTTAAAATCCACTTGTCCCTCTTTAAGCATAATTTGCTGCGACCCATTAACATAATTTATTTCTCGTGCGTTAAGACCATCTGTCTGCCCTATTCCAAATTGATGTTCCCAAACTGAATCCTGAGATTATATCAGTACCCAGATCCCTTTTTTCTCTCTCTCTAAACTTGAGCCCTTGTGTTGCATCACAAAATAGATTAATATGTGCTTGAAATACATTTTTAAGCCATTCTTTCATCATCTCTGGGCAACTCTCTGGTATATTAAATAATGAAAAATTTAACAATAATGGTAATGTTACATATGATACATCTTTGCACGCAACAGTTTGTGTTGGTTGCAAGAAAAGGCCATGCTCTGTCCACAGGGTGGTAGTTGGACAGTCCTGAGAATTTATAATTATTATCTTAATTGCTGGGTCAACTGTATTATGTTATCCAGTCTGATGGGGGCTGCATGTTACAACACCATCCTGGGAACATTGGCCCAAAATATACTGGTACTCTTATGTAAGTCACTTCCTCCTGGATATTTCCAAACTGCAAATTCAGAGGGAAGGTTAGTTTTAGGCATTGAAATTTTACATTGTATCACTATCCATCCCCCTATAGGCCCAACCACTGTAAGATTATCTTTACATGTAACTTCAGGTGATTGTTCCTTTATTTTTAATGTTACCATGATATTCTCTGAATCTCCTGAACTCCTTTTCTCCCTATGATTACCCTCTAATGGAGTACTCTGATGTCCCATTTTATTATTATTCTTCATCATGACATTCCCTTTTCCTAAGCTGTACAGTGTATACATAAAAAACGATACACATAACCACCACATCACAACTGCTGTTTTCTTGCACTTTATATCTCTTCTGTGAGCTGCTTTTCCAGGGATCATACCATCTCCTATCATCTGGAAAAGAGAACTAAGAGACTATGTTAACATTTACATTAACTTGGCATAAAGTTCTCATCTCTCACATCTAACAAATACACAGAAGGGCCAATTTTGTCAAGCACAATATATGGACCTTTCCATTTTGGTTTTGGAAATGGATGGTAGGGTGAAAAATATTGCAACATTTCTCTGTCTCCAATCTGATGCTCTGTTATTTCCCCTTTTGAAAAAAAAAAAAAACCAACAACAAAGCATCAGAGATGTTTGTCCGCATGCAATCTATAGAAAACTGACAAAGGTCTGTTGCCATACAACGATAAAAAAAAAAAAAAATCAGCTTGAGGCTATTTTTGTTGGTAGCCATATATAGAAACAAAAGAAAAACAAACATACATACAGATGTAGAGAGAAACAAAAAATTATGGGAGTTATTAATTGTTGGGGACCCTCAATTAATCCGTCTTTCCCTCCTCTCTCATCTGTTCCCTTTTACGTCTGCCTCCAATCTCTCAGTCTGTCTCTTCAGGTCCCAGTATTCTCTATTCCCTTCTTTATTCCTCCAATTATCCCAATTTCGTCTATTGGTCTGATCATCCCATCTATGGTTCCTTCTCCAAGTATTCTCCCAATAACTGTTCCTATTGTTTCTTCGTTTTTCTCCCCAACTGTGATTTTCCCAGTTATTTTCTCCATTTTAGCCTCTCCCAGTTATTATTATTCCAATTATTGTTGATTACCTGAGGCTCCTCCCATCTATTTCTCCAATTATCTCCCATTACATTGCTCCCTTTAGCACTATCTCTATTCCTATGGACCCTCTGTGGATGTCTCCATCTTTTGTCACTACCAGATTCATTCTCACCTCTAAAATGTCCCATATTCTGAAATCTATTTCCCCTTAATGGTTTCTGAGGATACATGGCAGACCTGTCTCTCCTCTCTGGCCCCTCTACTCGTAAAATCTTTGCAGCATCTACAGCAAAACTCTCATTTTTAATCTTTCTTTGCCACAAATTATCAGCTCTTAACAGTAAATCACACATTTCTGATGGGTTTGGGGTTACAGATAATATCTCATCTTTAATATCTTCCTCTAATGCATCCAAAAACATTGATCTATGCACCAGCCCTCCCTGTTCAAAACCAGGATTACTGACACCAAACTGTTCCATTACTGTGGAGATTCTAGCTGACAATTCATACGGAGACTCTTGTTTCAGCTGTTTAATTTTTCCAGACAATGACACATTTGATGTAAAAGCCATATTAGTAGCATGTCTGCATTCATCTAGTTCTTTTTGCAACTCCAAAATTTTCTCATTCAGTCTCTCATTCTCCACTGTAAGCTCCTCACACATTTTGGCCTTTTCAATCAAAGCTTCTCCAGTTGTAACTTCATGCACTATAAAATCTACAATCTTATTATTCAATTTCTCAGATTTCATGTTAATTACTGGATTAAGCTCTCCCATTTCATCCTCCTTTATTTTTACAATTCCCTCTAATTTTAAACAACACCATAGTAATGCTTGCATAATACAGCCTTTTCTTTTTTTATCAGACACATTTTTTTCAAAAAACATTTCCCCTAAAAACTCCTGCATCTTTTCCCATGACTGTTTACAGTCCTGAGAGATTTCATAAGGACCACCATGCCTCTTAATATAATTCATAAGCCATTGTTTAACATTTTCTGAACAAGCCATTTTTGCATCTACCTTTTTACATGCCATATTAAAAATATACACTGCAGCAATAGAATAAATAACAAATATACTCACCACAGCTGACAGTCTTCAGAATCCTAGGCAGATTCTGAAGAAAAAAAAAAAAATCTTCCGGCCACGGTCACGGCACCAATTATGTTGTATAATCCTTCTCTCACCACCAATACTTCCAAATGGTATCCTTTTGAGAGAAATCCACTCTGCATTGTGTATTAATAGTGAATGTAATATCCCTGTGTCACCTCTTCCAAGAACTAACATATAACAGCCAACACCATAGTTCTTACCAGAGAGAAATCTTTACTTAGAATCTGCCCAGTTACATATTACAGAAGAATGTTACAGAGTTATAGTATTACAGAGTTACAATACATTCATAACACTCATACATTCCATCTAACTAATAATATCTGCTACATTGTGCATGTGCTGTGAGATGTTATGTGCAGCATGTGTGTCTTACAAACCAAGTCTAATGTGCTGTCAGTATCTTCTATTTTTAAAGGAATTGGTTCCCATGTTGTAAATAGCCAGTTCCTCAGCTCAATTGATATATAGATGTGATTTACTTTCCCAAGGCCCAAAGTGTTGTCTATACTGTTATTTTATTTGTGTGTGAACTCCCCCAGCCATCCCCTTACCTCTAACCTAAGGTGTGACTGTTTTCCTAGATAGAAACTCCTTTGAAGACACGTTGATATGTAAATGTGATAAACATTCCCAAGGATGTAGCGGTGCTGTTCAGGTGCTGTATCTTTCCAACTATCTAAACAGAAACTCCCTTTGAAGATAATTCCTGATCTCCCATACACACAGACTTAAACAAGCACATATTAAACAGATATATATAATCATAATATTTTTCCCAACAAAATCTCACTTGTAATCAAGTCTGAAGCTGCTGCCTCTGCCTGTGAACTTCATCTGACCTCTGACATCATCAGAAGTGGTGGCCTGTTCCAATCACAATGCTTCGCCATAGGATTGATTGAGACTGACAAGGAGGCAGATCAGTGGCAGAGCCAGCACAATTCAAACACAGCCCTGGCCAATTAGTATCTCCTCATAGAGATTAATTGAATCAATTAATCTCTATGAGGAAAATTCAGTGTCTGCATGCAGAGAGAGGAGATACTGAATGTTTGGATGCATTTTAGGCAGCCTGACCAAAGGAGGATCTCTAACAGCCATCTGAGGAGTGGCCAGTGAAGTTATCCCTAGGCTGTAATGTAAACACTGCATTTTCTCTGAAAAGACAGTGTTTACAGCAAAAGGCTGAAGGTAATGATTCTACTCACCAGAACAAATTCAATAAGCTGTAGTTGTTCTGGTAACTATAGTGTCCCTTTATGAGGTATCTTATAAATCATATAACCTCGGTAGTGCTTATGGCCATCAGCAAGGCCTGGCTACAACCAAATCCCCCTCACATAAGATCTTGTTTTCAAATGATCAATACTGCAAAAACCCTATGAAACCATGGCTAGATCAGTCAGATCCCCAATAAAGTTCTGGAGGGAGGCGTGGGAACTGTTGGATAGATTTCAAACGGCTCAAATTGCTCAAACAGTGTCTCTAGACTCAAAAGATACACCCAGATAGGAGATTGTGGTATGTGTCAATAGCATAAACAAAAGAAGAAAGATGGTAGTTGATAGCCAGTGTGTGGGACCAGTACCAGTACTGGTATATGCATATAGAAGGGCATAGCAATTAGACACAGGATGAATCATCCAAACCGTACACTTAGACCCTAGTAAATCATAGCTACTGGATAAATTGTGACTCCTTCCTTCCCTCCCTCCACCCTCTCCTCCGCTACACTCCCTTCCTGACCCAGTTCCTTTATATGCTAAATTACCAAAAGTGACATAAGTACGCCTCAAGCTTCTCTACCCACAATAAACAAGTAAATTGGAGACTGTATGGTAACATGTCATATGACGAGTTCTTATTTACCTGACGTTATGTATTTCCTGTAATTGTATAACGTGATTAATATGTTTCTTTCCTCCTACGTTCTGTGTACTTTGAAAATTGCAAAAATAAATAAATATATATATATTAAATAGTTGTACCAGCTTCTTAATTCAAGGAGAATTCTAACTGCCATTCTGGGGTTTAGACGGAATTATTTTCTAGTATATTGCAAAATTGTAAAGCGCTTCAAACTGAGATTTTTTGCTCTTTGTGAATCAACACCAAAAACAGATGTGAGAAAGGTTGAATTTGATGGACACATCTCTTTTCAGCCTATGTAACTATGTATATATCTATGTATGCATAATAGTTCACCACTTATTATTAAGGATGTGCACAAATGCAAAATGTATTTTGTTTTGATAACATTTTGGATGCTAGTTTGTGTGAAATTCTAATATGATCAATTTGTAACAAAATTAACTTCTGGAAAAAAAAAATTGTTAGGTCACGGAATTTGGGTGTTACTTATTTCCTATGTGGTTTCTATTTATCAGATGGCTTCCTAATTTATCTAGAAAACAGCTGAAAGACCAGAATTAGGAAAATAATTTCAGCTTGTTTAGTCCCTAATGTGTATACGTACGAAGGGTTGCCATATTTAAGGATACCAAATAATGGAGCTATCTGCTAAACAACACCTCACTTTGGTATCCTTAACCCCTTTACTATGAAGATTTCTTTTTAATTTAAAAAATCTAAGCATTTATTTAAAGATGCAGAGGAAGCCTGTAAACAGGGTTTAATATTTTCACTTGCAGCTTTGCTTTGTGAGTGGAAATGTAACCCTGATAAGTGTGCTATGGATTGCAGTGGTGAACCTGGCTGCAATAAGAATTTCAAATTTTAAGCCCTAATACAAACATGTTATAACACAGCAATTTTGGGTAAATATTTCATTGCAGACAAACTTAACATGATTATGTAAATTTACACAATTTTTATTTTTCACTTGTTCGTCCATCTTTTATAAAAATGAAAATCTGTAGACTGTATACAGAGTTTTGTATCTTGTAATACTTCCCACAGGGTCTGGAATGTTACTATAAAAGAAAAAAAAAAAATTTCTCACATACATTAGGTATGATAAAAATAAAGGAAAATTTATTCCTACTTACCGTAATTTTCTTTTCCTGGTCATAGGCCCTAGCAGCACAACAATGGGTAGCTCCTCACTATCCCTAACCGGACAGAAACCTAATTAAAACAGAAGGTATAAGTAACCCCTCCTACCCCTCCCACCCTCAGTCTTGTTTCCAGCAATAACCCAGGGTGGGATCTTTGTGCTGCCATGGCCTATGACCAGGAAAAGAAAATTATGGTAAGTAGGAATACATTTTCCTTTTTCCTGGCCATATCCATGGCAGCACAAAAATGGGTAATACCCAAGCAATAACCAAGGGAGGGAAAGAAGTACACAAGACTTCCAAAATATGAATGCAAATTGACAACACACACACACCTCATAAGGACATTAGAAATGAAAAACTGATTGCCCACTAATGGCACATTATCAAATTGACCAACTCAAATGTACCAAAAAAAAGTATATACGTTTTCCATGGCACTCAGAAGGGTATTAATTAGTGTAGTTCAAAAACTCTTATATTTAAGCCCTTCTACATTATTGAAACCTTCAGAATGAGGAAAGTAGCACTGGACCTGATGGAAGAGGGAAGAACTATTTTGGGAGATCCCATGGAGGTACTGAAAAGATAAGTAGAAGTGGAAACCATGGACTGGGTATTAATATGGAAGTGTCAGGATGATTGATATTGGCTCTTGCAACCTATGCAGAAGAGAAATGTTGGATGTTAAGGGTGTCCCTTTCCTGAACATATTTGATTTTGGAGAAAAGTTCCTCAACCCCAGTCGATGGTATTCATAGTTATCACTGTCCAAAGGATTTCCATGGGTAAGTTAACCTCTGCCCTTGTGACATCTTATCAGATCTATGGTGGAGGACCAGGATCAAAACTCTCTCAGCTGGGGTAATATGCTAGTCTGAAAAGATCTGTACCGTGCCTTGGACCATGTCGAACTGTAATCCCAGCTATACCCTGAACAGGGAGGGAGCAAGGTGACTACAGCAGACATTCATCTTTCACCATGAAGATGTAAAAATAAAAGTGATGTGAGGCAAAGGATACATGGCAATAAGCATCCTGCAAATCTATAGACATCATCCAATGTACTAGGAATACTACCTTTATAAATAAGAATGTTCAAGAATCCTGTAAATTAGAATGGATCTCCAACACCTGTTAGAAACAGATTGTGTTCTAGTTGCTTTTTAAAAATTCTCACAATAGCTTCCTCTAATTGAAGGGAAGCCATGAGATTTACAAAACATCTCTTTTTACCTTTTCTCTTCCTCTGGTAGAATAATGACCACTTACATCAAGGTTGAGATCTACCACACTCTTCCTGGTGTGAAATGCCTTGGTCTGAGAAGGAAGTTAATGAGAATCTTTGAAACCTAAGTTCTTGAAGTAGACAAGCTTTCCTGCCCTCTGACATTCTCTTGATCCATTAATATAGGAGGATGCATCTGTGGACCAGGTACTAAGCCAAAGAGCCCAGCTAATAGACACAAAGAAAGTCGTATTTCTGGCTAGAATAGAATGCAACCTACGTAGGCTTCTTAGCTGAACACTATTCCCGGATTAATGACTTGTAAATTGTCAAGAGACAAAGGAAATTTATCTCTGATATGCTCCTCCAAATTATCCATACCAATCTTAGATCCTTAGAGATTGAGGTAAAACCTTACAGCAAGATGAAAGCCTGTGCCAGCTGCCACATAGGCTTTAGAGAGTAGCAGGACCATGTATACTCCATGGAGTTTCAGAGAGATCCCATATTGTTTACAGACAGAGAGGAACGTTTAGCCAGTCAAAGGACTGCATCTACTACTTAGGAGCAGAGTCCCAGGTACTAGTGTCTGAAATTGCAATGGATGAAGACTGAGATACTCCCTTGTGTTGAGAACCTCTCTCAGTGTAGAACCATTCCTCCATTAAGGATCTTAAGGGGACCGGGAACTGGAAAAGATACTCTACACCCTCTGATATCCGAAAAGAAAGGCTAGAGGTAAAAGGACTCTGGAAATCAAATGAGCGGATTCTGGAACTACTGAAATAGGCTGAATATCCTCATCCGATGATTCCATATCTATGTATCCATCTCCCAGGATTCCTAAGAGTATTCATTCTGGGAATTGTCCAGAGGATCCAAGCTTTAACAGCTTCTATGACGTTTTGAGATACCTCCTGTTAATATTGCGTAATACACGGGACATGGGTAAATGGGCCTGTAGCCACTTTCAGACAGTCTTTGCAGAGACTTTACTTTTACAATTTACAAACCGAGGCTATAGTAATAAGCAGTTGGAAGTCGCTCTTCAACAAGCAAGAGAACATACTACAAAAAACCCTGTTCATTTACAGAATCGTCTGATTTGTCCTATAACATACAATGAGGCATCTATTAAATTATCCAACGTTATTAAAAGAAACTGGAATATGTTAGCACAAGATCCGACGCTCGCAACTACATTTAAACAAAAAACATTGGTATGTTATAAGCGCAATAGAAATCTCCGTGATATACTGGTCAAGACGGATCCAACACAGAGTTATAGGCGGACAGATAAGACACAACAATGTGGCAGTATCAGGTGTCTAGGCTGCGTGACGTGCAGCCATATGGTACCTTCACGGACATTTAACCATCTTCATTCGAATAAGAAATGTTATATTAATTATACTATAACTTGCAAAACTTTGTTTGTTATATATAAACTCAATTGTCCTTGTGGCCTATCGTATATAGGCAAAACGGAGGCGCCCTTATGTGAGCGCATACATGGACACCGGTCCAATATTCGTACAGCCTATAGAGATGGCTATAGTGACAAGCCTGTTGCTAAGCATTGCTTGGATAAAGGACATCCACTCACAGCTCTTAAGTTCACAGGCATAGACCACATTCCTGAACCACGTCGTGGCGGTGACAGAGGAAAGATGCTTTTGAACAGAGAAACTTACTGGATATTTAAATTGGACACAGTTTGCCCGAAGGGTCTCAATGAATTGATAACATTCCATTCCTTTTTGTAATATAAATCTTGCTAGTTCTGCTATATAAACCTTGCTTGTTCTAAATTTTTTTAAGTATAGAGAGCTGATAGACAGGTTTCCTTGATAGTCCAGTATTTTTATAATTTGAAGCAACAATGATATTTAAATTTAATAGGCTCAAATAGCCGATTTACTGGTAACATAGCAGACAGAGGCATGTTTAGCCAGGTATATGATAGTGGTTTCTTTAAATTGATATATAACAATACTTTAAAAATGGACACTCATGGAAACTCTGCCTTGAAGCTCTACTTCTAATTGCATGCTGAAGGAAGTGGAGAATACAGTATTGATTACACTATACACATGATAAATGGGGGGTTGTTGTTATAGGTCTCTCTAGCCTTCTCACTCTCAAACACTATAAAAAATTAATATTTTAATTTTGGTGTTCATCATATTTTAGTTTAGCTTTAGTATTCACCGGCTTAGACACTTTTCTCACACTAATGTCATAACTGCAACTTTATATTCAACTATATGCACTTTGAAGAAATATTGTGGCAATACTAATATTTATAAATACATTAATATTTATAAGTACACTAGGACTATTCAATTTTTACATCTCTTAAGCACTTTAAGGATTTCAGGATAACAAAGCACAGTTTAAATAAGTGGGAGACCAACTTTGAAAGAGTGAAGATCCTGAAAATGTATATTGTTTTTATAAATGTATATGTTTTCCCCTGATTAGCTCATCATAGCAATGGGGTTGCTCTAAATTGTATATGTACACACTGTGGATTCTTTACTATGCCTAACGGCCAATGCATGATCTATTGGTAATTTTATCTTCCTTTCACTTTCTTTATTATGTGGCTTTATCTCTTTTCACATATATCTTCGGGTTATTCACTACGAGGTTCTGTCTGTTTGTTTGTACCTAGACGGTATCCATGGTGATGTTGATAGAGTCTGGTTTCCGCGCTAAGCACTCTGTGGAAACGGCACTGACGAAAGTATCCAATGATCTACTCGCTGCAAAATCTCGTGGTCACTACTCTATCCTAATTCTCCTTGACCTGTCTGCGGCTTTTGACACTGTTGATCATCAACAGCTTCGTCTCATCCTCCGCAATATCGGTCTACAAGATACAGCTCTCTCCTGGTGCTCCTCCTACCTCTCCCAGCGCTCTTTCAGTGTTTCTTTCTCTGGCTCTGCTTCTTCTCCCCAACTCCTCTCTGTTGGTGTCCTCCAAGGTTCAGTCCTTGGTCCCCTACTGTTCTCCATCTATACTGCCTCCCTTGGTAAACTCATTAGCTCCTTTGGCTTCCAATATCATTTCTATGCAGATGACACGCAAATCTACCTGTCCTCTCCTGATCTCTCCCCGTCCCTCTTGACTAGTGTCTCTGACTGCCTCTCTGGTGTTTCTAACTGGATGGCTGCCCACTTCCTTAAACTAATTTTGACCAAAACTGAAATTCTGGTCTTTCCTCCCTCAAGTGTTGTTACTCCGGTGTCTGTCTCCCTCCATGTCAACGGTGCTACCATCACCTCCACCACGCAGGCTCGCTGCCTAGGTGTTCTCTTTGACTCTGACCTCTCCTTCAAGTCTCATGTTCAATCTATCGCCAAATCCTGTCATTTCCATCTCAAAAACATTGCGCGCATCCGCCCCTACTTAACGCCAGATGCGACTAAGGTGTTGGTCCATTCCACTGTCCTTTCTCGCCTTGACTACTGTAATCCGCTTCTCAGTGGTCTTACTTGCTCCCAACTAGCGGCGTTACAGTCCATAATGAATGCGGCGGCGAGGCTCATCTTCCTGTCCGCCCGCACCTCCCATGCCTCACCCTTCTGTCAGTCCCTACATTGGCTTCCTATTAAATATAGAGCTCAATTTAAAATTCTTGTTCTTGCTTTCAAATCTCTACATAATGCTGCTCCCACCTATCTATCCTCCCTTATACACAAGTATGTCCCGTCTAGGCCCTTACGATCTGCTGAAGATTTACGTCTATCTTCTGTCCGTACTCCCACCTCTGATGCTCGCCTTCAAGATTTCTCGATTTCTCCCTTGGAACTCGCTTCCCTCCTCCGTTAGATGCTCACCCAGTCTCCACTCCTTCAAAAAATCGTTAAAAACCCACTTCTTCATAAAAGCGTATCAATTAAACTGTTAATAGCTCCTGACTGATTCCTCTTCTGCAACTGTCATTAGTCTAATACTATTCTTACCTTTTTGTGTCATTTTACCCCACTCCCTCTGGTATGTAAGCTCATTGAGCAGGGCCCTCTGTTTCTGTGTGTCCAACTTGTCTGGTTACAAATACATTTCTGTTCGTCCACCCATTGTAAAGCGCTGCGGAATTTGACGGCGCTCTATAAATATCATAATAATAATAATAACGGTGGTTATTCACATCATCACGCATGGGCCGCGGGTCTATGTGGGGGCGTGGTGTTTCTGCACATGCGCAGTCACACGGGGATAACGCTGGGCTTAACGCTACACACCTGGGGTAAGTCACTTTTCGATAATTCATATGAGTATATATCTAAGTTTGTTTCATTCTGTAATTGTCACTTTGTCCTGAGGAAGGTCCCTGTGTGGACCAAAACGTGGATTTTTGTTATTAGATGAAATAAATAATTTGATATATATATATATATATATATATATATATATATATATATATATACACAGCGATATTCACTGTTCACATTGGGAATATGAGGCCCAGACTCCTTGGCCCTCAAGTACTGCTGAACCTGTGATATGTGTCACCGTTGTCATGCCCTGATGAAAATCACACCCCAAATAACTGTTACCTGGTTTAAGAATGCATGTTTGCAAATGATCATTTACTTGCTTTCATGTAAGTGAAGTACTCTTGGCAGAAGGTGGTTACTATAATATTATTATACTTCAACATGAGAAAGAACTTCATAGGAAAATACATTGGTTTTCTTTTTTTTCCTTTTTATACCATTTTTTTTAGTTTTAGTTTTTTTGGTGCTAAGAATAATTTATTTTGTTATGCTAACAGACCAGTTGCCTAAGTTTATGTAAAATTAGCCATCTTTTTTGTGGGTGGTTACACTTATATGTGCACTTATATTGGCATACTTCTTTAGTGATGTGACAGGAGAGATGCTGGTCATTATCTTTTGTCTACAGAGTGATCTTAACATTGTAAGCTTGATCTTCATATAGTTACAATAAATGTTCGTGCAAATCTATCTACAGCAATGTGATCCTTCAGCTACATAGCCTTCAACTATCTACCCTTTCCCCACCAACCACGCCCTTTATCACCCTTTGCCCTTCCATACATGTGTGGTGACATTTTGTCATCAAACTTATATTGTTAAAATAATAGGGGTCCAGGCACTCCTTGGATCAAGACAGGCACTTTATTGAGAACCACAACAGCAACGTTTCGACCCCAAAAGGTCTTTGTCAAGTTGGAAACTTATATTGTGACCAGGAGTCATGTGACCAAGGTCATGTATGCCTTTCTTACAGGGGGTAATTCAATACTTTTACAAGTCAGGAAAGAGATAACCACTTCCCCCTATCTCCATTCCACCTGTTTCATCTTGGCTGTGCTACTGAGTAGACATGTGAGCAGACATGGGCTAATTTCTATCATGGTGAACTGTTAGTGGGATCTGATAACTTTATAAGATGTAATTGTTATTGTCAGTTAGTTAGATTGTGGTTATTTTAGTTAGTTAGATTGTGTGTCATTATTTGTACGTTGTTGTTGTCTTGTCTCCGAATAAATATTTGTTAAAGTAGACGGACCATAGTTTATACTTGTACGCGTACATAATTTATGTAGTTTGGGAATACACCATAACATGAACCAATCATAATTTGCTCTACTTTATAACCACGGCATCTACAAAAGGTGGTTACTTACATACAACTCTATGCGGGATATACTGGTATAATCAGCAAATTGCTGGATGCCCTTTAGGTCAGTTATTGTGAGGAGGCGGGTTAAAGTTGCAGGGTGTGACCAGAGACCTACAGAAGCTGTCTCTGAAATCATCGGTCCACCCCCCAGTCACCTCACTTACAGGCTAGCAGCAGGAGACTGAAATAAAGTGTGGATGATGTTTGGGAGGGCTAATATGGCATATTGTCATAACTCTACACTATTTCCAACAGTGCTGCCAGCAATAGTGTACCACTATAGCAGCCTGCTAAAAACCACAAATGCCTGCTTGGCGCCCAAGTCTTTAGCGTTAACACAATACAGATTCCACATCATTGCATTTTCTCAATGGCACCCAGGATATGTGCCATACCTGCCATACTTTAGGTATGCCACAGAGTATATCCGACAAGTGACCCTTCCAAGAACATCATCTCATAAATCATGTTTAATAAGCATAATTTCCAGCTCAAGCTGCTGGCTGCTATTCATTTTATCCACTGCACATTTTGTAACAACCTGTCATGGTGTTTGTTCTCTTTGCTTCCTGCAGTCTGGATGTGATTCATTAATTATTATTTTTTTGATCATTACAGATAAATTTATGTTTAAACATAACCATTTCCATGTCCTCATATAGGTTTATTCCAATATGTTCTGGCACTATATTATATTAGTTACGGCAACATAATGCAGAACATTAAACTTTAAAACATGCATTAGATCAAAAAGGGTATCAGACTACAAGGGTTTGGTTCAGAGAGTCTTTTAAAGACAAAGTAAAACTATATAAATATACTTTTTTGGCACAGCCTCACCTACTATCAAGTCTGCCACAAACACTCATATATAAATAATGATGTTGCTACTCCAACAGTTATGTAAGCTTCTGGCACGTGTGTCTGTTCCCTACAACAGGACTAGCAGAGAAGTAACAAGAACTCTGACGTTATATTCGTAATCCCCTAGTTGATTTGCAACAATCCCCATTTTGGTTAATATGTCTCAAAATCTCTCTGTCTGCCTTGGTCTGTTTACAAAGTATTTTCTGCAGGAGTGGAAGTGCTGTAAGTTCTGAACACTAAATGTAATCCTTCAAATAACTAACAGCACACATCACACAGAGGTGGAACAAACATTTTGAAAGTATGTTTTTCAAAATGCAAATTTTTTTTTTATAATTTTCATTAATTTTTTTTCTAGGTTAAAAGAAAATCTCTTTAATATTATAGCTTTGATTTATAATGTGAGGGATCATTTATGCAAAGGTTCCATACAGTGAATCCTTAAGTGCTCCACATGTATAGTACATTATGTAAATAATAAATAATTTAAGAGAAGATAAATAATATTGAGATCTGTATAAATAATATAAGTAAAGAAGAAGCATATTGAGAATCATCATATCGATTCCACTTCCCACTCTTTTGGTGACCATGAGCATTGGAGCCCCCAAATAACTGTTACCTGGTCTAAGGTACTCTGTTCAATTTTGGGAAAATAAATAGCTAGGTCTGCTGACAGATATACATTTAGCTATCTCAATGTTAAAGAATGTACTAATCTCTGAAGAAATTAGAGCCTACAAACCTAGGATTTAAACATGTACTAAGGATAATTTCTTAGATCTTACATGTGCTGCATTTCCTATGAGTTATAAATTGTCAGTATATATCACATTTAAATATAAACTGATTTATTGTTTGTAGGAAAACTGAAATTAGTATTTTAAGTTAGTTCTAATTATTCAATAAACCATGGCAGCACGTGAAGATAAAAGTCATACAGAAGTACCACAGGTTTCTTACCAACTGTCCACATATTTATTTCTCTGACTCTAAAAAATTACCCTCTTGGATTTATTATTTGGAGTGCAGAGACTAGTTAAACTATCTGATAACAGCCTGTTCTAATTATTTTTCTTTCACAAAGCATGTATTGCAAATTATCAAGGAGTGCTGATATATCTGTGCCATAAAATGCTTTCTTTGATCTGACATCATGCCTGGCCAGACATCAAGAAACATAACATTTGGTATAAGTTTAAGGTTGAAGTAAACTATGAACTCCGTTTTTAATGCTGATAGTTGACAGAAAGTTCATGCACCATCTGTAATAAATGATGATGGCGCTGGAAAGCCAAATACTTTTCCATTCTTTAAAACTGTGTGTGGTGACATTATTTCATGAAATAGAGCTTCTTTCTAATGTGAATATTTCATTTCTGAATGATTTAATCTTCTCAGTTGAAGGAAAGTCATTTTGTACCTCAATATATCAATATTAAAGCACTAGACGGTGTAAAATATAATAACATTTTGAAGGAAAGATGGAAAGATTATCCTTTAATCAACAATGTTATGAATTTGCAATGGTTTAAATCTAATGCCTAGAAATAATTAAAATGATAAACTCTCCTGTTAGTATACAATATAAAAGTTTCATTTTATATTCATAAACCAAACTAAAATACCGAACATGGCTATATAATAATATTCCAAATATAATTTATCATATAAAATGAAATGCGAGATTGTCACTGATCGAGTTCTTGATGGTTATTTAAACATTGCAGAATATTTTAATAAGGTGTATAATATATTTCTACACTAGATTGATTTTTTTAATTTATTTATTTTTTTTTGTCACAAAATTCTAATAACTATAATAAGAATGTTTAGTTTACACATGGATTTATGAAAACAAAAAAAGTGTATGCCATCGAAAAATACTAAAATTACCTGTCAAAGTTAGGATGAGAGGTAGAGTCAGAGTTGCATCATTTTGGACACATGATATTGTTGAATTTAATTTAGATATATGTTGACATTCTGGAGAACTAACTCAATCTTTTATACACCTTTACTTTCATTAGGTTTGCAGTTTGTTATAGTTTTCCAAAAACCAATTAGTGAATTCTGTGTGTTCTTGGTTATTATTAGAATTTTTTGGTAATTATTATTATTATTATTATTGGTATTTATATAGTGTCAAATAATTCCGCCGCGCTTTACAATATTATGAAAGTGGGGGAAATTTACAAATAAATGAGACAATTACACAGTGACATAGGGACAATAGGTAGATGAGGGCCCTGCTCAAACGAGCTTACAGGAGACAGGGTACAAATACACAACAGGGCAGCAAGGGTGACAGCCACCAAACAAGGTGGAAAAGTAGCATAACTGGGGGATAGAGTGGAGCTTGGCTCTTTAGAAGAGCAAGAGAAAGATATGGATAAGTATAGATAAGAATAGAAATGATACTCTGGGAGTCCATAGATGTGTTTTCAGGGACTTTTTAAACAATTAAAGACTAGGGGAGAGTCTGATGGGGGTAGGCAGAATTTTCCAAAGGAAGGGAGCTACTCGCAAGGAGTCCTGCAAGCGCGAGTTAGCAGTAAGGGTGCAAGCAGCGGACAGGAGAAGGTCACCAGAAAAGCGGAGAGACTGAGAAGGGGCATATCTATGAATCAGTGAAGAAATGTAAGAGGGGCTAGAGTTGGTTAAAACTTTATAGGTAAGGGTTAGTATTTTGAATTGACACCTATAGGATACAGGAAACCAGTGTAAGGATCGACAGAGGAAAGAGGTATTGGAGGAGCAATGGGTGAGAAAGATCACCCTGGAAGAAGCATTCATTACTTATTATTATAATGATGTTGCTACCCCAACAGTTATGTAAGAGTTATGTAACAGTTTGCAACAATCCCCATTTTGGTTAACATGTCTCAAAATCTCTCTGTCTGCCTTGGTCTATCTACAATGTATTTTCTGCAGGAGTGGAAGTGCACTAAATTTAATCAGTTCAGATCACAACACTGAAGAGCAAAAGCATTGAATATGTCCTTTAAATAAGACATAGACACCCCAAATGTCTTTTTAGAAAGCAGAGGGATATCTTCAAATATATTTCACATTGTAAGATTAAGTATTATCAAATAAATCAACGTTTTCACCAGGTTTCACAGGACCATTAAATATATTTTATTATAAAATTCTCTCATTACTCATTTTAAGTTTACCAGAAGACAAAAAGTTTAGAGAAAGTATAGGCAATGTATTCAATATGTCTTTCCTAAACATTTTAACCCCTCGTTCAACATTGGTACACAGGATTCTTATTTATTTATTTTATATCGCAAAGCAATGCAAAACTCAGTTAAGCCAAAAAAAGTACCTCTCTCTGTCCTTCGCTCTTGCACAATATTCAACTATCTAGAAGCAAATATCTCGGCCATGACTAATTCTGTTTCTCATCGTCAGTACAGATAATAATAATAATATTCATAATAATAATCATAATATAATAAGTTAAATAGCAAGAAGTTGTTTCACTACTTGAACCAGGAATAGGAGAAAAATGGTATTAAAGGAATAAATCCACTTGGTAAAAAGGAGTATATTAATTAATCAATTGAATATTTAAAATGCAACAATGTTATATCAAATCTTAAATAAGACTAGATGACAAAAGAATAAAGGAAAAGGGTAAAATATTTTGCAGTGTTCTACGTCCAAAGTCCTCCATTAAGCGTTTTTTCGTAAGGTAGTCAATTTGTTATCCTCCTGGTATTTAACAATGTATCAGCTTAATGAAAGTTTAGTGAAGTAACCCCTACTATGGTAAAAAGTCTGGGGACTTCCTAAAAATGCTGAATTATCTTAGTATTAGGCTAAAATCCAGTATATAGCATCAGCACTAATACAATTAAAAAATCTTGATTTGTTTGTATATTCCAGATGATTATCTCTGTGTCAGGATCCCACGGTTGGGGAAATATATAAGGAGAATAGCAGAGACATAGTGCTCTCTGGTACAACAACGTTTATTTGAATAAAAATAGGATAAAACACACTTACATAAGATCCAGGTATAGTTTGCACATCGCCCTGTAGAAAATTGGTATCAGTTAGCAGACATGTACAATTCATTTCGTTCCAAATGTTAATTCGGAAGAATTTTTGGCAATTCGGACATTTGGAGTCTTCCGAATGTCCGAATAGCTGAATTGTCGTATTGCCGAAGTTCCGAAGTGCCGAAGTTCCGAAGTTCCGAAGATCCGAACTGCCGAAGTGGACGAATGAAGAATGTTACACTGTATACCAATTTAAAAAAAAAGTATACAAACATAGCCAGCATTCAGCTCTAAGCATTTGCAACACTTACAACAATCAAGTAACACACATTCATATGAAATGTAAGTTACTTCCATTACAGTCAATGGATGGGTATGAGTAAGTAGATAACTCCCTAATTCCCACTGTATTAGGAAGCTATCTACCAAAAGGCTGAAAGACCTAAATTGGTCTTTCAGCTAAATTTACTCATACTTAGTAAAAATTTATTAGTATTAGTAAATAATCTGCCCCTACTCGTTATACCGCGAGTAGGGGGTGTCTATTAAACAGGCAGCTCACATGATGTGCGAGTGGGGCCTTTCAAACTAAAGGGGGGACCTATTGCCCCCCCCAGTCCCCATCCTTGAGCGGTGGATGGGGGTCCTAAAATACTTCAGGGGGGGACCTATTGTCCTCCCCCCGGCCCCCATCCCAGAGCGGTGGATGGGGGCCCTAAATTAGAATAAGGGGGATCCTATTGTCCTCTCCCCCCGCCCCCACCCCTGAGCGGCGGGTGGGGGCCCTAAAGTAAAATAATAAAATATTAAATATGGCTGCTTACTGTTGAAAAAAAACAAAAAACGGGGCCCCCCTCCTGAGCCCCCACCCATGCCTCGCAAGTGGGGGCTTTAAAACTGAATGGGGACCTATTGGCCCCCCTGGCCCCCACCTCTGAACGGGGGTGGGGGCCCTAAATTACTTCAAGGGGGGACCTATTGTCCTCTCCCCCGGCCCCCACCCCTGAGCAGTGGGTGGGGGCCCTAAAATACTTCAAGGTGGGGACCTATTGTCTTTCCCCCTGGCCCCCACCTCTGAGCGGTGGGGGGGCCCTAAATTAGAATACAGGGGGAAAACTATTGTCCTCACCACCACTCCTGAGCGGCGGATGGGGGCCTTAAAGTAAAATAAGAAATAAGGGGGGGAACCTATTGTCCTGCCCCTGGCCCCCACCCCTGAGCGGTGGTTTTGGGTCCTAAAATACTTCAAAGGGGGGGACCTATTGTCCTCCCCCCTGGCTCCCACCCTTGATCGGCAGATGGGGGCACTAAATTAGAATAAGGGGGGAACCTATTGTCCTCCCCCCGGCCCCCACCCCTGAGCGGCAGGTGGGGACCCTAAAGTAAAATAAGAAATAAGGGGGGGAATCTATTGTCCTCCCCATGGCGCCCGCTCCTGAGCGGTGGGTGGGGGTCCTAAAAGACTTCAAAAGGGGGGACCTATTGTCCTCCCCCCTGGCCCCAACACCTGAGCGGTGGGTGGGGGCCATAAATTAGAATAAGGGGGAACCTATAGTCCTCCCCCTGGCCCCCACCCCTGAGTGGCAGGTGGGGGCCCTAAAGTAAAATAAGAAATACGGGGGGGAATCTATTGTCCTCCTCCCAGCCCCCACCCCTGAGTGGCGGGTGGGGGCCCTAAAATAAAATAAGAAATAGGGGGGGAACTGTTGTCCTCCCCCCCGGCCCCCACCCCTGAGCGGTTAGCGGGAGACCTAAAATACTTCAATGGGGGGGGGAATAAAACTTACCATTTGATGTCTTCTTTTTTTTTAAATCTTCTTTTTTTCAGCCCCAGAGAAGGCCAAATAAAAAATCAGACAAAAAAAAAAAAACCCAGACGCTGAAAAAATAATCCATGTTCCCCCATGGAGGGCACCGGCAGACTGAGCTTCGCAGGGAGCGGAAGTCTTAGAAAGCCTTGCCCCACCCTGCAATTAGGCTCAGAGCACTCTGGTTGGTTGGTTTAAGCCAGCCAATCAGAGTGCTCTGATAGGTCAATGAAAAGACTGACAAGTCTCTACATTTACCTGTCACAGCACTCTGATTGGTTAGCTTGAAGTGCTCGGTGTCATTTTACACAGCGTAGGAAAGTTCTTTGGAATTTCCCCACGTTGTGTAATTTGACTCATCACTCTCTGATTTGTTACTTTCCATCAAGCAATCAGAGTGTTGTTATGATTACACAGAGTGGGAAAATTCCAAAGAACTTTCCAACGCTGTGTAAAATGACACAGAGCACTCTGATTGGCTGGATTTCAAGCTAACCAATCAGAGTGCTCTGACAGGTTAATGAAAAGACTGACAGGTAAGTCTCTACAATTACCTGTCAGTCTTTTCATTTACCTGTCAGAGCACTCTGATTGGATGGCTTAAACCAACCAACCAGAGTGCTCTGATCTTTATAAGCCTTACCCCGCCCTGCAGAGCTCAGTCTGCGCGGTGCCCCCCATGGGTGAAGATGGATTACTTTTTTTGCGCTGTTTTTTTTTTGGGGGGCTGAAAAACGAAGACATCAAATGGTGTTTTTTTTTTTTACAGGTACTTATTTATTGTTCCCCCCTCACTATTTTTAGGGTGAGGGGGGTAGGAAGGGATTGAAATATTTTTTTGGGGAGGGGGTGACTAGGGGATTGGGGACCCCTAGTTACCAGGGAGAGGGGGGTAGCATTTTTATTTAGGGCCCTCACCTGCTGCTAAGGGGTGGGGGCCGGGGAGGAGGACAATAGGTCCCCCCTTTTATTTTACTTTAGGGCCCCCACCCACCACTCAGGGGTGGGGGCAAGGGGGAGGACAAGAGGTCCCCCCTTTCAAGTAATTTAGGGCCCCCACCCACTGCTTAGGAGTGGGGGCCAGGGGGGAGAACAATAGGTCCCCACCTTTTATTTTACTTTAGGGCCCCCACCCGCTGTTCAGGGGTGGAGGCCGGGGGGAGGACAATAGGTCCCCCCTATTCTTCTTTAGGGCCCCCATCCGCTGCTCAGGGGTGGGGGCTAGGGGGGAAGACAATAGGTTCCCCCCCTTGAAGTATTTTAGGGCCCCCACCCACTGATCAGGGGTGGGGGCCGGGGGAGAGGACAATAGGTCCCCCCCTTGAAGTAATTTAGGGCCCCCACTCCCCGTTCAGGGGTGGGGGCCAGGGGGGCAATAGGTCCCCCTTCAGTTTTAAAGCCCCCACTTGCGAGGCATGGGTGGGGGCTCAGGAGGGGGGCCCCGTTTTTTGTTTTTTTTCAACAGTAAGCAGCCATATTTAATAGACATAACCCTACTCGTGGTATAGCGAGTAGGGGCAGAATGTACTAATACTAAGTAATCTTTACTAAGTATTAGTAAATTTGTCTGAAAGCCAATTTAGGTCTTTCAGCCTTTTGGTAGATAGCTCCCTAATTCCGAGGGAATTAGTGAGTTATCTACTAAGCTGCTGCAAAAGAACATCCGAAGTCCTGAAATTCCAAAGTGCCGAAGTTCCAAATTTCCAAAGTTCCGAAGTGCAAAAGTGCAAAAGTGTCGAAGTGCAAAAGTTCCGAAGTGCCAAAGTTCCTAAGTGCCGAATTTCAGAATGCCGAACCGAATATTTTCCCCATGCACATTCCTATCAGTTAGTATGTCTCTTGAGTCCTCTTTCCTCTTTGCCGGCTCTGGGAGAGAGTGTGGGATTTAAATACCGTGTTTGCCACTGGAAATTCCTCATGTGCGGTCCATTGTGAGCTGCTGTGCGTTCCACCTTCTGCACTTGTCAGTGAAGTGTTGATTGATGGTGCCTAGTTTTTTTTTTTTTTTAAAACATTTCTTTATAGTCCATGTCGTAAAATTTTCTAATTGGAGTTCTCTGAGTTGGGTTATTTTTACATACCATGTATTTCCCGCATTTATTAAAACCTATTCCATCTGATCAAGGATTCACTTTCCTTTGTACTTTCATTGCGGGTGTCAACATTGTTTTTAGATTCGGTGCTTTAGAATAAATTATGTTTGGTTTGATACCCAATATGTGTGCCAATAGTGGGTCGTCGTCCAGAATGCCCCAATGTTTCTTCAGGATATTTCTTATTTGGAAGGATTGATGACTGTACTGGATAATGAAGGAAGGAACTTCAGTACTCGACTGTACTGATTTTGGTTTGTGCTCCAAAGTTTTCTCCCTCAGGAATTCTAAGGCTCTATTCACGGCTTCATCCAGTTGGTCCTTCGAATACCTCTTCTTTATAAATTGTTTGCACATATCTTCCATTTGGACCAGGCATACTTCATTTTCTGAACAGTTGCGTTTAACTCTTCTGAATTGACTGAATGGGATGTTCTCTAACCATGTTCTTTAATGATGGTTGCTTAATGGGATGAAACTATTGCAGTCAACTGTTTTCCTAAAGGTTTTGGTCTGTATTTTGTCCTCCTTAATATCAATCTCCAGGTCCAGGAATTCTACAGATTCTATGTATTAGTGAAAGGTGAATTTCAGATTGTATGGATTAAAATTGAAATAATTCTTGAATAGTTCCAGAGATGGGAGATCTCTTCCCCAGATGAAAATGCAATTATCAATGTGTCTCTGCCAGGACAAGGTTTGTGCCAAATGGGGAGTTGTTCCAAATAAATTCATCTTCCCATTTGCCCATAAATAGGTTGGCATCTAGGCAAAACTAGGCAGCATTAATCAACACTTCACTGACTAGTGCAGAAGGTGGAACTCACAGCAGCTCACAGTGGACCGCATGCGAGGAATTTCCAGTGGCAAACATGGTATTCAAATCCCCCATTCTCTCCAAGAGCCGGCAAAGAGGAAAGAGGACTCAAGGGACATACTAACTGATATCAATTTTCTACCGGGCGATATATAAACTATACCTGGAACTTTTGTAATTTGTGTTTCATCCTATTTTTATTCCAATAAAAGTTTTACCAGAGAGCACTATGTCTCTGCTTTTCTCATTATAGATTTACCCCAGCATGGGATCCTGACACAGAGATAATCATCTGGAATATACAAACAAATCAAGATTTTTTTTACCATAGTAGGGATTACTTCACTAAACTTTCATTAAGCTGATACATTGTTAAATACCAGGACTATAACAAATTGACTACCTCACGAAAAAACGCTTAGTGAAGGACTTTGGACATAGAAAACTTCATTCTTTTATTATCTAGTCTTATTTTAAATTTGATATAACATTGTTGCTTTTTAAATATTCAGTTGTTTAGTGAATATACCCCTTTTTCTTCTTCTTTAGCCTTTACCAAGTGGATTTATTCCTTTAATACGATTTTTCTCCTATTCCTGGTTCAAGCAGTAAAACAACTTCTTGCTATTAAACTTATTTTCTTCTAGCCTTGGGTGGGTTTTTTTATAACTCACCGGTTGTAGTAGGAGATTTGGTACATGTATTGATCTTACTATTAATTTTACTAAGGTATTCATTGTCCACAATCTGTTCTATCCTCTACTTTGCACTTTATTGCCATATCGTGTATAGCCTGTCTCCTCTCCCTACCCCGTGTCTCCCAGGACGGTACTATACCATTATACCACACAGGTTTTTTACTAATTTTATTCTATATAATAATATAATAATTTGCGATTTTTATAGCGCTCTTCTCCCTGTGAGACTCAGAACACTTTACAAATATACAAACATAAAGACAAAAAAGTTAGGAGTTAGATGTAAATGATGTCCCCTCTCTTCTCTCACACTTGGAAGCAACTTTTCTAGGTAAAACATCATGGCTGCATTTTAGCATCCAGCAGATAATGTTGCTATGTGTTTTCTAGTATAAGAGGCTGGGCTATCCAGCTCCCAGCAGTAACTTTTTGTGCTAACTTTGCAGTGTTAATTTTGTCGACTAATAATTTTAGTCAAATTTTAGTCGACTAAAATTTTTGAGATTTAGTCGACTAAAACTAGACTTAAACTAAAATGGCAATTTAGTCAAAAGACTATGAAATGTAGTTTTAGTCATAGTTCACCAAAATTAACACTGCACAGAGGGGCTGTGGCAGGAGCAACAGAGACAGACCAGGGCTTGGGAGAGAGACACATAGAGAAGCTAGGAGGACCCAAAGAGACACAGAAGGGTTGGGGAAAGGGCAAGAGAGACAGATAGAGGATTTATTTAAACCCATTAGATTTTAGTAGTTTTTACTAAAATCTCCAGAAGATTTAGTAGACTAGAATCTACTGGAGATTTAGTCGACTAAAATCTACTCGAGATTTAGTCGACTTAAATCTATTGGAGATTTAGTCTACTAAAACTAGACTAAAACTAAAACAATTCAGATAACTAAAATATGACTAAAACTAAATTGCTTTTTAGTCAAAACACTATGACTAAAACTAAATTAAAATTTGCTGCCAAAATGAACACTGTTACCTTGCTACAAATGTTCACTTCTATAATGTTAAGGAATATTGCTCTTTCACTATTTTAGGACGTGGGGGTGGTTCCTGTCACAGAAGCACCACTTACTCCTCACCATGAGAATGTTTCCACCTCTACAACAAAGACGATCATAATAATCAATACCATGCCACTTTTCCTCCAGGAATGACATCTTAGACCAGTCCTATCAACTGGGGTGCAAGTTGACTATGGAACTCGAGAAGAATGCTAGTATTTTTTATTATCCAGAAATATGTTAAAGTTGGTCTATCTTTAGTCTTATAAGTGGGTTGGTGAGAAAAGTCTACAAGATGCCATATTATGAATAATGTATTCATCTATGTGATTATCAAGTGTTATTATTATTTATGATTGGAATTATAACAAAACAAGCAAAAGTACGCAGATAACTTTGGTGCAGAGGAGAATGCAACTCAGCTTTTAGTGACAGGAGTACAAACGTGTATTCCTGTCATTATAACTGTGAAAACACAATTTAGCTTCCCTGTCAGCAATGTGACTATAATTACTCATCCTTATAACAATGCTACACAGCTCCATCACAGCTGGCTCCACCTAAACTCTGCCTCCTTGGCTGCGATTTTCATAATTGACGATATCAGTCAATCCAATGCTTTCCCATAGAATCATTTTGCAAAATGCTGCTGTTCTATCAGAAATATATATCTATCAGATTTCTATACCTACGTCACTTCCGGTGCCCACATGTCACCTGAAGAAATCTGCCGGGTATACTGCGCATGCGCTCATCACATCCTGCAGCTATAGAAATCTGATGGGTGTACTGCGCATGCGCACAGCGCATCAATCAGATACGTCAATCTGATCTACAAATCTGACAGGTGTTCTGTGCATGCATGCGGCACATCCTTCAGCTTTAGAAACCTGATGGGTGTACTGCACATGCGCATGGCACAGCCATCAGATATAGCAATCTGATATACAAATCTGATGGATGTACTGCGCATGCACACGGCACATCCTTCAGCTATAGAAATCTGATGGGTGTACTGCGCATGCACGCAGCACGTCCATCAGATATAACAATCTGATATACAAATCTGACGGATGTACTGCGTATGCACGTGACACATCTTTTAGCTATAGAAACTGATAGGTGTACTGCGCATGCGCGCAGCACATCCTTTACATATAGAAATCTGATATAGAAATCTGACGAGTGTACTGCGCATGCACGCAGCACTTTCATCAGATATAGCAATCTGATATACAAATCTTATTGTATTGCAGTTGCAATAGTTACCTTTACAGGGTTAAGTGACCTGGGACACTGAACCCAGACCACTTCAATTAGGTGAATTGGTCTGGGTGCCTATAGTGTCCCTTTAAACATGTCAGTAAACATGTATATAGAAACATATTCGTTATTCATCAATTGCACATGTCATTGCAGTTACTACGACATCAGGCGGATGGTGAAGAGGAAGGTGAATAAGGAAGCAGCCACCTCCAAAAGACAGGAGGTGGTTCGCAACAAGAACCGGACCTGCTGCCCTATGAAGCGGGGCTCCTGCAGTTCCTGGGAAGAGACAGTTACTGTGAAGGTACGTTGTTAAATTCATATTTGTTAGTCAAAATTTACATATATCAGTTTTCCTGTGTCAACCCTCCAATTTGTGTTTTCTATACCATCAGTGCAAGCCGCTCAATCCCAGGAAGATGCATCAGGAACTGCAGGAGATACTGTCTCCACTGAGAGTAGGGCAGCAGGTTCACATGTATGTGATTGTACTGTATGTGAAGTTAATTTATCACATATATGTATTTCAGACCATCCGCAAATTGTCGAGGGTTCTTCACCACGTCCGACTGAGGTTTCCCTCCAACGGCTGGCCACTGGTGTCCAGGTACAGGGATCCACTACTGGGCATAAGTAAAATGTGCTTTATGTCATCTAACTATACATATATTCTTTGCTGACATACTAGTTTATGTAACAGGCAGGGCCTGGGCGACCTCTAGGAAAACTAGACATCTGCCTAGGGTGTACTGGTCAGGGGGCTTAATGTCCAGGTGACCAGCAGGGGTGGGGGGAAGCACACATTGCTCCACTCCTTCTGTTCACTTTATGTACTGTGGCTGAGTGGACTGCAGGTGTATGATCTTCTGTACCCTCATCTTGGCCTGGCAGGAAGCTGAGTGCAATGATCAGATTCCTGTCATGCAGAAGAAACAGGAGATTCTCTACCTGGGGACGCTCGGCCACAACACATGTAGTGAGATTAGCAGGAAAGGAAGGTGGCCACAAAGAGATGCGTTGAGGGGTCACAAAGAGATAGAGAAAGGGCTGGGGAGGTACAAAGACGCATAAATATACTTAGACATAATAATAAATTAATAGCATGACTGCATATATCGTATTTCCAAGTTTTAATAATATTGCTGTACAGATAATAGTTAGCATTGCAACATGTGACACATGCTAACAATGTTCTTTCTCTGTTCTCCCCTATAAGTTCTGATGGTGCTCTCCAACTGCAAGAGGAGGGCACAATTACCCTTACAGCAGTGGATCCTGGTTCAGTTACAATACTGTTGCCACAACTTCCTCCACAGTTGCGCTGTATGAGACGATCTAGGCTCGCCAAGATCAACTGAAGACATCCATACATCAGGATAGGGAGAACCAGGGAAAACTCTTGCAGAATGTAATAACTGAGGTAAGCTCCATGTCAAACATTTTGAAAGAGGACATTAGGCAATTTACAACAGCAATGGTTTCCTTGGAGCAAAATATGCAGCGGTTTATGGAGATGAGGGAGAAAGAGTGCATTTAAATGTGCGCCCAAGCTGCCCACAATTTGGGCATAACCATTGCTGATGTAGATAACCTAATTTGTGAACGACGTGCGCAGGTTCTTCCCAGAAGGGATGATAATGATGCGGATAGAATGCACTCAGATGTTTATTCCTCATTATCATACATAATGTGAACACAACTGACACTGCTCATAGGATGTTACATTCTCTTAATTTTCTTCTGATTTTCCATATCCTTCCCCCTGCTCCTAAGAACCTGGGCTGCCTCTGCTTCTTTCCTTCTCCCATTTGCTTTTATAATTAAAGTTAAATATTTTATTATGACTTTTGACTTCTCTTTTCTTTAAAGGATCACTATAGGGTTAGGAACACAAACATGTATTCCAGACCCTATAGTGTTAAAACCACCCCTGGGCCACTCCTGCCTCCATAAATATAGCAAAATCTTACTGTATTCAAGCCTGAAGCTGTAACTCTGCATGCTGTTAGACTCATAAAAACAAGCAGTCTGCTGACATCATCAGAAGTGGTATACTGATCCAATCACAGTGCTTCCCCATAGGATTGGCTGAGACTGACAAGGAGACAGATCAGGGGCAGAGGCAGCATGATTCAAACACAGCCCTGGCCATTCAGCATCTCCTCATAGAGATGAATTGAATCAATGAATCTCTATGAGGAAAGTTCATTGTCTGCAAGCAGAGGGAGGAGACACTGAATGTTTGGATGCAGTTTAGGCAGCCATGACCCAGGAAGGATCTCTAACAGCTATATGAGGAGTGGCCAGTGAACTTATCACTAAGCTGTAATGTAAACACTGCATTTTCTCTGAAAAGACAGTGTTTACAGCAAAAAGCCTGAAGGTAATGATTCTACTCACCAGAACAAATTCAATAAGCTGTAGTTGTTCTGGTGACTATAGTGTCCCTTTCATGATTTATACACACATTTTTAAAGTAAAACTACTGAGTGTGCTCTCTTTTTTGCAGTGACTTTGGAAAAGTGAGTGAGTCACTTTTGTATATTTCTTGCCAAGATATACCTCCAGCCTCACAGCAATAAGTTACCTCAAAAAAGAGCGCCCTGTGGTCTTCTTGTGAACTTCAATTTCTGTCAAAAATGGGTTAATTCTTAACATCAACATTTCAGTCCATATTTGCAATTTCATCAGGAATACTGATAAAAGTCAAAATATTGACTAAAACATTGATGTTAAGAATTAACCCATTGTTGAAAGAAATTCATGTTTGCAAGACCACTGAGTGCTCTCCTTTGAGGTAACTTTTATGTGAGTGAGAAAAGGTTAAGAAACAATGGTGTGTGTGTGTGTGTGTGTGTATATATATATATATATATATATATATATATATATATATATATATATAAAACATGCACGTGCACATGCTCCTTGACATAGGAGTCATAAAATGCATACACAGAACGGTGTCATGTTGCCCCACAGAACATGCCACATCAGTTGGCCCATTTAACCTATGTCAAGTTAGGTGCCCAGTAATAAATTTAGTAAGATTCCATTTAATAAATATCATGGTATGTTTGCCCATTAACAAATACCACAGTAAGTATGCTCGTTCATTAAGGAGTAAACGTAATGTGATACTTATTAACAGGTAAAGTTACTGTGGTATATATTATTAACGGCATACTTACTAAGGTATTTATTACTTACTAAGGTATTTATTAATGGACAAACTTACTGTGATGTTATTTCTTAATATCAAAGTAAGTCTACCAATTAATAAATACCACAGTAACAATAGAAAACTATATATATCAGTAGAAAAAAATACAGTGAAAATAAAAAAACTGTGCAAAAAAGGTGTATGACATATATCTTATACAAATGTCTGTAGATTCAGATAAATGCAGATGACACAAAATGGTATCAAAGACCTACCATAAAAAAGAAAACAGCAAGTATGCTGTGACCTGTAACCTGTAAATTATGTGAGGTGACTAAATCAATTGTTGAGCCGATATTCCTTGGAGATAATCAGAGGTGGAATGGTATTATTCTGATTTATTTCCAGCTGTGACAGTGAGTGTGCAGAGCCACAACATTTATTATGAAAAGCAGATATCGGCTTTTTAAAGGGAAGCTATAGTGCCAGTAAAACAATCTAGTTTTCCTGGCACTATAGCTTCCCCCTCTGTCAGGTCCCCCCCTCTCCTGCACCCTTCCCCTCCATGGTTAGAAGGGGTTAATAACCCCTTCTGTCACTTACCTGGGTCCAGCGCCGACGTCCCTCAGTGCTGGCTCAGCTCTGCTCATGCTCCTCTGTCCCCGACGTATGTTGGAGGGGGAGACCTAATGCGCATGCGTGGCAATGGCTGTGCTTGCATTAGGATTTCCCCACAGGAAAGCATTATTCAATGCTTTCCTATTGGGATTCTATTAACTCTGGAGGTCCCCAAAAGTCTCCTTCATCAAAGGACCACTTCCTAGCTGGAACAGGATAGGGGACTAGCTCTATTGCCTCCCAGGGACTGGACGACACTCAGTCCTGGGAGCTCTAGTCCTTACAAGGACTTTCCCCGCCGAATCCTCCAAGAGTTGGAACAAGCTGGAACAGTGATTAGCCCTTTCCCCTCCCAGTAACTAAACAACACATAGTTTTGGGAATCAACTTTTTAATGCAGGTACAGTCACAGAATTTATACATACAGTAAACTCCTTCTCGGTGTCTGAGAGATAATTGAGTCAAGAACTGTACAAACTCAATTATCTTATTAAAATACAATTTCCCAACACCCCAAAAGTACCCCCAAAAGCCCTTTAAGAGTCCATCTGAGTGACCAACATATCCAAAAATCACTCAGATCGGTTTAGTGGTTCGGATTTTCATTTTTATTTTTTTTTCAAATATTTTTTTTATTTTTTTTTTATGAATATTGACATACAAAGTTGGAGTATCAGAGAGTAATTAATCTATAAGACAGTTATTGTCAATACAATTCTCCAAGTATACATAACCAAGCTACCTAAACAAGAACATACAAAATGTATACTTCTGGATATTTATGTGAGAGCCCTCTCTATATAGGTTCTGTGGCAGATATCAAATCATACATGGTCTGCGCGACCAGTGAAAGTCCCCCGGCCCCTTTATCTTACGAATCCAAGATAAAAAAGAAAAATAGAAAAAAAAAAAAAATCAGATATTAACCCCTTAAGGACTGGACTGTTTTTGCAATGTTGTACATTTGCGACCAGGCATATTTTTACACTTTTGTGGTGTTTGTGTTTAGCTGTAATTTTCCGCTCTCTCATTTACTGTTCCCATAAAAATTATATATTGTTTTTTCAGGACAAAAGGGGCTTTCTTTACATACCGTTATTTATATAATCTCATGTAATTTAATTTAAAAAAAATAAAAAAATATGATGAAAAATTGAAAAAAAAACATGTTTTTTGACTTTTACTTGAAAAATCTTTTACTCACCTACAAAAGCGAATGAAATAAACTGCTAAATAGATTCAAAATTTTGTCCTGAGTTTAAAAATACCCAGTGTTTATGTGCTTTTTTGCTTTTTGTTGCAAGTTATAGGGCTATAGGTACAAGTAGGATATTGCGGTTTCAAAACATACATTTTTAAAATTTATCAATAGTGACATTGTAACACTATTATATGTCATAAATCTCTGAATAACATCCCATATGTACAATTTTTTTTTTAAAGTAGACAACCCAGGGTATTCAATATGGGGTATGTCCAGTCTTTTTTAGTAGCTACTTAGTCGAAAACACAGGTCAAAGTTAGCATTCATATTTGTTTGTGTGTGAAAAAAGTAAAAAATTAAATTGAACGCTAAAAAAGACTGGACATACCCCATTTGCAATACCTTGGGTTGTCTTCTTTTGCAAATGGTATGCTGTCATGGGGGTAATTCTCATTCCTGGGCTACCATACGTTTCAAAGGCAACGTAACCAACCTGGCCATTTTCAGTGTAAAAATATTTGACCCATATATTTGACCCTGTAACTTTCAAAAATGCTACAAAACCTGTACATGGGGGGTACTGTTATACTCAGGAGACTTTTCTGAACACAAATATTAGTGTTTCAAAACTGCAAAACTTATCACAACAATTATATCATCAATAAAAGTGCTGTTTGTTTGTGAAAAATTAAAAAAAGTAACTTTCACTGACAATATCATCGCTGTGATATGTTTTACTGTTTTGAATCACTAATATTTGTGTTCAGCGAAGTCTCCCGAGTAAAACAGTACCCCCCATGTACAGGTTTTAGGGTGTCGTAGAACTTTACATGGTAAAATACAGTGCTAGCAAATTAAATTCTCTGGACTTTCGGCCTGGGTTGGCAGGCAGGTCGCTCAAATTGCAATCAATAAAATTACATAATTATGTAAAAATATTACATAAATACGCACATAGAATTTAAATATATATGCATATTTATATATTTGAAGTCTACGTGTATATTTATATAATTATTTATGTAATTTTGTAGATGGACATATGTATATTTCGTATTATTTTTATTTATTTATATATACATAGATATATATTCAATTTCACTCTAAGTGTATTTTGATATAAATATATATATATTAATATCAAAATACAGTTAGAATAAAATTTCATATAGATATATAATTTTTAAAAAATTTGTATTATTATTTTTACCTTTTTTAATTTAATTTAAATTACTTATTATTTATATTTTATAATTTTATATATATATATATATATATATATATACAATATATATAGTTATTATATATATTATAAATATATGTGTGTACATATTAATATAAAAATACACTTAGTATGACTTTATATATATGATATATAGACATATATATAGATATAATATATGTCTATATATCATATATATATATATATATATATATATATATACACACACACATATATATATATATATATTTAATTAACATTAACTTTATTTTTTTTAATGATTTTACACATGCAGGGAGACTGCCTGTCAGGCAGTCCGCACAGGCAGGCAGTCAGCACAGGCAGGCAGACACCTATTGTGACCATGTGATCGCTCTGTTGAGC
>OW240913.1:163986622-163997751 GCA_933207985.1 Pelobates cultripes | reverse complement strand
GATCACATGGCCCCAGGGGTCCTAATCCAGTGTGGGGAGACTGTCTGGGCTGCAGACAGTCTCCCCACAACGGGAGCACTGCTGATCGCCGCCGGGGGAATGCCGGCGATCAGGTAAGTAACTAAGACCGTTAGGACGGTTCAGGACCGTCAGCGGTCGGCAAGGCAAAAATGCCGATGACGGTCCTGAACCGTCCGCGGTCCATAAGGGGTTAAAGCACTCAAAATCAAAATTTAACCATGGCTACCAAATTTTGACATATGAACCAAAGCTTTGAAATGTCGAAAAATAGCCTTTCTCCATCCTACATTGGAAATGTACTTGATTTAATATAGCTAACAGTGAAATTTCCTCTTTTTTATTCCACATTCTTGATATTACTAACTTCGTGGGCATAAAAATATATATACTCAAAAATTAGCTTCGCTTATTTATACCATCCAGATCTGATATACAAATCTGACAGGTGAACTGTGCATGCTCGTGGCAAATCCTTCAGATATAGAAATCTGATATACAAATCTGACCGGTGTACTGCACATGCGGGCAGCATATCCTTCAGATATACAAATCTGATGGGTGCACTGCACATGTGCGCGGCACAGCCATCAGATATAAATCTGATATAGAAATCTGACATACAAATCTATATGCATGGCATATCCTTCAGATATAGATATCTGATATACAAATCTGAAGGGTGTACTGCGCATGCCCGCAGCACATCTTTCAGATAAACAAATCTGACGGGAGCACTGCGCATGTGCGCGGCACATCCATCAGATATAAATCTGATATACAAATCTGACGGGTGCACGCAGCATGCACGCAGCATGTCCATCAGATATACAAATCTGATATACAAATCTGACGGATTTCTATACCAAAGCTTTCACTGTGTATGTAACATACACTGTGTTTATGTAATATACACAGTGTAGGCTAATGTGGTGTTAAATAAGGGAGCTGCAGGTTTAATGGGGGTTATACACGGGGGCTGGGGGGGCCTTAGTAGTTGAGTAATTAAGGTAGTGTTGGTGGAATATAGATCTGGAATGGATGTGGTTTGTTATACTAACTTTTAACTTTTGTGAGTTAAAAATTTTTAGTGTTCTATTGTTTATGTGTGTGTGTGTTTTTTTTTATTTGAATCATAGGAAAGAAAGTAAAAAAGAAAGAAAAAGGAAAAAGTGAGATTAGAAAATAAATAGTAAATAGAAATGTAACCACAAATGGTAAAGAGGAGTGAGTGGGCAATTGGTGAACCACTCACTTGTTTTATCCCCCGGGCAAAGCATCCAAACTCCTAGCCCTAGCGTTAGCTGACTGAGCTGGCAGAGGTAGCTTTTGGTTCAAGACACTGACAAATTGCACAAAAGGCCATGATTGTAAAATAAAGTGCAAATTTTAATAGTTTAATACATTAACCCCTTAAGGACATGCCTATTTTGGCCATGTTGTACGTTAAGGACCAGAGCACTTTTAACATTTTTGTAATGTTTGTGTTTAGCTGTAATTTTCCGCTCTCTCATTTACGGTTCCCATACAAATTATTTATTATTTTTTTCAGGACAAGAAGGGCTTTCGTTACATACCATTATTTGTATCATGTCATATATTTTACTTTAAAAAAAATAATAAAATATGGTGAAAATTTTTAAAAAAAACATGTTTTTAAACTTTTACTTGAAAAATCTTTTACTTATCTACAAAAGCTAATGAAAAAAACTTGGATGCATCTTTAGGAAATGCAAAGTGCTCTTTTTGCTTTGCTGGACCCTTCATAGCAATGGTTTCTTTTAGTGAGCTAGTAAGCGTATCAGGCCAGTCAACTGGATCAAAGAAGTCTACCAGCGTGCGTTTTCCATTTTCATCTTCTGATGATGATGCTGATTTCTGTGAACTCTCTTCCTCTGTGTTTGTATCACTTTCTATACCCAAAGACTGTTCGCCCATAGGTGAGGTAGAAGGGTGTTGTTCAACGTCTACAGTTTTACGATTTTCATTACTTTTGCACTCCATTTCGTTTACAACTTTTTGTACTGAATCAGGTTTAAAGAACCTATTTAATGATCCAGCCATCTTAGATGTGTCTTCTTCTTGGAGCCTTCTTTTCTTTCGGAAAGCAGCACCAGACAATTTCTTTTGTGCTGGTGGTGCAGACAAAGTTATCAAAATAACTGAAGAATTAAATGAAGAATTAAAAATGGAGAGGGCAAGTGAAAGCTAGCACCCCCCATGCACAGACACACAATCATATACCATCACAACATAATTACACAATTACACACAGTCACAAACATTCACCTACAGTCATACATAGTCAGTCACATTACAAAGTCGCATACAAAGTAATTCAATCTTCTATCTGGGTCCATGCAACAAAATGTAATGGGGAGCTACTCTGTGTACCCCCTCCTTCTCTTCACGCAGGGTGAACTATTCATATCGCCCCCTGTTGGCACGCTACTGAAGTGACAATGTTTAAGCCTCAAAATACAGATTAGGGAACAGTGCACAAAATAAATCCAGGTTTAAATTTTATGAAGCTACTAAAAGGACCACTATAGGCACCCAGACCACTTCAACTTAATGAAGTGGTCTGGGTGCCAGGTCCATCTCTGTTTTACCCCCAGGGCAGACTCCTTCAGTCCTTGGCATGGGGAGCGGACCTCCAGAGCTCAAACACAAGCTGACTGCGATGGCGGAGGTAGCAGGCTTTGCCACACCGCTGTCATACACAGCCAGAGGGGAGAAACCAGTACCACTTTAAAGGAGATTTTCAGGTATTAGGGGGGGAAAGAGAATTGAAGAATAATAAGGGAATGAGAAAAAAAGAGAGCTGTTTTACCGCCACCAACAGCAAAATAGAAATAAAATGGTAACCTGCTTTTAACCTACAAAATACCAACCTAAACTTAACAACTATCCAGCTTTATCCAGCCATCCTGATATTTACCTATTCAAATCCAAGCAGCCTCTCTGCTCTATACCTGCCACATAACACCACTCTGGACTCTGCCTCAAAATAACTACATGGTGTTATTTCCCTGTTTAAGCAAATCTTATTCATAAAGGGGGCTTATTAACTTAAGTTCTCCTTTTCCTGCAACTTTATTATTCTGTCTAATGTGTCCTTCTATGTAACCTATACTTTTATATCTATAGGTTTTCTTGTTATTTACTTCCATTTCTAATTGTATTCTATTTGGGGCATATTGCCTAACTCCTGTTTTCGGTATACCTTCAACTTACTTGCCTACAATTTTTCTTACAGTTTCTTCTTAATTCTCCAACCTATAACTTCATTTATAGGTTTACCTGTTATCCTATTTCCACTTTGACCTTTTTTGTCTAAACTCTTTATTTTCATAACCTAGTTATCCTTACCTATAAATTAAATTATTAAGATCTGTTTGCTGTCTCTTTCCTATTATTTTAATTATAGGATATACTGTTTATTTTATAATGTCTGAATCCAGCAATAAAGATCCTGATGTTAACCCTGGCAATTGTCTCCTACCTGACCTGCACAGGATCATGACATAGTGCCACTGCCAATGCTTCTGCCAGAAGTAGCAAACATCTCAGCCTCCTGCTGAACTACTCCCTCGGACAGCATTACCTTTTTTTGCTGCCAATCACACACCCTCTGGATCAGTTTCTCCCTCCAAGTTGTTAGGCTAGTGGATATGAGTGCTAGCTTTCCCTAAATCCTTGGATCACACAGGCAAGCTAGCATCAGTTAGGGAGAATTATCAATTCGCTCACGTAGGCAAACTTTAAGCTGATCCTTCAGCCTCCTGACCAGAGTTACTACATCAGGATGTAGAGGGTCACATTGAACAACCTCTTGCTCCCTAGATGGGTGAAACCAGGGATTACCTGTCCCAGATTGGCAGTGTTCAAGCTTACATTTTCAGTGGCATCCCTGAATGGTTTCAGGACTGCCACTAGCTGAGCGATCACTGTACAATTGTCTCAACCCAGTGGAGAACCAATACCAATGTACTGGTCTGATGCCAGACTATGGATTGCTCTCTGCTGCTCTAAAATCCTCTCCAGTATCTCCACAGTAGAGTTCCACCGTGTACTAACATCTTGTCACAGACAGTGTGTGGGAAGACCTGCCTTCTCCTGCTCCTCCTCAACAGTTGGCTATTAGAGATGTCACGAACCGTCCGCGAACTTCTCGCGAGCGGTTCGCCACGGTTCGCCACAAACTGTTCGCGGCGAACTCTGGTCAGCTGACACATCCCGGCCAATCTCCAGCAGACCCTCGCTCCCAGAGCCTCCTACTTTCTGGACAGCATCCATGTTGAAGCTGCCTATATTAAAGTAATTTAAACATCATTTTATAAACACATTTTGTGTTTTATTCAGAAAATTGCATACAAATGTTGATTATTGTGAAAATATATTCTTATTGTTAAATAAATATCTTCATGCTGCTTCATAACACAGCTGGGTATAGTTGAAAACAGCTGACACCACAACTACTATGTATGTACAGAAAAATGCCTTGCATAGAAGAATAGGTTCAGTTAGAACAAACTTTCTTAATATATTCTACATGTTGTACAAAAACAACGCACGCTTTCCTCGCCGGCTGGCCATGCTTACATTGGAATTTCCCCATAGGAAAGCATTAATCAATGCTTTCCTATGGGGGGGAAATTCTGACACGTGAGATACTCGGGGATATCGAGCGTCAGATAATGGACCAAAGGTCCGTTTCGATACAGGAAGCCCTCTAATGGCTGTCTGGCAGACAGCCACCGTGGGCAGATTTAGAGCTGCAATGTACACATTGCAGTTCTCTGCAACTGCAATGTTTTGCATTGCAGTACTAAGTGCAAAGGGGACACAGCACTTAGACCACTTCGTAATAATAACCACTTCAATGAGCTGAAGTTGTCTGGGTGCCTGCAATGTCCCTTTAACTATAGGTACTATTTAATAGATATGATTACACAAGTGTATTTTGTGATGCTGCTCATTTCAGAACATAATGTCCCTTTTCTTTGCTTTTTGAACACTGTTAAAAATTTAGAAAAGAGAACAGAACAGATGTAGAGACACCTAAGGGTTAAGTAAGTCAATCAGTTCCAAAGGTTCCCTACACATGTAAAGCAACCCATTAGAAAAATATATATATTAATACATAACTTTTAATAGAATGCCATTTAAAATCAATAACTAGGTATTGGAAACAAACAGATCCCTAATAGTAGAAAATAAATCAAAATAGGAGAGAAGGAGAACTCGAGGCTGACTAGTAGCACAGAGAGAGAGAGGATTCCTAGTGGATAAAGCTAAATCCTAATGTAGCAAAAGTTAAGTCAAATATTGAGAAAAAAACTAACTCTCTGTGAACAATCTAATCATATTTCTCATTACCCTCAATAGTCTGAAGCCTACAATGGCTATTTACATATAACAAAGTTGCCTCTGTATAGAGGATCGCCAAATCAAAGTGTTAGTCTAGTAGCTAAAAAAATGGAGAGGGTAGTCTAAACGGAGCGTAATGTTTCAATTGCTGCAGCATAGTCCCTAGTCTGGCTCCAACCACCCGCTCACTACACTAATCCCGACGCGCGTTTCGCCACACTGGCTCTTCCAAGGGAACCGAGCTGAACGCCGGCAGTCGTTTAAAAAGGCCGCTCTCTACGGTGATTGGTCTATGTTGCACCAATCACAAACGAGGGGGCGGAGAAAACTGTCGGTGACGGTTTTCCACTGATCGGTGGTAAAGCCGGCACGGATTCAAAGTATGGTAATGAGATGTCTAAGCAATAATGAATTCACATAGAGTAAGAAATAATAAATAAAAAATATAAGAGTGAAGTAAAGTAGAGTATGTGGAGGGAACAGAGTTCAATTTCACTCCATTCATTCATAAATAGATCCCATTAACAACTACCACTATTTATTATTATTTTTCATCATACATTTTTCCTGTTGTCCCTGCTTTTAGTTATGATTGAGTATCATTTTTCATTTATCAATTTTCACTATTTAGTGTCTACATTTTTTCTTATTATTTTCTCTTACCTTGAAGGCTCTGACCCCTTTAGCTTGTTCCCTGTATCCATAGCTACTCTCATTAGCAATATTTGCAAACTAGATTTAATTCTAATGCATATTACTTTTACCATTCATACTATTTATCTATATGTTTTTTGCTAAGGATTCAATGTCTCTACACTTGTTACTTCTTAACATCTTTGTGTACACTTTGATCTATAGTGTCTATTAAGTCCGGATGTACCCCTCCACATACTCTACTTTACTTCACTCTTATATTTTTTATTTATTATTTCTTACTCTATGTGAATTCATTATTGCTTAGACATCTCATTACCATACTTTGAATCCGTGCCGGCTTTACCACCGATCAGTGGAAAACCGGCACCGACAGTTTTCTCCGCCCCCTCGTTTGTGATTGGTGCAACATAGACCAATCACCGTAGAGAGCGGCCTTTTTAAACGACCGCCGGCGTTCAGCTCGGTTCCCTTGGAAGAGCCAGTGTGGCGAAACGCGCGTCGGGATTAGTGTAGTGAGCGGGTGGTTGGAGCCAGACTAGGGACTATGCTGCAGCAATTGAAACATTACGCTCCGTTTAGACTACCCTCTCCATTTTTTTAGCTACTAGACTAACACTTTGATTTGGCGATCCTCTATACAGAGGCAACTTTGTTATATGTAAATAGCCATTGTAGGCTTCAGACTATTGAGGGTAATGAGAAATATGATTAGATTGTTCACAGAGAGTTAGTTTTTTTCTCAATATTTGACTTAACTTTTGCTACATTAGGATTTAGCTTTATCCACTAGGAATCCTCTCTCTCTCTGTGCTACTAGTCAGCCTCGAGTTCTCCTTCTCTCCTATTTTGATTTATTTTCTACTATTAGGGATCTGTTTGTTTCCAATACCTAGTTATTGATTTTAAATGGCATTCTATTAAAAGTTATGTATTAACATATATTTTTTCTAATGGGTTGCTTTACATGTGTAGGGAACCTTTGGAACTGATTGACTTACTTAACCCTTAGGTGTCTCTACATCTGTTCTGTTCTCTTTTCTAGCTTTGTATTAGTTACTAGGGGTTACCCCCCTTATTTCATTAGCAACCCGATATCATACCCTGGTTCCTTTTTCTCTTTTCTATTTTAACTGTTAAAAATTTATAAGGTGCGTAAGCAACTAAGAGTATACTATAATAGTTGCACAAAAAGCTAAACCGAATGCTATGGGCCCTTTTTAACCTCTGCACTACTTGTTTTTTGTATTACATTTATTTCATAAATTAAATTCATAGTTAATGTTTAAATGTGTACAACCTAATTGAAATTTTTAATTTATCTTTTAAATATTCTTACTTTAAACATTTATAAAAATTATATGACATCTTTCTTGGTAGTATTTTAAACAGTGTATGAAATATTATCATAAAAGCAGAAATATCATTATGTGACATAAAGTGGATGTGATGGAAATACATAAATAAATGTCATCAAATACGCCACTTGCACATGACCCCACATTCCATGCTGTGGGTGCGGGCATGTTTGCTATGTCAGCCATCCCAGTGGCTGCTTGTTCTTAAATCAATGTTGATTGTGTTGGCACTCAATTTTGTAATGGTGCAGGTATTGGAGGTATTCCCCAAAAGGACCTCAATTATATATACAAAAAAATATATCAGTTAATACCGCACTCACATGCATAAAAATATGCATCAGAAAAAAGGAATCACTGTGTAAATATGCAAAAATTAATTTATTGTACACTAGATACACCAAATTCATAAAAGTAGAAAAAAGACCACTATTGCCAAGTATACAAATTGATAATCTCTCTATAAATTCATCTATGATACATGTAACAAAATTTCATAATATATACATCCCAGACTATTTACAACTATATACAGCCCATGAACACCATATGCATGAAGCTGAAAGTTCATAAATATTCAGGTGGATCCGCCACTTAATTGCTATTCTGTTGAAAAAAAAACAAAAAACGAAAAAAGCCAAAAAATTAGAACAAATGAAAAAAAAATAGTAAAAAGGGAGAAAAAGTTGAAAAAAGGAAAAAAAATAAGAAAAAATGACAAAAATGAAAAAACTGAAAAGTTCAAAGGACTGCAAGAAGTGCACTGATTGTATGATGATAAAATGGTTGGATCTCACCACAGATTTTATTAAGACACGGAGGCTCCTATTATGCTGCACTCTTTCTTTATTTACCTCAGCAGCAAAGAAAAATAACATTAAATCAGTATAAAAGAAACCAGTAAATAACATGAGGTATATCTTCCTAGCAACAGCAACAGCCAATCAGCATCCTCTTTATAGCATAATAGGCAGTGTCCAGTATACTACTTCCTCTTTCTTTGCTGCTACCTCAGTTAAGTGACACTGGGTCCCATGGTTCTTAACTGTGGGATCTTTTACTTTACTTTATTCATATCATTACTGTGATTAATATAGTTATTATAGTTATTACATTTTAATTATAATATTTTCATGTTTATACATATATTTAGTTACTTCATTTTAACGTAATTTGATTTATTTACTTCATTTGCGTCTGTTATATGCTTTATTATATATCCTTTGATAATGTATTTCCCCTCTGACCTCCCTGGCCCCAAGATTACCATCAGTTGGGGCTCAGGGACGTCTTTGAGGATCTTTATCCCCTGAATAGTGCCATTGTGCTGTTTTTTCCCTTAATTTATCTGTCTGGCTGCTGCTCTGCCACCAACTGCCAGAAATCCAAGTTGGGGTTTAGTTGTAGTGGCAGCCGGGCAGCTCCTTTGTTTTTATATTACAATTGCTATTTTTTTTCACTATTGTGAGTACTTTCATTTCTTTATCCTGTTTAGTTATTTATTTATTTTTTACTTGAGGGTTACTCAACCCTTTACTTTTGGTATTATTTTGCTTTATTCATCCCCTTAGGTTTGTTTGTATATTTATGATGCAGTCTGACAGGATCTTTCTGTGCCTTCTGGGTCTACAGCAAACATGCAGATTAATGTAGAAGCCTCTCCAGGTATCTCTGGAGATGAGGCTGAATTTCTGCTTTACTGATCCTGCTGACATGCAGGCTTTAATTGACACTTCCATGGCAAAAGCAATGACAAGGCCCTGGTGTCAGGCCACAAGGCCTCATATAAGGCTAAACACTCCTCCAAAACAATAGAGATGGACAGTACCATACCTGTCATGGATGGCGCGATTAATTTACCACCGCGCAAAAGAGCTACTAGTCGGGCAAAATCGACTAGACTTTGGAAAAGGGCAAAAGCCCAATTAAACTCTGAATCCAAGTTCAGTGATATTGAGGAGAAGTTCCCCGAGTTCTATATGGAGGTGTACCTGTACTCACACCTGCGCTGCTTCAGCCTGGCCGCAAGGCCTCATATAAGGCTAAACACTCCTCCAAAACAATAGAGATGGACAGTACCAAACCTGTCACGGATGGCGTGATTAATTTACCACCGCGCAAAAGAGCTACTAGTCGGGCAAAATCGACTAGACTTTGAAAAAGGGCAAAAGCCCAATTGAACTCTAAATCTGAGCTCAGGGATATTGAGGAGGAGTTTCCCTGAGTACTATATGGAGGTGTATCTGTACTCATACCTGCTCTGCTTCAGCCTGGCCGCAAAGCCTCATATAAGGCTAAACACTCCTCCAAAACAATAGAGATGGACAGTTCCATACCTGTTACGGATGGCGCAATTAATTTACCACCGCGCAAAAGAGCTACTAGTCGGGCAAAATCGACTAGACTGGAAAAGGGCAAAAGCCCAACTGAACTCTGAATCTGAGCTCAGTGATATTGAGGAGGAGTTCCCTGGGTCCTATATGAGGATTCAGAGGATATTTCTGATCCTGATTATGAAATTACTGATGAAGAGGATGCTAATCCCGTTTGGGATACACGTCCTGTTAAACCTACCAAGATTTAGATAGATTATGCAGACTCAGGGACACCGATAGGATCTTGGACACTCAATGTGAACGCCTATTCGAACCTGACGACCTATGTCACCGAGTGGTCTCCTCAGACCATGTAGCCAAGTATATTGGCATCCAGAGTACGCAAGCCTTTTGAGAAGGCAAAGTGAAATAAATTGCGGGCTGAATGGCCACGCCGAACAGTCCCTGATGACTCATGTTAAACGCTATCAGTCAATCCTAAAAGCATTCAATTCCTGAGTAAGACAGGATGGAAGCCATCTAAAGGCTTAGATTTTCATTGCAAAACTGTCAGGATAAAATCCTGGGCATCTTGGGCTCAGCAGCCAAGATCTTTGAAGCAGTGGAGGATGATCTAGAATTAGATTGCGCCATCTTAAGTGGTTAAATCCAGAGAGTGATTTAAGTTGGCAATGCCTAAAATGCGGTTGTCACAGAACGCCACAAATTGATCTTGCTCAAGATTGAGCCCAAACGAGCCAGATAACACAGGCAAAAGGTTTTCTCTTTGGGGACAACTTTGTAAAAGAATTGGGCTCCTTTGTCCTGCTAAACAAACAGAAGTTCTTTTAGACAGAACCAAGGCTCTTATACTTGCCGAGCTGATTTCTTTGAACAATGTACTATACCAACCTCCTTCTCACAAAGTGGCCGACCCTGGATTGTTAGTGGCCTAAGAGGTGCTCCTAAGACGTCTTCACAATTTCTATTCTTTCTTACTGATAGTGGGGGGCAGGTTCACACATTTTTCCCATGTATGATCCCTCATTTCATCAGATGCTTAGGTTCTTCACACTGTGAAAGGGTATTGCATACACTTCCTTTCTCTACTTGTTCAATGTTCCCCATCAAGGGAAATTGTTTTTTCCCAATGAGACACAGACCTTGTCTCTGTGGACAATCAATTGTAGAGATTCTGGCGCATACCCTGGGTTACGTGAGCAACCTTTTCTTGTTTCCCAAAAGAGGCAAAGGTATCCGTCCAGTGATAAATTTGAGACTGTTATGAGCATATCAGCACTTCCAAGATGGAAGGAGAGCATTGTTTAAGGGATCTTCTCTAACCAGCAGATTGGATGGCCAAATTGGATCTGCAGGATGCATATCTCACAGTGCCTATCCCAGTACAACA
>OW240913.1:163931171-163981750 GCA_933207985.1 Pelobates cultripes | reverse complement strand
GACGAATGGGTGATGGCACTGATTTTAATAACTTGCAAGGACCAGTTGTCCATTCCAGCCCCCACCCACTGGCAACAGGTGTGGGCTAGTAACTAAATTTAGAATGATGGTGCCATTGCAATGCTATAAAAACCCAGCCTACCCCCTCACCCTAACAATTGTGATGGGAGTGAAATAAAATAAATTCTTGTAAAAAATACTAACCATCAGATGTCTTCTTTTTTCTTAAAACTATTTTTCTTCAGCCCCCAAAAAAGGCAAATCAAAAAAATTAAGTCCTTTCACGAATTTTAAAATAAAAAATTCCAGAAAAAAAACATGAAACATTAAAAAATTTAACACAAATTATTCCATTGAGGACCTTGTAAAGGGTTTTTCCATGTTGATAGATTGGATTGTAAACTAACAAATTAGAGTGCTCTGCCAACCAATATTTACTTCTCGTGAGACGTTTTAGTACGTGCAATTTAGTATGTAGAATTTAAAGTCCATGTTGATAGAGAAAATGTGTTAGTTATTTTAAAGCCAGTTCAAATTTGTTATGTATATGGTATAGGGCTATTCCAAGCTAGGGAAATAAGAAATATATGGCATAGTGCAATACTGTATATATTGAAATTGGATATATGGGTAAGTGACAAATGCTCACTCACACTTTAACATCCCAAGAAGTGCCTTCAGAAATATACTGTGTCTTCTTTGCTTCAGATACTTGGTAAATATGAATCTCACATAAAAAACAAAGTGCAAAAAAATATAGATTGAATGACTGTTTGAGTAAAGAGTAAAGAAAGCATTTATTACTTACATCAAAGTAAATAAAAGCAGGTAAATCAGTCCAACGCGTTTCTTCCCTGTTAGGGACTTCCTCAGGGACAATCTTTCACAAAAATGATGAATAAAAATACATATAAGCCTAGTTACAAACATCCCCTAATATATACCACCCCCAATCAGTCCCAATAATGGTTCTGCAGGTGATTCCATTTCTCTTCAGCTGTTTTCAATTCAAATTTGAGTTACTTCCGGGTTTTGTGTATCATGTGTGGTCACGTGACGTGCGTGATGACGTCATGCGTTCCAGCTATGCGTTCCACCTTCGTTTCGGCTGTCACTCATAATAACAGACTGTTTCTGAATAGAAATACAAATGGGGGGAATGTACAAAAGGGAATGACAAAAAGGTTAAAGAGATATTACTAATTTAAAGATTTTTTGAATAATCTTGATTTATAAAACAAACAGGTTAAAGAGATATTACTGATTTAAAGATTTTTAAATAAACTTTATTTATAAAAGACAAAACAAACACACCAGTAACCTGTGTTTCTTACATTGATACATTTATATGTCAGTGTGCATGAATGCCCAACTTCATACTACATAAGGCAGCATGCACACTGCATAATGTAATATGCACAAGCCAAGATATTCCAAATAATGCCATAAATGCATTAACAAATATTAATTCTGCAAAGAATATCCAAATAATGCCATAAATGCATAAAAAAATATTAATTCTGCAAAAAATATCCAAATAATGCCATAAATGCATTAAAAAATAATTCTGCAAAAAATATACAAATAATGCCATAAATGCATTAAAAAATATTAATTCTGCAAAAAATATCCAAATAATGCCATAAATGCATTAAAAAATATTAATTCTGCAAAAAATATCAAAATAATGCCATAAATGCATTATATATTTATACATTTATTAGCACATTTATACAGCACTGTATGTGGACACTATTCATGAGTGTGTGAGAAATTCTATACATCTTTTAAAATTTGTTATAGCAGTTTTACTTCCCAATGAAGAATTCTTAGCTCTATCAACAAATAACTTTTATATTGGAGGATTCTCTCATGGCTTTTCTTGAACTATCACTTTTGTCTTCTAAGTTGCAGAGAAAAAACAATGATAAAGACCTCAAATGTTTGCTAAATACTTTGCACATATTTTATCAAGAATTTTGTATGCATTTTGTTGCTACCAGTGCTTATACATCTGTAATGTAAATGTTAAATTAATAAACTGTAAAATATCAGGTTCATTTTAAACAAGGTTAGGCTTTTAATAGAAAATAATATAGCTAGATCTTATATAGGCTGCACTGCGTAATTCTGAAATGCTTACTTTGTCCTTGAGCTAAGGGATTATGTTACTCGAGAATAATCAGCATCAATTTCTCGATAAAGAAAGCAGGTTTTTTTGTTTTGTTTCCACAATAGATGAATTGTTCAATGAATACATTAACGCTATGTAATATATTTCCTTGGTTACACAAGTACAGGAAAAAAAAGTATTACCTAGCATTTTCGTATTTAACCCCTCCAGGACGGAGTCAATAGTGCACGTTCTGATCAAAACAAGACGTAAACAAAAACTGGAATTTGCGCTATATGTCTGTTCAACCGTAATTCACCGCTGTCACATTAAGTGCACCCACACTTATTATATATAATTTTGTTCAGGAGAAACAGGGCTTTAATCTATCATTAACTATTCATATATGGAAATTAATTTATTATGAATAAAATGTAAAGAAATGTGAGAAAATAAGATTTTTTTAAAAATCTGTATTTCCGTCTGACATTTTAGCTGTGAATGTCATAATACTGTTAGATTTTAATGCAAAATAATGCACATATTTGTAATCAGCAATGTCTCACGAGTACAACAGTTCCCCCCATTAACAGGTTTTATGGTGTTTTGGAAAGTTACACGGTCAAATATTGAATGTTCCATTTTCAAATTGAAATTTGCCAGATTAGTAATGTTACCTTTGAGACAGTGTGGTAGCCGAGGAATGAGAATTACCCCCATAATGGCATACCATTTGAAAAAGTAGACAACCCAAGGTATTGAAAGTGGGGTATGTTTAGTATTTTTTAGTAGCCACTTAGTCACAAACACTGGCCAAAGTTAGCGTTCATATTTGTTTTTGTGTGAAAAAAGCAAAAAACTAATATTTGGCCAGTGTTTGTGACTAAGTGGCTACTAAGAAAGACTGGACATACCCCACTTGCAATACCTTGGATTGTCTACTTTTGCAAATGGTATGCCATCATGGGGGTAATTCTTATTCCTGGGCTACCATACGCTCTCAAAGGCAACAGAACCAATCTGGCAAATTTCAATGTCTAAAAAATGAAATGCAAGACTTTTATGTGACTCTCTAACTTTCTAAAACACCATAAAACCTGTACATGGGGGGTACTGTTATTCTTGGGAGACTTCACTAAACACAAATATTAGTGTTTTAAAACAGTAAAACATATTAAAACAATAATATAGTCCATAAAAGTGCCGTTCGTTTGTAAAAAATGCAAAAATATTTTACTTAAAATATCATCATTGTACCAGTTTGAAACACTAATATTTGAGTTCAGCGAAGTCTGCTGAGTAAAACAGTACCCCCTACGTACAGGTTTTATGGTGTCTTGGAGAGTTACAGGGTCTAAAATTTAGTGCTTGCGAATTAAATTCTCTGCACTTTCTCACTGTGTTGTCAGGCATGTCAATCAAATTTTAATTAATCAAATCACATAATTATGTTAAAAGATTACTTAAATATACATGTAGAATTTTAATATATATGCATTTATAGGTATTTAAATTCTACGTGTATACTAATGTAATTTTTTTATGTAATTATATGTAATTATCTATATACATATATTTGCGGTTATTTGCATTTTATATACAGGGAGTGCAGAATTATTAGGCAAGTTGTATTTTTGAGGATTAATTTTATTATTGAACAACAACCATGTTCTCAATGAACCCAAAAAACTCATTAATATCAAAGCTGAATATTTTTGGAAGTAGTTTTTAGTTTGTTTTTAGTTATAGCTATGTTAGGGGGATATCTGTGTGTGCAGGTGACTATAACTGTGCATAATTATTAGGCAACTTAACAAAAAACAAATATATACCCATTTCAATTATTTTATTACCAGTGAAACCAATATAACATCTCAACATTCACAAATATACATTTCTGACATTCAAAAACAAAACAGTGACCAATATAGCCACCTTTCTTTGCAAGGACACTCAAAAGCCTGCCATCCATGGATTCTGTCAGTGTTTTGATCTGTTCACCATCAACATTGCGTGCAGCAGCAACCACAGCCTCCCAGACACTGTTCAGAGAGGTGTACTGTTTTCCCTCCTTGTAAATCTCACATTTGATGATGGACCACAGGTTCTCAATAGGGTTCAGATCAGGTGAACAAGGAGGCCATGTCATTAGATTTTCTTCTTTTATACCCTTTCTTGCCAGCCACGCTGTGGAGTACTTGGACGCGTGTGATGGAGCATTGTCCTGCATGAAAATCATGTTTTCTTGAAGGATGCAGACTTCTTCCTGTACCACTGCTTGAAGAAGGTGTCTTCCAGGAACTGGCAGTAGGACTGGGAGTTGAGCTTGACTCCATCCTCAACCCGAAAAGGCCCCACAAGCTCATCTTTGATGATACCAGCCCAAACCAGTACTCCACCTCCACCTTGCTGGCGTCTGAGTCGGACTGGAGCTCTCTGCCCTTTACCAATCCAGCCACTGGCCCATCCATCTGGCCCATCAAGACTCACTCTCATTTCATCAGTCCATAAAACCTTAGAAAAATCAGTCTTGAGATATTTCTTGGCCCAGTCTTGGCGTTTCAGCTTGTGTGTCTTGTTCAGTGGTGGTCGTCTTTCAGCCTTTCTTACCTTGGCCATGTCTCTGAGTATTGCACACCTTGTGCTTTTGGGCACTCCAGTGATGTTGCAGCTCTGAAATATGGCCAAACTGGTGGCAAGTGGCATCGTGGCAGCTGCACGCTTGACTTTTCTCAGTTCATGGGCAGTTATTTTGCGCCTTGGTTTTTCCACACGCTTCTTGCGACCCTGTTGACTATTTTGAATGAAACGCTTGATTGTTCGATGATCACGCTTCAGAAGCTTTGCAATTTTAAGAGTGCTGCATCCCTCTGCAAGATATCTCACTATTTTTGACTTTTCTGAGCCTGTCAAGTCCTTCTTTTGACCCATTTTGCCAAAGGAAAGGAAGTTGCCTAATAATTATGCACACCTGATATAGGGTGTTGATGTCATTAGACCACACCCCTTCTCATTACAGAGATGCACATCACCTAATATGCTTAATTGGTAGTAGGCTTTCGAGCCTATACAGCTTGGAGTAAGACAACATGCATAAAGAGGATGATGTGGTCAAAATACTAATTTGCCTAATAATTCTGCACTCCCTGTATAGATAGATATATATAGAATGTCATTCTAAGTGTATTTTGTTACCAGTATATATATATATATATATATATATATATATATTAATAACAAATACAGTTAGAATGAAATTACATATGAATATATAATTTATATTAAATTTTGCTTCAATATTTTATTTACTTATTATTGTAATTATATGTATATATATATATATATGTATATTATATATATATAACATATGTGTATATATCTATTATATATGTAATATATAAATACATATTATAATTTTTTTAATACTAATATGTGTACTTATATTAATATTAAAATACACTTTGTATGACGTTGTATATATATATTATATATATAATATAAATATACATATATTATATATATATATATAAAAATACATTTATTTTATTTTTAAACGTGTTGAATTATTTATTTTTTTTACTTTCCCACCAGACAGTCCCCCTGCTGGCAGATCCACAGCAAGCTATAGGGGACCATGTGATCGCTCTTTGAGAGCGATTACATGGCCCCCGGGGGCCTCATTTGCCAGGGGAGGGCTGCCTGGGCTGTCAGGCAGCCCTCCAGAAGAGGATCGTGGCGGATGTAAGTACACTGGACCTCCAGGGGCTCAAAGCCGTTACAGCGTTCTATGCCGCCGCAACGGCTTTAAAGCCCACTTAATGCGGGACGGCATAGAACGCCGTAACGGCGTTAAGGGGTTAAGGCAAGTAAAATCTGAGTTTCCTTAAGAAAGTATATACTAACAAGGCAAACACATCAGTACAGTTATGCAAGTAGAAACACAAAATATGTTGCTCACAATTTTAAAGATACAATCTTAAACATGTATTTATAAAAGCATATCTTTCACTTGTAATGTGATTTACTCCTAAAGAGTTGACTCCTTTTTAAATTACTAAAAATGCAATGAGCTGATACTAGTCAATAACAGCAAAAGAGCACTTAAAATGAAAGTGCTTGTAATAAGCACAGTTAAAAGAGGAGTGGCCTTGTTAACAATCCATTATTCGATCATTTTTTAAATGTTAACAGCTGCAGAAGAGCTGTAATAAATTGACTTTAAAACACTTTTTGCATTTTAAACTACAACATATACATTATATTGACCAAAAGTCTAAACAAATTATCGACTCCATTAACAAAACTTCATAGGCCACTGATAACACATTTCAATTAATCATACCCCCAAAATGGTCACCAATTTGCATGAGCCATGAAAGCATTCTAACACCTCGCCACAATTGCAGGCAGCATTTCCTATTTAATTAATTTAAGCTTATAATGAACAAATATGCATTGTTTTATAAATATAAATGAGGAAATTTGATAACATCACATATATGTAGTCCATTATGCCCCAAATAACCACTTTGAACATTTGGAAGACATCCATTTGATGTCACTCTTAGCCTATCATTATCTCTACTGTGATGCAATTGCAAAGTCTACAAAATTGCAATTTTATTTATCAGTAACTTCACTTCATGAGCATGTGTCATCTAGTCCAGATTAGGTCACATAAATGATGCCTCAACCTAGCATTGCTATTGCCACACTTATAGCATAGACCATTACTGCATATCAAAAGTACTGCCAGTTTTGAAACAGATTTTGTTTTCCTCAGTAATGCCACAAGTGTTATTGACCCATTCAAAAAGTGTTGTTAGGAGCAAATTTTACATTAACGCAAACAGAAATTTTTGATTGTTTTACTAACAATCAAATTTTTTGAACATTAATACAATATAGAATTGGAAGCTTACAGGCAGATTATAGAAATGGGCTAATAGATGGAAATAGAAGAAAGGCAAAAAGAAAGAAACTTAATTCCAGTTACTGTGAGATATTAACATCAACATAGAGACACAAATACACAGAATAGTGAATTCCACAGTCATAGTGTATTTTGATACTTCTTATAGTAATAGAAATAGTAGAATTTATAGATACTACCAAATGTTGACATGCCTCTTACTTGCTTCTGAGAAACCCTAAATCTACACCTGGTTCACCCTAAACCTAACTGACCCTAATCTCTGCCACACATAACCAAAGAAAAATAGTTACTTGCACACTATCGCAAATTCCTATGTCTATTTAAATATATAGATTTTTTAGTAGCATTCCAATGGCCACTAGATTTAAGCTCCCCTGCCAACGAGACTAAAAACCCCCATCTATTTAAATATGCAGAGGGATTCGGGATAGTGCGCAAGTAACTCTTTTCTTTGGTTTTTATTGCATGTATTGGGGCTGATGTGTGCTATGGTCATTGCTGCTGCCCAGGAGTAGTACGAGTCTGAGAGCAGGACTTATTTTTGTATATTTGTAATAACTCTAGGTCAGGGGTTCCCAATTAATTTTTCCCTTGGAACCCTTTGACATAGTGCATCAACATTGTGGAACCCTCCCACCCACCCCCAAAAAAACAATGTTGTACCGTTGCGTAAACCTTTCAATTAGCAGAGCATTTTTTGGCAATTTTTTTTTTTACTATAAATACACACTAATTTCTACAGATAGTAAACAGATTGCAGTACTTAGGAGCATGTGTGTTTTGTGTGTATAGTTGGTGTTTGTATGTAATTTTATAGTTTAATACACGTATGTGTTTGTATGGAATGTTAGCATTTGCTTGCAGAGGTGTATTTGGATCTAGTGTTGGATTTTAAATGTGGATGTACATGTGTGTGTAGTATTGGTGTTTGAGTGTTGTATATAATTTTGGAGTTAGAGTTCAGGAGTGTCATTTTATGTCATGTTTGTGTTTGCAGGAGTGTGTGTTGTGTTGGTGTTTGATTGCTGGGATGTCTGTACATGTACTGCCACATACATACTTACACATTAACAAACAGAAACACACCAACAAATGCACAGTCATATACACACAAACACAGATACACACACTGACACAGATACACATACCTTGAAACACAGATACACACACTGCCACATACAAACACAGATACACACTCCTTGACACATACACACAACATGGCACATACAGACACATATACACACCGGCACAAACACACAGACATGCATAACTTGACACACAGATAGACACATTGGTACAAATAAACACACACTGGCACACAGATACACACACCTTGACACACAGTATCTGTGTGTGTGTGTGTGTATGTATCTGTGTGTCAAGGTGTGTGTATCTGTGTGTCAGTGTGTGTATCTGTGTGCCTGTGTGTGTATCTGTGTGTCAGGTTGTGTATATCTGTGTGTATGTGCCAGGGTGTATCTGTGTTTATATGTGGCGGTGTGTGTATCTGTGTGTCAGTGTGTATCTGTGTGTGTATGTATCTGACACACAGATGCACACACTGGCACATAGTGGCACACAGATACACACACTGACTGAAACACTGGCACACAGATACACATACTGACAGATACTCACACCTTGGCACACATATACACACAGATACACACTAGCACATACACACACAGACATAGATACACACATTGACACACATATATACACACACCTTGGCACACAGATACACAAACTGGCACATACACACAGATTCACACACATTGGTAGATACACACACCTTGTGTTTACATTTGCTGTTCTCTTACCTTTTTTCTGCAGGAGGGTATTTAGAGCTGCTGGGTGAGCCTGGTGTGCTGCTCAGTCCCCACTGCTCCCGCTCTCCCTCCCACTGGCACGCTCTGTCAGCACTTCCTCCCGGCATCCCATACAACAGGGGTCCGGTCCCGGTGTTAGGTGGCTGCAGCAGCTGACCGGACCCCTGTTTAGCGATACCCATCGGGTGGCCCTAACTGCCTAGGCCACCCGACGACCAAATCAGCGTGGAACACCAATCTTTACTGATTTGTTTTAATCTGTTTTATTTGTTTCAATAAATGGTTACTATGTTAATGATATTTAGTCTGGGCACCTTCCATTCCATCTGCTTCCTGATCTTAAGAAGGAAAGTGTCCCCTTTAGAGACACATAGGCTGCATATACCAGAACCAGGTTTCATTGGCTCTGAATAAGATGAACAAGGTCCAAACCTGTCACCTGTTCACTCTTACTTTCTTGTACTTTACCAGAAGCTGTTGTGCTTTTGTTTTTGTGTTTCCCTTTGAGTGAAACAAAAAATAAGGACAGAAGAGGGTCTGTGTCCCCAAGAATACATCTACTTGTGAGATTTGAACCTGTACTTATCTGGCTTTAATCCACATGAGTGTATAAAATATATATTAATACACACACTGGAATACACTAAATACTTCACTATATTATATTTATTTTTGTCTAGCAAATTGCTGTACCAATACTTGTATGTACGTAGTGGGCATTAGATGGGATGACCTTTTACCAAACCATAGCTTCCCCCCAAATAAAACAGACACCGATTCTTGGAAGTAACAGGCCACAGCATTTATTAAAACACAAATACTGCCTGACTCCTTCAATGTATAACTTTACATAATATTCTCATAAATAAATAAATAACATGTAAATACCTGCATGATGTCATACAGTACTTGTCCAACACGTCCTTGCCAATCTCATTCCTTCTTCCCAAAGGCTCTCACCTCCCCCCTCGGCATTATAAGCTTCTCTTGCCTTTTTGGCACCCCACCAGCAGGCTTTTAGCTAGGTGGGACCGGACTATAATGCTCCCCACCAGCTGGCTTTAGCTTGGTGGGGACACGTCCAACTTGATACTCCTTAAGGTTCACCAAAGAGACAGGGGAGGATGAGACCCGGCCATTACCCCCTACCTTCATCTAACCTGCAAAAAAACACCACCCCTTACTTGTAGTGATGTCCCGAACGGTTCGCCGAACGGTTCGCCACGGATGGCGAACATATGTGCTGTTTGGTCCGCCCCCTATTCGTCCTCATTGAGTAAACTTTGACCCTGTACCTCACAGTCAGCAGACACATTCCAGCCAATCAGCAGCAGACCCTCCCTCCCAGACCCTCCCACCTCCTGGACAGCTCACTAAGAATGCAGCTTCACAATGAATGTAAAATGGATGCTGTCCAGGAGGTGGGAGGGTCTGGGAGGGACACACACCCCACTGCGACAACACCCCGAACCCAAAAAACAAAAGGGAGGGTGGGTGGGAAACTTGTTGCTGGCTCGGCTCCTAAGTGGCACTGAGGTCAGTCCCAATTGTCACCACCCACTTCCTCTCATACAACACTCCCCCAACATAAACACAGCCCATCCTGTTTCATCCATTCCCACACTCATACATGTGCCCTTGTCTGCTAAGCTGCGCACGCTCCCTGGGGCCTGATCAGTAAATATATTAAAAAGTAAGTGATTTGTAAGTGTTCCACTACTATCATTGACTGGTGGTAGTTTCTAACCATTCAATCCACTTGCATATATCTATCAAGTTTACAAATGAATTGCTAAACTGCGATATGTGTGTACAAAAATGCAAAAATACAAAATATGACAAATTAAGAAAGAAATTGGTGCTAATATGGCTATTATAATAAGACTCACAATATACTATATGACATACCGTGTGGTGTCCACTTTCACAAATGGCATGCATTTATGGGATAATTTTCTATGTCAAACTGCTCCAATGTTTCAAAATAAGACATAGACCCATCAAAGTTATCTATCAAAATTCTATTTGCTAAAACCAAAATAGTCAGGTCTCTTATATTTATTTATTTATTACTGGTATTTATAAAGCTCCAACAATTTGTGGAGAAAGTACAATATACACAGATAAGGACTAAAGGTAGAGAGCCCTGCCCCTAAACTGATATCTAGCCATTGAAGCTATTTTATACCAAGTGCTTAGCTGGATAGCCTGTGAGCTTACAATATAAAGGATACAGTGGGGATTAGAGACAAGAGTTTGCAGGGGAGCATCACAGTATACTGACAAAGAAGAGTATTATTCAGAAGAGTGGCATATATCAGAATTGACAATGGCCAACAATAAAAATAATGTGTATGTAAAAATGCCCAATAGAAAATTACCACAAAGTTTGTCATAAACTGGTGAAAATATGTCATCACGTTAAGGCACAAAATACACCATATGAGATACCCTGGAGTGTCTACATTTACGAATGGTAGGACTTCGTGGAATAATTTACAGAGTCAAACTGCTATAATGCCTCAAAATTAGACAAATACCCATCAGATGTATCTATTAACATAATAACTGTAAAAACTGAAATGGTCTGTTTTCTTATATGGAACTTCACAGGATAGTGTCAAAGGTGTACTGTGGTTATTGTTGTACTCAGAAGATGTACAACAAAATATGGGGTTTTGTACACTAGTAGTACACATCAGGTTTACGAAACCTTGTTATATGTGTGTATGTTAAAAATAAACACACTTTTACCTCAATATTTAGCAAAGATTGGCTTGGTACAAAGTGTCAAAATATCCTTAGGTAAATAGCGTGTGATGCCTACTTTTTATAAATATATACTTTTGTTTGGAAAAAAATTGTGTGAACACACAATTGTAAGCTTACAAGACAACATACGACATTATAAAATCTCTCCACATTGAAATGTTATTTTACTCCTTGTATTTTATGACCTGTATCTACCAAAAATAAACTGAAATCCTAGACATATTATATACTCTGTAAATCAAGATAAATAAATAATTTACTTTTAATTACTTTTCTTAAGCTGCACTAATTATGCACACGTTATTATATTCTGGCTAACCATGGCAGCTTCACCTTTGGGTTAGTCAGTTGCCTCAGGACAGGGTTACATCTTAATCTAATTAAATTAAGGTATATAATAAGAGTCCTTATAGAGGTTGCCAGTCAACATTTCCTGTCTTCTTCTATGAGACATGTGGTGTATGATTTTTCAGGTTGCCTATTTTACATATTTATTATTAAAATTTTATATATAAAGTAGTGCTCAAAAGTTTGCATAACCTGGCAGAAACTTAGAGAAACAATGACTGATCATGCAAAAAAAATTACTTTATTGAAGGATAGTGATCAAATGAAACCATTTATTATCACCTAGTTGTTTGGCTCCTTTTTAAATCATAATGATAACAAAAATTACCCAAATGGCCCTGATCAAAAGTTTACGTACCTTTGAATGTTTGGCCTTGCTAACGGACACACAAGGTGACACACACAGGTTAAAATGGTAATTCAAGGTTAATTTCCCACACCTGTGGCTTTTTAAATTGCAATTAGTGTCTGTATATAAATGGTCAATGAGTTTGTTAGCGCTCACATGGATGCACTGAGCAGGCTAGATACTGAGCCATGGGGAGCAGAAAAGAAATGTCAAAAGACTTGTGTGACGGACTTCATGAAGGGGTAAAACAGGTCTGTTTAATGCAAGCCAGCACTTACAATTTATACATACATTTAAGCCCCAACAGCCTTATTTACATACAATAGGTTACATAGAGCACTATAGTACAAGGAAGGGTGGGGTCAGACAATAGCAAGGGCTGATGGGAGATTGAGGAGGGACAAAGCAGCCAGTTTAAACTGGTCTGGCAGTGTCCCTGGGACAACGCCCTGCTGGGGAAAAGATAGGACAGGAAAAGGAGGGAGGGGGAGAGGCACAGACAAGCAATGCATTCAACATACTCCTCCTCTGTGTCTGAGAGATAATTAATATCTCCAGGTACAGATAAACACACAATTTACAAACACCCCAAAAGTACCCCCAAGATCCATGGAAACCCCACAAGATAGCCCTGATCTAGGTGACCAATATGTCCAAAACTCACCCAGATTGGTTCAGTGGTTTGGTTTTTCCATGGAAGTCACTTTTTAACATGTCTTTTGCAGGGCCCATAATCCTGAGGCAATAGGCTGGCAAGCAGGCACCTCCAAGTACCCACAGTTTATTTACCAATTCTGGAAAGCATTCCGTAATCAATTGGGTATACAATTGAATTTTACTTCCTCATATCACCCCCAGTCTAATGGTGCTACCGAGAGGATGAATCAATCCCTTGAACAATACCTTCAATGTTTTACTTCCGAATATCAAGACGATTGGGTTGGTTTACTCCCTTGGGCTGAGTTTGCTCACAACATCCAAGTACACGAGTCTATGCAACACAGTCCTTTTTATATTAACTATGGGTTTGACCCTACTGTGCTACCGAGTTCTTTCTCTCCTACTGGTATGTCAAGTGTAAAAAGCAGTTTGGAGAGATTAAAAGAGAATTGGTTAGGGGCAAAACAAATCCTTGTACAAAGGGCTAAGCTTCAAAAGTGTAATGCGGATAGACATCGTAGTCCCACTCCTACTTACGTGGTAGGTCATAGGGTGTGGTTGAGTACACAGAACATTAGATTAAAGGTGTCTTCTAGGAAATTTGCACCCCGTTATATAGGTCCATTTAAAATTCTCTGACGGATTAACTCTGTTTGCTATAAACAACTCTTACAAAGAAACTAGTCCTGCGCTCAAACTCCCATTACTCCTGGGCCACAGCAATGACCATAGCACATATAAGCCAAAATACATATAGTAAAAACCAAGGAAAAAAGTTACTTGCACTCTTTCCACATCCCTACGTATTTTTAAACAAATGGAGGTTTTTAGTTACATCCAATGGCCATGAGAGGATATGCCCGCCTGCCACGTCAAGGCAGACCTCTTAGGTGGGTCCTAACTCTAACCATTCGCCTTGCTTCCTTGAGCTTCTGGCAAAAATATCTCTAATGAGACAGAAAGGGGTATTTTTTATGTACATCCCGACATGCTTATTAACCCTTAATAGGAAACACATGGGATGGGCAGCAGCATTGCAACCTAGCTGTGTGATACAAAAGTGAATACAAATACAAAGAAACTAGTCCTGCGCTCAAACTCCCATTACTCCTGGGCAGCAGCAATGACCATAGCACACATCAGCCAAAATACATATAGTAAAAAACCAAAGAAAAAAGTTACCTGTGCTCTTTCCACATCCCCACGTTTTCTATTTGGGTTATACTCTGCGTGTTTGGGTCACTTGTCGTGACACATACAGTCCTACTGACATAAGCCAGAGTGCCAGTATTATTGTACTTGTGGGACATCACTGAACACAAACATCCATGTTTTGTGGAAGTAACACATGTAAGGATGATGATGTAAACAGTGAAAGTGCAGTGTTTGTGTGACAAACACAAATAACATAAAAAAGAAAACAAAACATATGAACACTAAATTTGGCCAGGTTTTGTGACGAATTGAATACATAAGACTGGACTGTTCCATTTTGCAATACCCTGGGTTCTCCACATTTGCAAATAGTATTCCATTGTTGAGTTTCTTTCCTAGACAGGCCCAAAAAATTAATTTGTCAATTTTCCTTGAGGGATGTGGCTCATATTTGACCATGTACCTTTCAAAACCAACAGCAGCAGCAAACCTGGACATGGAGGGCACTGTTGTACTTGTGGGATATCTCAGAATACGAATATTTGTGTGTTTTATTGCGGTAAAACCAGTATTATTATATTCGTATTAAAAACGCCATGCAAAATTTGCGGGTAAATTTTTTTTTCTAAATTTCTCACAATTATTTTGCATTTATTTGTATTACATTTTGGTTAATATATAAATATTTAGTGTCTAAAGAAAGCCCCATATGTCCTCAACAAAACTATACCTGATAAGTGTGAGTGCACATAATGTGAAAGAGGAATATTATGGTTGAACAAACATATAGCTCCCATTCTAAGCTTTGTTTTGGTTCATAACGTGGGACAATTATCCCTGTCCTTAAGGGGTTAACACTGGAGAATCATGTTTCTTTTATAATGGGTGTTAGGTGAATGTCTGTGTTTGCCAACACTGCCCTCTCCTGAAAAAGTGTTAATTATTTGACATTGTTATCATTACATATTAACAAAGAGCTTTTAATACAGTAACATTTGTTGGATTGAATTTTAAGTCATTGGTACCTTGCCAATCTGTGAGCAATATTCAGTTGCAGTAACAAGATTACATTTATAGAACTACCGTGTTTCCCCGAAAATAAACCCTACCCCGAAAATAAGCCCTAGTCGGATTTTCGGGGTGGGCTGCAATATAAGCCCTACCCCGAAAATAAGACCTAGGCATTTTACCTTTTCGGCGAGACTTCCTTCTTCTACTGTAGGAGGAGCGTTGCGGGCCGCGGCATCGCGCAACGTGATGACGACATTTTGCAGCGCCGTCAGTCTGCCTTCACGGATCTTCAGCGGAAGGATCCATTTCCAGGCGGTGAGGCTCCCAGTGGTCGGCCTCGGCAAGGAAACTTTGAAATGTGAGTACCGGTAGATATTTTATGTCTGGGACTGAATTAATTAAAGGGGGCAGGGGGTGAATTAATTAAAGGGGGGGTGAATTAAAGGGTGGGCTGGATTAATTAGAGGGGGGTGAATTAATTAAAGGGGGGTGAATTAATTAAGGGGTGGACTGGATTAATTAGAGGGGGTGAATTAATTAAAGGGGGTGGATTAATTAGAGAGGGTGAATTAATTAAAGGGGTGGTGAATTAATTAAAGGGTGGGCTGGATTAATTAGAGGGGGGTGAATTAATTAAAGAGGGGTGAATTAATTAAAGGGGGGTGAATTAATTAAAGGGTGGACTGGATTAATTAGAGGGGGGTGAATTAATTAAAGGGGGGTGAATTAATTAAAGGGTGGACTGGATTAATTAGAGGGGGTGAATTAATTAAAGGGGTGGTGAATTAATTAAAGGGTGGGCTGGATTAATTAGAGGGGGTGAATTAATTAAAGGGGTGGTGAATTAATTAAAGGGTGGACTGGATTAATTAGAGGGGGGTGAATTAATTAAAGGGGTGGTGAATTAATTAAAGGGTGGGCTGGATTAATTAGAGGGGGGTGAATTCATTAAAGGGGGTGAATTAATTAAAGGGGTGGTGAATTAATTAAAGGGTGGGCTGGATTAATTAGAGTGGGTGAATTAATTAAAGGGGTGGTGAATTAATTAAAGGGTGGGCTGGATTAATTAGAGGGGGGTGGATTAATTAGAGGGGGGTGGATTTATTAAAGGGGTGGATTAATTAAAGGGGGGGTTCAATGTACATACCGGTACCGTAAATAAATAAGCCCTACCCTGAAAATAAGCCCTAGTGTGTTTTTTGTGACTAAAATTAATATAAGACCCGGTCTTATTTTCGGAGAAACACGGTACATTTACAAGCGCATAGGGAAGAATAGGAAAGCCTTGCCTAATGCTATAAAAATTAAATAAGTAAAGCCATACAACATTAAATCAATGTGGCTTATACACAACTTTTTAATACAGTATGAATTAAAAGATTAGCATACTGAACTATAATTTTCTTTATGTTTTTAATCATTGAAATTTATCACCACTAGACAGTTTATTTATCTAAAATTCTGCTTTAAATATTTCAAAACAGTATTAGCATAAAAATACAATGGGAAATCCCACGACACCATAAAAACAGTATTAGCTTAACTGAAACTGTCTTAAATATGTTGTTTTACCATTTAAAACAGCATTCATTTGTAAGTATAGTGTAACAGTTATTAGCTGGTTTCTTTTTGAAGTATGAACTTATTTGTCGTAAGCACTTCATGATTTAATGAAATTAAAAAAAAAATCTGAACCAATATAATCACACATATGCATAGAAAGTAATACGCACATTCAAATAATTGGATGAAAATCTATTTGGAAATGTATTGAGTAAATAAATAAATAAACAAAGAAACAAACATTCTAAGTGATAAAACCAATTGCTTAAAACCCTATAATCACTTACTGAATAACTACACCGCAATTATAAGTTGTAACTGATTAAAGCAATAGCAAACCTATACAATTTAAAAAAAACAAAAGCACAGGGGTAGTTCAGGACTGCAATCAGAGATTTTGGGACCACTTACACAGCTCAAGGCCTGGCCCCCAGGAAATACCCTTATGTCGACCGACATAAGGGTATTCGTGCCTTGTGCCTCCAACAGGGCCTACACCCTATTTCCCCCACTATTTTGCAGGCAATTAGAGCTGCAGTGAGTGTTGCCTCAACCTGCGTACTGCCTCAAGGCCTTGGAGCCAGCAGAGCGTCTTGCAATATAGCTCTACAGCAGCAGGAAAAGATAATATATATATTGTTTTTGGATTACCATATTTTTTAGAATATAAAACACACCGAAATATGCACACATATATTTTTTTATAAAAATCTAGAGGAAAAAAAAAATACCCAACCAGCATGATAATTGTATATTATGCTAGCTTTAGTGTACCTATAATCTTAATTTTATTAATGACAGGAGGCGAGTATTTACTTTAGTCTCTCTTTACTAGAACTCCACAGCAGCACAGAAAAACAACTAATCAGAAAAAAGTTAGGTACTATAAAACTTCCCTCCCCATGCATCATTTCCTCTTTCAAGCTGCGACAAGACAGAACAAAAGGCAGAAAAACATACTGGGGAAGAAACGAAGTCCTAGATACGATGAATACAACAATGTCCACCCTCCGAGAAGAACTGCCATATCAGATAGTGTTGATGGACTGTAAACTGAAACGAGAGAAAAACAGAATCGAACAGGTTGATTATCCAATGAAATGTACTCTGAATAAACATGTAGTTACTCAATGTAGCAACCAAAATTACCTTAATATGTAGATATCCCAACCCTACTTACGAAAAACAGATATAAGAAACAAGTGACAGGTAGCAGAGACAACAAGCAGAGTTGCATACGTACCTGATGAACCCAACCTATTAAGATTAAACAAGGGAGGGATAAGAATGGGTGGGAAATACTTGCCTCCAGTCATTAATAAAATTAAGTTTATAGGTACACTAAAGCTAGCATAATCTACAATTTTATAACATGATAGGAGGCTTCGTATTTGCTGTTTTAACGCTCAGCTCACAAATCCAACGCTGTTTGTTTTGCTAGTACCTATTCCAGGAGATATCAGAACAATCCTAATTGGACTTTCCAATTGCGATAAATGACTGTAGGCGGATCGATGAAGATGCCAGCTGACAAAGCATCCCAAATATGGAAAAAAACACCATCCGCTGATAGATCCATTGTATGTGGTGTTGTGACCTGTTTCCTAGCAGTTGGTCCATGAGTTGGCAAGCTGACCTATCAGCCATTTTCCTGTAGTTGTAAAATGTCGAATGTCATTTGCGGACTTATGGCCGCGAGAAGAAACTGCCACCCTGTCTCAACTCTTGATGTGTAAGGTGGCTCCTCCGAACATGCCAGGGTCATCCGGCGATGTGGCCTTGCCGGTAGATCTCCAATCTCAAGGAATGTGCCTAAGTCCACCACCAATACCGTAATAGAACCGAGTAGGATCTTTCGTTCCCTCCTGGCCTACCTGGTGAGATGTCTCATCCGAGAAAAAATGTATTATGCAGGCAAGAGTGTGGTTAAACTAGCCGTATCCTAAGTGATTCCAATATTCCAAATGGACTGTGTGCTGCAATAGAGAAAAGACTCCGAAAGCACTTAACTAGTGTGGTGGAACGGTGGTCGACTATTCTGGGAATAGTGAATCCCAGAAATATTCAAAGGGATGGGAAGTGTAAACCGGAGTTGAGATTTCCATCCAGATATGTCATCATCTAAGAGTGAAAGATGTACGGATCCAATGGTGAGTGGGACCTGTATAACCACGAAGAGTCCTCACGTGCTGTAGTGAGAGAGAGAAATAATCTGATTACCCATAGTACATAAAAAAGCAATGTATGACCTGTCAAAATTTGTGTAGGAGTTCCTGGTCTACACGCCACCTACAAGATAGGGTATAATGTAGTGAGACCCCTAGGTCCCTGTACCCCTGACTATCCGGGCACGTATCTCCCAGAGTAGGCCCTAGGTCAAGAGACCCAGGAATGTGAGTTCGATAACCGAAGTCAAGGTCTCCCTATAGAGGGATACCTTCCTTCTTAGCATGGAGTCCCGCGAACACCTAGCATTCTCCAGTACGCAGGCATGACAGGTGACTCCAGAGAGCAGATATAACAAAAAAACAAGGGACTAGCTTCAACCGTTCGAATCATGTATTGTCCCGTTTGAGAATGTCGGCAGCCCTATCTAAGTCTGCCACACATCCTGAGCCGTACTCCAGCGGTAGGTTGCGACCCGACTTTGATGTCCGTGTAGGAGTCGGGGCACACCGGGTTTCTGCATAGAGTCTCATAGGTCTTCTTGATGGTAGTTGAAAAAGTGGGTAAGCAAGAACCCAAACCAAGACGGCTCCCGTGAGGGATATAGAGCATAGACGGAGGGCCATCCATCTCTGAACCATGTTCCCCAGATATGTGCTCAGATGAGTAGAGGTAGACCTGTCATCTTATCCCAAGATTGTAATGACCCGGGAACTCAAGTCAACCGGGGTTTCCGGTCTTTCCATGCGTACGGCGTACCCGCAGACCGGGTAGTGGGCCTTCCCTAGTCTTGTTACCCTAGCAAGGCAGTGCCCATTTGGTCCAGGAAGCTCTCAGTATCTCCTGTCATCTTGATATGGGAAAAACTGTCTGCGCAGTTTGTTCGCAATGGTCCGGATATCTAAAACAGAATGCAATGTCTGTTTTATAAAGCGCAGAATATACCAAACCTGCACTCTTGTAAAACCTGAGGCTCATCCGATAGCCGTACCGTCTCCAGGAGTGTGTGTAAATAAGTGGGAGTCTCCCCCATTATACCTCTGCGAGTATTTCTCACGTGTGGTACAGTGGTGTGATAAACAAATGGACAGCACCGTAGTGCGTTGAGTGTATGAGAGCCGTGCCCTCTAATAATGTGACCGAACTCTGTGCCAGCGTCCTGCTGATAGTCTGAGCTGGCCGCACCTGTTAATAATCAAATAGTAGAGTCTACATCCGTGACCGTTTCTCTGTACGAGAATGTGTCACTCAAAACATGTCCTCTGTATCCAGCACAGTATCAGGCTGAGGTTGAGGGAGGGCCGCGCCCTCTAATAACAAATCAGTGTCCAGTTCCGTATATGAGAGGGGTTCGCTCTCTGTTCGTGAAATAAAATATAATTTTCGTATCGAAGTGATGGAGGGCCGCACCCTCTTGTAATCTAAACTAGAGTTCCTTAGAGACTCAGGGTGACCCACTGCAGGTGTACACCATTTACTAATATCAGCATAAGAATGAGATTCTGAGGTGGGTCTCTCTCTGACCATGAGACCTCTCTCTGAATCGCTCCCCTGAGATGGAATCAACTGTTAATAAACCAGACCGATGGAAGATGGAATAGTATACAACCTCGGGCCATGTCCATCCTTAATAACATAAAGGGATGGTGAGAAAATGCAACCTTCGGAAACAATGATGGAAACTACCAACTGACCGCCCGGATCCCGTGCGCGCGCACAGGGTCCAGGAGGACCATCAGTAGCCTTTGGAAAGCTGGAGATGTTCTCTGCAATCCACGAGAGCCCGGGAGGTCAGAGGAGGTCAAGTCGGGCCTCTTGACGACCCGAGCGATAGGACAATTGCAAGGCTTGAAAACCAAGAAATGACGAATAATGTAGATAACGGTAAATACGTACCTCGGGGAGAAGGTAGATAGTAGAACGGAACAGCAAGCCAAGTAAACCCAACTGAAAGGGTCAGGAGCTAAACTTGACATAGGACTAACTACCAATACCTAAGATGGATACCGGGAAGGCAGCTAAATGGTTAGTTGCTGAAGACAAGGCAACCGTGCTCCCCTGTTGGCGTTTGAGCACTGGTACCTGCTTGTGGGAAATTCTCTTTGGAGATGTGCAACCGCCAGGTTGGTGAAAACCGTGGTGATGCGCACGGGGATCCTCATAAAAAAACCTTGCCCCTCAGGGCATGAGGCTTAGGGCCTTCACCCTTCCAATCATATTGAGGTGCCTGTATACTGGTGTCGTCTTGGATAGTAAGGCAGCAGTGTTTGCCTGGACACCCACCTATGTCCATGTCAATAGTGGGTACTGGGGTTTCGGGCCCAGATAGCTCAGGCCGAACAAATAGGGCAGGCCAGTCAGAAGGGCATAGGTATAGCAGGCCCAACCAATGGGCACAGATATAGCAGTGAGGCACAGACATAGCAGGCCAATCAATGGGGCACAGACATAGCAGGCCAATCAATGGGGCACAGACATAGCAGGCAGATCCTGGATTGTGTCTAAATGATCAATAAGGGACCCGTGTGTATGGGCAGAGTCCCTTAAATATTTGTCAATCTTCAGGGTACCCTGTGACATAGGGCCCCCAGACGCCAACCCCTTTACACAGCATAATACTGTGTTAATAACCTATAACTGGGACTAGTAGTCCCTAAATGCCCAGCAGGCAAATAGTGGTATTCTAGTTGTATTGGGTATAAGCTGAAAATGTTCCAGTGATAACAGTGTCCATTAAAACATGATATACTGAGCGATACATTTTTTAACTGAGAATAGGTTATGCACATGAACATGCAGACCAGAGATTTCTTCATCAATATTATGCATTGTCTGCATGCCACCCAAAGGTTATTGTACCCATGGTATCTTTTCAGGGATAGGGTAAAACAAAAGCCAATTCAATACACCCTCTTATTGAGCTTGGAGGGAACACATTCCAACTCTACTAGTCACAGGATCTGATAGGACTGAATCAGTGTCAGCATAGACTAGTCTCCCATACCAGTATAAGCCAGAGCCAGGTCTGCTTAGCTTTGTATATTTGCCCTGGACAGAGACCACCATCCTAGAGTAGTCTCATCTCTGACCCCAGAGATGGATCAGGCACATATCTACTGATGTATAATCATATGCACCAAAGAACAGTAGATTACTTGTGCAATATGCACGAAACGTTATTACCCCTCTTCTAACTGCCGGACCGGCTCTGTATGCATCATGTTACAGAGCCAGAATGCCAGCGAGGAAAAAACACTTGCGGTCTGACCACCGCGTCTGGAGGAGGGGCCACGAGTAGGTGCACCCTCCTCTAGCCTGTCGGATGCACGCGGCTCTATGAAGAAGCCGGCCGTGGCGAGGCGGCCACGCGTCCGACCGCGAGAAACCCTGGGCGCCAGCAGGCTCACACTGGAGCTCGGGGAGTCAGAGGAGGCAGCCAAATAGCCAACAGAAGGGTGCTATGGAGTGGAGGGGAGGGGGAGAGGCAACTGAAAGGAACCCCCCCGAAAACCACCCAATAATGGAAAACATCCCCAAGCAACCAGGGAAGCAAGGAGTACAAGAACGGGCAGTAATCTCGAAGTAAATAATAAATATACAACGACATACAATATATAATTAATACATAAATAAATTAAGCAAAATATAAATGATATCACTAAATACCATAAACATAAAATATATATAAAAAAATATAATATATAAATAATAAATATATAACATAGTAACTAAATATAATAAATATAAATCCTAAATAAGTCATACTAAATCCCAAAGTCACCAACTATAAGCAGGAGGCAGTGGCACTCTGACCTGTACTGACTGTGGAGCAGCAAAGAAAGAGGAAATGATGCATGGGAGGGGAGTTTTATAGTAACTAACTTTTTTCTGATTGGTTGTTTTTCTGTGCTGCTGTGGAGTTCTAGTAAAGAGAGACTAAAGCAAATACGAAGCCTCCTGTCATGTTATAAAATTACAGTCCACATCTGCTTGTGTATGCAGGGCATGTGATGTGTGTGGGTATAGGAGATTTAGAATATCTATGTGAATTGGGACTGTAACTCCTAACAGACACACATGCAGATACACACATTGACACACATACAGATGCAAGCACTGACACACATAAAGATACACACATACACAGGTACAGACATGCAAATACACAGACACTAAGGGCAGATACACAAACCCATGGGTGCATATACTGACACACATCCAGATACACACTGATACACATACAAATGCACAGATTTACAAAGGCAGATACATAGACACACACTAACACACATACGGATAAACAAACACACTGACAGACACAGGCAGACAGATACACACATACAGATATACATACAACAATACACATGCAGAAACACAGAGAGATAGACACAATGACACTCATACAGATGCATACACACAGGGGCACACACTGACACAGATGCAAATATACAGTCAAACATTAACACACAAATATACAGACACACAGAATGACGCACAGTATGACACACATTCAGATACACAGAATGGCACTCATAAAGATACAAACACTGATATGCATACAGGTACACAGACACACATGGATAAGCAGGGGCACACACTGACACACGTGCGGATACAGAGACACAAAAACATATACACAGACGAAGATACACATACACATACAGATACACCTATGTACATACAGACACACATGCAGACACAAATGCAGATGTATAGACAAATAGATACATAGACACATAAGCACACATACAGACACATGCAGATACACAGACACACACACAGATAGATACACATACACACATACAGGCATGCATGCAGAATTTGCACAAATTAAGCGACCCTTCCATTTCCTGGTGCAGGAGCCTTGGTTCCCTGGGGTCTAGTGGGCTGGCCTATGGCTGTTGGGAGTCAGAGGTTTCAACTCTGCTTCCCTCCTCTGCCTGAAATTTCACAAACTGACTTATTGCATCCTTGAATTCACTGAGCTCTTCAGAACAACCCAATTCTTGTGATATACCTGGTCACACCCAGGCTCAAGCCCCCGGCCTCTTTAAAAAAAAAAAAAAATCTATATAAATGTAGAGCACATCACCAACAACTGAGATGGTATATTTCCCCCCCCCCAAAAAAAACTTTGACAAATACAAAAAATCACATGAGCTAAAAAAAAACCTGGATTAAAGAGCACTTTCTGCTAAAGAATCATACACTACATTTTTAAAAGACAGAGTTTTCCTTTCTCCAGTTGTGGGATTTCTCCCTAAGGTAGTTTCATCTACAAATATATTTCAAGTAATCATTTTGCTGTCCTTTCCGGAACCAAGTTCAGAGGAAGAAGAATTATGGCACACAATAGTTGTTGTGTGCTGTTAATTCGCCAGCCGCTACATGAAACAAGTAAAAAATCTATTAAATAAAAATCATATGGGGGTCAATAAGATCCCCATATTACTAAAAAAGGTCCCATCTCATAAGAATGGGGCCTATAAAATAACATGGGGGGATATGGTCTACCTCGTACCCACGGGGGAGGACCTAGTTTCCCTCCCCAGCCCCCTCCTACTGGCTGCATGGGGACCAGCAGGGCAGGTGGCACATATCGAGGTAAAATTCTAATAGGGTTTATTTATCTGTATTATTTTTTTACTTTCTTAATATGGTGGCTGGCTAGCAAGCGTTGGTTAGTTGCCACATAATTATCCCCCACATTCAATCCTAGCGCTGCCAGCGGGCCAACAGTTTGAACTCTTTTTGTTAATCCGGACACTGGATTGAAAGCTTCCAAACCTGGGTTTAATTTATTTCATTTGGATTTCAGCCTTTCTGTAGTTTTAGGTCTGGCTAAAATACGGACCAAATTCAGGCCCATTTGGGGCCTCAATTGCAAAATCTGGACATTGTTGAATTACATGAACAACATCTAGCTATTACAGTCTGAACGGCACTGTATAGCAGCAAATGGTTTTTCAGTATGGTGGCATTCGGACTTTAGTGAATAACTCGATTAGTCTTCTCTAATTTTCCATGTGGAATGCAATAATCATTTACTTTACCTGCACCATTGTAGATGCAAGATTGGAGGTATTCTGAGCCTGAATCTGACTTGTTTTCTTAATAATATAATAGTTTCTAGCCATGCTTAGTGCAATATATTTTAGAAGAGTTATCCAATAAAATTAGAGGCCTGGCTCTGTTCAATATAGATAATCTAAAATGCAATTAGTTGCCTAGTTTTTATAATTTTTTTTGGGGGGTGGGGTGTCTGCACGGTGAACTAAGTAATCATGGATATGCAGTGGAAATATGCATGTTCATAGGAGAAATGCCAAGTGTGTGTGCTCTTGCCACTGCTCTACGTTGATATAGCAACCTACTTTTCTACTCTACCCTTACCTTTTGTGTCGCTATACCCCACTCCCTATAGCATGTAAGCTCATTGAGCAGGGCCCTCAATCCCTCTGTTCCTGTGTGTCCAGCTCGTCTGGTTACAAATACGTGTCTGTTAGTGCACCCATTGTTGTGCACTGCGGAATTTGTTGGCGCTTTATAAATAATAATAATAATAATCCTCTCTGATGCGAACTCAGTCCTTTTCCCTCAAGGTAAATTAAATAAATAAACATGCATGAGTACACAGAGCAACATAATAATCGTAATATAAATTATAGATACAGTAAATCGATAATTTCATTTAATGCCCCTTGACCAATATACGTAATAAACATATCCAATATGATTCTGATTTTTACAAGCATTTGATTATAAACAGTGTAGCCAAGTTAGGAGGGATCTATTACAATCTCATTACTCACCACTTGTATCACACTTGTGATATATCTATGAAATTGTAAAGCCACAGATGCATTTGAATTGGCAATTTTAACTGTTGCTCTTTGTCCCATAAACCTTCTTTTCAGTGGTTTAGTGGTTTTTCCAACATATTGTAGCCTACAAGTACACAAAATAAGATAAATCACAAGGATTTTGTTCCACATACTTTCTTTCCATTGTTTTAAAGGTCTTACCAACATGTTGTAGCCCACAAGGACAAAATATAAGATAAATCACAAAGCAGAGGAGGTTGCAGCATACAAAGTTAATGGAGCACTAATATTTCACTTAAAAACATAGTATTAAAACCAAGGCCTCCATTTGAAAAATCACATAAAAAAGTACAATTACACCTCAATTTTAAAAACTGGCCAAAGTGAATTTTATTAATCTACTGTGGATGAAGAGCACAATTAAAATGAAGGTAACCTTTAACATCTACATAATTTTGGTAAGTACCACTTGTGGCGAAACCGACCTCGCCACGTGTCCTTGGAGGGGGCTGCTTGCCCGCCTCTTGCCTTTGGACTATAGACCAGACTTTATGTGAATGTGTTAACCCAGATAGCTATGCCATGGAGCCCATTCGTGTAGTTAAAGACTTCGGCTCCATGGCAATTGAACTGTGTGAATAGGATCTGAGCGCTATTCGGTAGTTTTGTGCGCTCAGATCCCAGCTATCTGAAATGTCTGTATGTTATGTGTAAAAGGTGACTTTATGTATTTTAAAGTGTTTTATGTCTTTTTGCAACCATGTGCTCAATGGAGTCTGCCTCTATCCCTGGATAATTGGATTACTTTCCCCATTGTCTCCTGGATAGAGGGCTCTGTAAAATCTGTCTGAGCCAGATATCCATGTGTCAGCCAGGGCCCAAAAGATACTTTTACTAACTTTTGAACCCCTGGTCTGATTCATGCCATTTTTTAATATGTTGTTCCCCTGAATGGATTGATTGTGAATATGTAATTTTATGTGAATGTGATGTATGGTTTTAAAGTTATGAAAGTTGGGTAGAAAGTATGTTTTAACTGTATGTGTAATTGAGTTTCCTCTCAGGATAAGGGGAGGGAATATGTGGGATGTAACTGATATGTGATTGGTTATTTTATACTATCTGATAGAATTGCTCTGAAATATGCCTTTTTTAATACCCTATTGGGGTAGCCCTTTTCCTTAAAGGATTTTCTGAGGTCCCAAGCTTCGACCTTGAAATCCTCAATAGTGGAACAGTTTCGTGTGAGCCTCAGATACTGACCCGTGGGTATGCCTGTTCTCAAGGTTTTAGGATGGTAGCTTTACCAGTTTAGCAAGCCATTTGTGGCTGTTTTTTTACGAAACAAGGTCATAACCACTTCCACTCCAGGCTGTAATGAGATGGTTAGATCAAAAAAATCAAATTTTTTACCTCCCATCTCACTAGTGAAAGTCAAGTTAAGGTTATTGACATTCAGATGGTGGATAAAGTTCTCAAAGTCCCTTCTTGATCCCAACCAAATAATAAACACGTTGTCAATGTATCTTTTCCAACAATACACTAGACTACAAAATGTTTGTAATTTGGGATCTGCCATGATGCCCTTCTCCCATGCTCCTAAGCAAAGGTTCACATAGGAGGGGGCACAAGATGTACCCATGGCAGTCCCTCTTACTTGATGATAGATAGTACCGTTAAACAGAGACACGTTTTTGGTAAGGATCAATTTAAGTAATATTATCAGAAAATTAATGTATTCCACATGAACTTTTAATTCTTGTTCTACGGTGAATCTGATAGTTGCTATCCCTGGGTCATGTGGTATTGAACTGTACAGGGATTCAACGTCTAAGCTGCACAACACAGCTTGTCTAAGCTGCACAACACAGCTTGCTCTGGTGTTTAGCTGTAAGTTTCCTCTTACTCATTTACTGTACCCACACCTATTATATACTTTTTTTCTCGCCATTAAATGGTCTTTGTAAAGATACCATTATTTTCATCATATTATATAAATTACTATAACAAAATATAAAATGTGATGACATTTTTTTTTTAAAAACCATACCTTTTCTAACTTTGACCCCCAAAATCTGTTACGCATCTACAACTGCCAAAAAACACCAATGCTAAATAGTTTCTAAATTTTGTCCTAAGTTTAGAAATGCCCAATGTTAACATGTTCTCAGTTTTTTTTGTGGAAAGTTATAGGGCTATAAGTACAAGTAACACTTTGCTATTTCCAAAACATTTTTTTAATAATTAACACGTTTTTTTAATAAGTAACACTGATATCTGTCAGGAATCCCTGAATAACCCTTCACATGTATAGATTTTTTAAAGGAAGACAACCTAAGGTATTAAACTTCAAGTATTTTGACTCTTTGCATGCTCTTTTCATGTGTTGGGTGATCTAAGGTGATCTAAGGTTTTATATGTATGGTATATAGATTGAATAATATCTGATGATATTCACACACACATAGAGCCTTCAGGGACCCTGTAGTTCTTTGTTTTAAGTGGTGATATAAACACTTATGAATGGCATATGGGCAGTAATTAGACTTTGCTTAATATATATATATATATAAATTTAATAATACACACTATAAAATGCAAAGCAACAAAACAATACACTTATAATCAATTTGCTATATTATAAATGAGTTTATGTCAACAAGTCAATTAGTTTACTTGACAAGCCTAGGAGTCAACATTACACTTTGTCTCATCTATAATCTTATCAGCAAAGGACAATAAAAGCTATTACAAACTTCACAGCAATACCAGTATACATAATTAATCATATGACACCCCTTGCATTAATGATACAATTGTCATTATATGAATTAGTTAAATATCAACCAACCCTGCCAAGTATATACCATCAGTTTAACTACAGTACGTTTATATAAGGTTTCTGATAGCCTTAGTATATATTATATATATATTGAACTGATCTACGTCTAAAGAAGGAATCAAGAATGTTCTGACTTAGGAAGTTATATCTGACTCAGGCTGCAGGTAGAATGAGATATAACTGTTCTATCAATAGGGATCAGTTCACAATATAGACACATAGGGCATTCAATAGTCCCGTTGATTTAATATAAAGTAAAGAGAAACCTTTATACATTACCAAGAGTCTAGGATGAAGGAATTCAATTTGGGATTCTCCTCTCTGGGTGCTCTGGTCTGTAACTCAGTCTATTGCCCTTAGTCAGTCAATCTGCTCCTTTCTTAGCCCTCTGTTTTCTCCTTTAATCTTTTTTAAGACGATCTGAAGATATTGATTCATCTCTCTTATTTTTCTCCCTATTTACCCCCTTATCAGTTCCTGCCCCTTGTTTGTAAATGGGCGGTACCTGGGACTTAAATCTGGCTTTTGATTGGTTATGGGCGTATCTTAATATTTAATTATTAATGTGGCCCTTAAGACTTTCATCAATAGATGGCACTATTTCCCTAGGTATGAAGACCTGAATTAGATCATTGATGACCTGGTTAAATAAATTAATTGACCTTTAATTCACCTATACTGGGGATATTTCAAATAACATTAAATATCTGTCTTTGGTTATGTATATTCTTTTATTGAAACAGGGTTGGTTATATTAATCATCATGCAATATGTCTATATCCTGTATAAATCTAACCTGTATGATTAACTGATTGATACATTCATCTTTACAAAGAAAAATAGAATCTAATTATATTAGTATATCTATATTACCTTTTACCCCTAAATCAGTCAAGGATGCAGTTACAGACATTACTGTAGCAATCACACATTTAGTTTACATTTGTATATCATGCATGATTCCAATAGATTCCTTTAAGTTCTAATATCCTGAAAATATGGAAGCGACCTCAGACTTTGGGTTCGTATGGCTGACAAACACTCTGGATTGCCTGTGATGTTTATGCACAAACAATTGCATAGTTTGTATACCCCTACAGATAGCTCACAAATTAAACTGTAGATAAGTATTCCTCCTGTTTACTTCTTAAGGTTACAAAATACAAAGTTCCTTTGACCTGTGTTGAAACAGCATTACATAATGTCCAGGCCAGTCTACCAGCATCCATATTGTTTTCTTTTAATATTAAAAATTATGGGGCACCAAATAGCACAACATATCCCCCTTTCAATCCTCAGATGTGACCAGATGTCGTAGGTGGGGATTGACAATGGTCCTTGACGTGTATATTTGGTTAATCATTCATGTTAATATGCTGGAATTCCTTCTCAAACTAGTCATAGAGTGACTGGTAACTGTCTGGTGTCAATTCTTCTTTCATAATTCTTTTGCATACCAGATATTCATACAAAGAAAATACGGTGATGATGTATATCCATGAAAATCTCAGATTTGTCCATTAATTTCCCATTGATTTGAGAATTTTGGATGTACAAAAATTTCCTTGTTAAAGGTTTTGATTTTGTAGTTTATAAGGAAAATAGTATCCAAATGAAATAGCTTCCTGGTGAGGTCTTCTGGGTGATGCTCTCCCTGACTTTCCTTAAATCAAATTCTCTTGGTGGTGAGTTTGTTTTTGACATCTCCTGAATGGCCTCCCAGATCATCGATTCGGGTCTGCTGTTGGTTCCTTTATGTATTCCTGACACAGCATCAGCATCCGTCACAGGTTTGCTGGTCTGGGCTGCTGTCATCTCTGGTTTTAAGATGGTTCTCCATTGAATTTGGGCTTGATCAAGAGTCTAGAGTCTAAGTAAAGATAAAATAACGTAAGTCACAAATACTTCATATTTTACAAACATTATCTTCCATAGGCTGTTACATTAGTATCACTTGGCAAGGATGATTGATATATCTTATATAGGAGAGCTTGCACATGTGTTTTCCGTTGTACAGTCTTATTTAGACCATATCTGCTTTAAAATATTATTAACAAGGAATAAATATGCAGTTCTATTGTATTTCCTTACCGTCTCTATGGATCCCCCTTTAGTCTACTCCAAAGATGAGTTCCCCCTTTTGTGGGTCTATTTTCCTTTCTTTGGAGAGATATAGTTAACCATAACCTTCCAAATATATATTTTCTATCTTCTTTGGCAGAACTCTGATGGGTGCTCATCTTTATATTTCCCCACTGGGCTATGGTCATCTATTTACAGTATAGTCATATCAGAGGTTTGACAATTCCTAAAATGAATTTTAATAGAAATAGATATCTCCCATCACATCCAAACAGCTCACACATGAAATTAGAGTGAGTTAGAATTGGTGGATTTTTCAACTGGTTACCTTTTATAGTCATATTACCTGTCCCAGATGAGTTTGCACTCTTACCCACCAGCCCCTCCCTAACAGGGATCTTTGACTCTTTGTGAATAAAGTTGAAGCTGGTGGCTGGTTCCTCATCTGTTAGCCCTTTCCTGGAAGGATCCTGGGAATGGCCTTCTCCTACTGATGGGTGCTGCCAGATGATTTGCAGTTGGGTCTATTGAACAGTGGGACTGGGTACAGTTCCCCCTAAAAAAATATTCTATGGTTGTGCTATAGCAACATTTTGGCTCAGCCTCGTAACTTGCTCTATCAATTGACTCAGCTGAGTTGCCATTTGGTTTACTTGAGAGCGTAAGTTATTTTGGCTATTATACCTATGGCGATATGACCTCTGGGTAGTTGGCTGAGAGCGATGGGAGCTATCAGAGTTGCAACCCATTTTCTGGTGTGGATGTTTAACCCTGTGCCCACCAGAGTGTTTTCCCAATTTTGGAAATGTCTTTTCCTAAAGGGTAGTCTATACCCTTGGTTGTGGGTCTCTCTAACCTCAGCTTGTGGTTGGACAGGAAGGGGCCTAACCCTTTTCTGTCTGGGTGGCTTTGGACTTTGAACCACCTCAGCACAAGTTTTTTTCTTAGACTCTAGCTCCAGGTGATTTTTCTGGATGCTAGTCTCTGCTACTATACACGGATTAGGTTTTGTATATCTTTTCTCCCCATGCTCCTCATGCTGTTGGACAGAATATAGAATTGTGCATTGTTTCACAATCCATTCTAAGGACCTACCCACATAGAAATCACGGGCTAAGTTTATTTTAATTGATGATGGCATAGCTTCATAATATAGGCTTTTAAATTTAGGGTGTTGAAAGTCAGCTTTGGGATCAGCCAATGAATCAGTCTCCGGCAGTCCCCCCTGAACGTGATCGCCACGGATCGCCAGTCAAGTTACAGGGATAATTATAGTGCTAGCAAATTAAATTCTCTGGACTTTCGGCCTGGGTTGTCAGACAGGTCTACCAAATTGAAATCAATAAAATTACTTAATTATGAAAAAATATTACATAGATATGCATGTAGAATTTAAATATATATATACATTTTTATATATTTGAAGTCTACATGTATAATTATGAAATTATTTATGTAATTATTATAATTTTATTTTTTGTAATTATTTTTAAAAAATTTATTTTTAATCAATTATTATTTTTTTATAATTTATATATATATAATTATATATTATATATATATATAGGAACAGGAAAAAGACAGCACTCTCAGGACTTCCAAAAACTTAACTTTTAATGTGCAAAATAAAAAAATCAACCTTTCAGTCTGTCTTGCAAACTTTCATCAGGATAACATTACATTTAAATAAATCTTATATATCCTTCACCATAAAACACTTACCCAATAACCTAACAGTAGCCAAACATTTTTTAGACTCCGGTCATACACTCTGGGGGACAGCTCCTACAGGTTTATTTTAGTTTGAACTCTGTTTGCTGAGATCACTACCTCAGAATATTGAGGATCTTAATATGGGACTATTATCCCCAATTGATGGCTGGTTAATATGTGGTTAATATATGGCTATTTTCATATGGGATCTGTCAATACACTTTTCTGTACAACTTTTTGCAACTCTAAGTTTAATGTATGGAACCAATGTGCCCCTATTGGATATCACTCTACTGCACCCCCTCAGTGGAGATTCATATTCATTCAGTCTAGCTTCGAAAGAGGTGCTGTTCTCCCTTCTGTGTATCCCTACACATTCACTCCACGGACTTGATAGATCCAGAGAATTTAAAAAAATACTTTTGCTGCCCGTTTGTACCTCACTAAATGGACATGAGTTGGTATGTGATGGTTATTTGATATGTTGCAATATGTAAAATTTTGCACTTGTTTCGTATGTTGTTCTGTTCTGTGTTTACTTATGCAGCCACCAGCCTTCAGTATTGTTTTAATAATGATTTTATTAAGGTGATCCCTTGTCTTCCTCTGCCGTTCCAGTTAGCCAACATAGTACACTTAGAAGCTGGCATACAGCCCTTGTTATTCCTCTTATGTCATTATTTCCCGAGCGTTGTGATATAGACGCACGGGTCTGGCATTTAGTTGCCATAGCAACGATAAGCCGAGGTCACGACTCAGGTCACGATGACATCATGGAGGTCAAGGAGTGACCCAGGGGCGGTTGCAGGGAACACCTCTTAGGTTATTGGGTAAGTGTTTTATGGTGAAGGGTATATAAGATGGTTTATTTAAATGTAATGTTATCCTGATGAAAGTTTGCAAGACAAACTGAAATGTTGATTTTTTTATTTTGGACATTAAAACTTAAGTTTTACTTTTAACCTTGGAAGTCCTAAAAGTGCTATCTTTTTGCTGTTTCTACAATATTGCTGACATGCACCAGGCAACTACACATGTAAGTGGAGTGCAAAATATTTTTTGTATATATCTATATATATATATATGTATCATACATACATATATATTTTTTACATTTATTATCTTCATTTATTTTGCCTTTTTTTTTTTTTTACTTTTTTTTCACCAGTAAGGGGGCTGCTTGTCAGTTCAGGCAGTCCCCCTGCTGGCAGAACTATGGACACCTTTCATATGGCCCCACGACCCACCATGGCCCCTGGGGTTCCTAATTTGCAGAGGGGGGACTGTCTGACATAGAAGAAGAACACTGATCACTAGTGGGGGAACGGTGGTGATCGGGTAAGTACTAATGGAGGGAGAGGGAAGTAGGGAGGGAAGGGGTTAATTAAAAAAAAAAACATAAAAATTTAATTTCTCTTCTGTGAGTGCCTGGACCCCTCGAGGCACTTAGCACAGGCAGAGCATCAGAAGCCTGCCTGATGGCTTCCGATGCTCTGCCTTACTGCCGGGCGGCCCGGCAGTGAGGGGGTTATTGCACAATGCCTCAACATCGATACATCATTGCAATACCGTTAAAGCAGCTGGAAGCGATCACGATTGCTTCCAGCGCTCTAATTTGCCGCGGACGTATCAGGTACGTCCGCGGTCCTTAAGGACTGTTTTTTGTTGGATATACCTGATACGCCCGAGGTTGGGAAGTGGTTAAATGATGTTTAATAGCTAGAATATTTAACAATACATATACAGTTGCAGTAGGAAAAGGTTGTCATTTACAGCCCTCTGTTGAAATGCAAGGGGACAGATTTCATGCTTAACAGAAAAAATTGATGTAAAGTTCATATCTCTTTTTACTGCAACACCTAATGAAGGTTATCCTGAAAATGTATATTGTTGCTAGGGCATAATTGACACTGAAATACAATCGTACTATTGCTCTCATTCTTTATTCAATTAAAATACCTACTACATCAATGCCCTTACTACAGTTCCTTCATGGTATATTCTGTGTTTAATGTGTATATCACTCAGTCAAAATGGTACTCTAGTGTTTATAGTGCTTCCTTTGAAGAGTTCTTCTACTCACATGGCGTCCGCAGGAATTTTTCCAAGGGGGGCATAATTGTAATGACATCCATGATTGACCCCTTTTTGACAGTGTCATGAAGGGGAGGAGCATAGTCATTATCACATAAAGCCAGGGTGAATAGCGCTTTCACAACTATGGTGTCAGGAATATATGTTTGTATTCCTGACACTATAGTGTTCCTTTAAGCAAATTAAAGGTACATTCTGGTCACCATAACAACTTCATCTAAATGAAAATGCTATGATGCTAGGAAGCCCCTGGGTGCTCTCTTTCCTTTAAGGGGTTAAACCGCTCTCAGATTGTTTAACCCCAAAGGCTTCCTCCAGCTCCAGGTCGCTCAGTGGTATTCAGCATCTGAAACGGAGTGTCAGGAAGTGCAGACTGATGTCAGGCATGGGCTAGAGTGGACAGTTGAAGCTCTAAGCCAATAGCTAGTTCCCGGTTCATAAAAATGTTTTACTTTTTTATAAATCAGGGGAGCTACTGATTGGCTTAGAGTGCCAGCTGACTGCTCTAGCCAATCAGCAACAGCCCTACCCAGTGACACTCTGTGCTTCCTGACAGTAAATAAAAGTGAACACATTAACACTGATATTTTTTCCTGCTAGGGAGATGAGATGGCCAAGAGTTTCCCTGCCAGGCCCAGGTACCAAAGCCTTATGATGTGGTGTCCAGAATAAAGTGGAGGGTTCACTTAATTTGTCCTTCCTGCTCCAATCTCATTTTCTTCTCCTTCATTTGACAGTCTTCTTTTTCTTCTGACACTGTCTTCTATCCTTGGCTCCTTCTGCTCCTTTACCTTTCTGCTACTTTCTGCTTATTTTGCGCCCTTATGCTCTTTACTCATTCTGATTCATTTCTGCTCCTTGCAGACCCTTTCTGCTCCTTCTTCTACTTTACCTTTGTGCTCCTTGCTGTCCCTTTCTGCTCCTTCTCCTACTTTACCTTTGTGCTCCTTCTCATTTTTTACGGTCCTTCACCTTTGTGCTCCTTCTGTCCCTTTCTGCTCTTTACAGACCCTTCCTTCGCCTTACAGGCCCTTCCTGCCCCTTCCAGACATTTCCTGCTCCTTTCTGCCCCTGCTCCTTGCAGACCCTTCCTGCTCCTTGCTGCCTCTGCTCCTTGCAGACCCTTCCTGCTCCTTGCTGCCCCTGCCCCTTGCAGATCCTTCCAGCTCATTTCTGTTCCTTCTCCTTACTGCTCATTCTCTTACTTTACCTTCCTGCTCCTTGCTGACTCTTCAGTTAGGCTGCCCCCCATGCCTCACTTCCCTAATCTATAGGCTGCCCATCCCATGCCTCACTTCCCTAATCTATAGTCTGCCTTCCCACATGCCTCACTTCCCTAATCTATAGGCTGCCTTTCCCCATGCCTCCCTTCCCTAATCTATAGGCTGCCCCCATGCCTCACTTCCCTAATCTATAGTCTGCCCCATGCTTCCCCAATCTATAAACTATCTCAAACCATCCCCATCCCTCACTTACTTCATCTGTAGGCTGCCCCCATGCCTCACTTCCCTAACCCTATAGGCTGCCCTCCTCCATGCCTTTACTTCCCAATCTATAGGCTGCACCCTCATGCCTCCCTAATCTATAGGTTGTCCCCCATGCCTCACTTCCCAATATATAGGCTGCCCCATTTCACCCTTAATCTATAGGCTGCCCCCACACCTCCTCCTAATCTATAGGCTTCCCATGCCTCACTTCCCTAATATATACACTGCCCCAATGCCTCACTCCGTAATCTATAAACTGCTAATCTATAGGCTTCCCATGCCTCACTTCCCTATACACAATGCCTCACTTCCCAAATCCTGCCACCCCATGCCTCACTTAATCTATAAAATGCCCCGTGCCTAATCTATAGGCTGCCCCCCATGCCTCATCTATAGGCTGCCTCCCCATGCCTCACTTCCCTAATCTATAGACTTGACCCCATGCCTCACTTCCCTAATCTATAGGCTGCCTCCATGCCTCACTTCCCTAATCTATAGGCTTCCCATGCCTCACTTCCCTATAGGCTGCCTCACTTACTTCCTGATCTATAGGCTGCATGCCTGTAGGCTGCCCCATGCCTCACTTCCCTAATCTATAGGCTGGCCCCATGCCTCACTTCCCATCTATAGCTGCCCCCCATGCCTCCTTCCCTGATCTATAGGCTGCCTCATGACTTCCCTAATCCCCCCATGCCTCACTTCCCTAATCTATAGACTGCCCCCCATGCCTCACTTCCGTAATCTATAGGCTGCCCTCCTCCAAGCCTTACTTCCCTAACCTATAGGCTGCGCCCCCGTGCCTCACTTCCCTAATCTATAGGCTGCCCCATGCCTCACTTCCCTAATCTATAGGCTGTCCTCCATGCCTCACTTCCCTAATCTATAGGCTGCCCCCCATGCCTCACTTCCCTAATATATAGGCTGCCCCCCATGCCTAACTCCCCTAATCTATAGGGTATCTCAAACCATCCCCCACCTTACCTCATCTGTAGATGTCTCTGTTGCCTGCATGTGCTGCTCCCCTGTGATTTCAGTCAGCAGAGAGAAGCAGGGATAGATGTAGCTTCCTATCCCTGTCTCTCTCCATACACAGCGGAACCTACTGGCCGGCACCGGTATTGCAGTTCATTTTAAATCTAACACGAAAAATAGCAGAACAAGCCTAAAAATCAAGGGGGGAGGGGCAAGTGTCCCCTCTTGCCCCCCCTGCGGACGCCCATGCCTCCTCATTTCTTTTTTTTTTTGGTCTAGCTTTGTTTCTTCTCAGCAAAATGTTGTACATGAGTAACAACTGTTTATATATTATTTTTCTCCCCTGGCAACCTAATGCACAGTTTTAAATTAAAAAACAGATATTTACAGCTATAACTGAGGAAGAAATCGCAGTTTCCTTCCAGGAGCTTTCATCTTATCTTGTTGCTTATGTCACCAACTGCCTTTCTATTACCTAACACATAACTTTGCATGCTATTAGTAGAGAATGAAAATTATTATAATTGTTTACTAGTGTACAAGCTAGTATCTATCAGTACCACTAGGTATCAAATAAAGTAAATTAGGCAGATTCCTCCTTTCCTACATATGCAACTCTCTTGCTCACTCTAAAATGAGATTTACAATATGCAGTGGTTTGACAGTCACTTGAGCAGCCAGTCACTTTGTTAGTTAACATGCCACTAATGCACAACTCATCTACTTACTAAAACTTAGCAAAGCATTTAATACAGTACAACTGGACAAGTCAATAATTATTATATATTGATATACATGTATATATGGCAACAGCTATTCAGTAATGGAACTAACGTAAAGAGGGCTTGGTTTTAAGAAATCTGTGGTGCCGCCTCTAGCGCAAGGGTGGCCAAATGATAGCCCCTCGATTGTGGTACAACTCCCATGATGCTTTAACAGCTGGAAACTTACTATTTGCCCAAACTTGCAGGGTTGTATTTGTGAAAAGTGTTTGTGTGTTTAAATGTAAGCATGCTTTTTATGGAGTATGTATGTGAATGTAGTGGTGTATTTGTGTGTAGTGAATATGGTTGTGTGTTTACATATACTGCTGCCATTTAATTGCAGAGGTGTATTTTTTGTAGTGTTTGCATTTGAATGCAGGGGTGTGTTTGTATGTTGTGTTGGCTGTTCAATGCAGTGTTTGTATGTAGCGTTGGGATTTTAATGCAGATGTACATTCGTGTGCAGTGTTGGCATTTAAATGCTGGGGTGTGTTTGTATGTAGTATTGGTATTTCAATGTAGGGTTTAATTTGTATGTAGTATTGGCGCTTGAATACAGGGGTTTATTTTTAAGTGTTGCCAATTGAATACTGGAATGTATGCACATCTACATACTGCCACATATACATACACACATACTGACACATACATATACACAGGCAAAAATACAGGTATACACACTAGTACAAGTAATCATGTACACATATTTAACCACCCTGCTGTTTCCATACTTTTTGGGTTGAGGAGGGTGGCTTCCCAGGGGGTTCTGTGGGATCTTGCTGCAGGAAGTGCTGGCTGAGGCTGTCTCACAAGACTCTCTCCCCTTAAACTCTTTGTAGCGGATGGCCCTGTGCTGTCCTGAACAATTCATGTATCTCTATGCATTCGTGTGAAAATGGCAAAGTCTATGTATTTAATGTATTGGATTCGTCTGAATGTTAGGTAGTTTCATTCCCTTAGTTTATTCGAATGAAACTACCGAACAGTCAGACCTCCCATGTGTGAAGTGTGTTCTCAATTAACTGTTGCAACATTGTTGCGAATGGGTAATTGGCAAGTGAAGTAGCCGTCCTTTGTTCTCTGGGGTGGCCGCCATTCGAAAAACGAACACCGAACAGCGGTGTTTTGCCGTCGAGTGTCTGGAACTCAAATCGGACACTCGACTATTCAAACACCGCTGAAACCTCCACAAGCCCGGTCCGTTCGGTTCCTAACTACCGAACGGCCCCTCGTTCGGTAGATAGAAAGAACCGAACGAGGGGATTCAGGCGAACCCTCCCTAGCCTCTATAGCTAGAGGCTTTCGTGCAGTTTGTTCCGTTACTCCAGGACCGACCGCAGGGCCCATTCGCATGGAACCGCATTCGGCTGTCTCAGTCAGTGCGGTCGGTCATTTTATTCCCTCCATAGATTTCCCGAACCCCTGGTCTAATCTGGGTGATTTTTGGATATGTTGTTCACCCAGATCAGGGATATCAGGGGGTGTAGGATTTAAAGGGGTACCCCTACATTTAGGGGTACATCCAGAAATGGGGGGAATTACTGTACTGGATTATGATGCTGGCTGAGGGGAGGAGATGTGTAGGAGGTTACCAGGACAGGATTGGCTTCTATACTAATGATTGTAAATCCCTCCCTTGCATGGGAGCATGTTTTAAAAGGACAGTGTGGATTAAAGATTTCAGTTCTGCTCCTGAAACTGTGTGTCATCCAGTTATTGGGATTGCTATTGGGATATTGCTGTTATTTTACCTGCTGGAAACCTTGCCTGTGGATTTACTATTTACTTGTTCCTGAGCCTCACTTGGATTATAAGCGGAGATAACCTGGGGAATATTGCATCTCCGCTACACTCTTCATTCTCCCTCCCAATGCAAAATGTAGAAAGCTGTGAGGAAATGAACAGTACTCACTTCCCCTCAGCACACAGTCAAAGTGCTTGTTTGACAAGGGCCCATACATGTCCATTATGTGGCCTTAAGTGTATGAACCAATTGATGGGCACCACCAGCTTGCAAGCACTGGTGTGACCATACTTTCTTCACTGCTTGCACAGGACACCTGTGACACTCAGAACACCCAGGGCTGGTCACTTTCACAACCTTTGCGATCCTGGGTGTTCCGCCACTAAAAGTATTAAAGCAAAACTTTAATATATATTCATGAATGTCACTCATTTATACTAATATATTCAGTTACACATATAATATTATTACTAGTACTTTATCTAGGAATACTAACATTTATATAAATCACATATTACAGCAAATATTTTGAGTTGTAAATAATATATGTTAGTTTCATAGAATCCTCTCCAGCTGTACTGCCAATGCCAATAAGTTCTTGACAATCAGCCAAGGTGTAGATTTCCTTTCCATATGGAACGTAAAACTCTATATATGTTGAAAAACACATCTGCTGCAGCAAAATGCAATTACAATCTAACCAATACTGCGCAATGACAACCTTCGGAGCATGATCAATTATTGATATTATTCTGATTAAGCTTTGATGGTGTAACGTTCACTAGGGAACCATAACATGCAGACAGGACAGAGTAGAGGGAATTGTAATACCGATCCTTGGAATGGTCGGGCAATGCAAAAAGGGATAGTCAAAACACAAGCCGAGGTCAAGGGAAACAGAAAGATGGAATAACGAGAGACAAAGCCAAATATCAGTAACCAGGAAATCTAAATAACAAGTGCAACGCTTAATGGTAAACTAAAGACCACAACAGGGCACTGAGGCAAGGGAGAGGTTAGCTTATATACACACAGGGTGTGTCTGATTGGCTAATCCTCAATTAGTGTTAACTACAACAAGTGGGAGGAGTTTCTTCCCTCCCTTGTGGTCTGAGGTCATCATGGTGCGCCGGGTCACATGATCGGATGCATCACACATATAAGGAAGCTGCTCTGGAGCATGCAGGATCAGACACACTGCCAGTCTGGAGACAGGGACCAGATGACGCCGCTCTCTGTGGTGAGGTAAGCAAGGTCGCCGCACTTGGGGGACCTGACATAACCCCCCCCTACGACCACCAGGAGGGCGGAAAGCCAAAGGCTTCAAGGGAAAATGAGCATTGAAGGCCATAACAAGATGAGGGGCATTCAAATCAGAGGGCGAATACCCAGGAACACTCCTCTGGGCCGTAACCCTTCACGTGAACCAGGTACAGTAAGGTGCCCCTGAAGAAGCAGGAGTCGAGAAGGGACTGTACCTCGTACTCCACGCTAAAGTTGGCATGGACAGGGCCAGGGCGCCTAACAGGCCTTGAATACCGGTTACACAGGAGGGGCTTCAGAAGGGACGTGTGAAACATATTGGGGATGCGCAGGGATGGAGGCAAGTTCAGAGTGTAAGAGACAGGATTAACCATGTGCAAAAAATTCTAAGTCAAATCACTGGAAAACCAGTGATTTGAACATATACTGGAATTATGATGTAGAATAGTGAATAATTTAATTGATTTTGCTAATACCAAGATATATACAACAAAACCTCTAATCCAGATTAAAAGGTCATCCCAGTGTGAAAAAAAGTGGAACCAGCCTGTTAGGCAAAACCTCCCTTGTACTAATCCGTGACTACAATATACTATAGACTACTGACTTTATACTTGTTTGGTCAAAGTCTGATTATAGTATAAAATATTTGTCATATAAGTCACGGAAAAAAGTACCTAATTCCAAGCATACTGCCTATTAACATCAGAATTGTCAAATAAACATTGTAACAATATTGTATCAATTTCTAAATTGGAGAAGAGGTTTTGGATTAGAGGTTTTGTTGTATATATCTTGGTATTAGCAAAATCAATTAAATTATTCACTATTCTACATCATAATTCCAGTATATGTTCAAATCACTGGTTTTCCAGTGATTTGACTTAGAATTTTTTGTCTATTTAGGGGTTAAGCCCCAGGACACCCCCGGAGTATCCGCTTAGGTGTCTTTTGGCATCCACTGGAGGTCTGTCCCTTGAGGACTAAACGATCACTGGTGGATCCCACAAATATATTTTTGTTGTTTCACTTAGGTTTTAATACCGTTACACCTATTCAGCATTATATAGAATGGCTGGTTTTCTATCAGATAAAACAACCAGAGAGGCATGGTATCAAGATATCGATACAGTATTCTCAGAAGGGAATTTTCAAGAGAATATTTCACATACTAACATTAATTCAGCATTTAACAACTTAACATCACTTTTCAAACAACAAATATGGGCAGGGTGGGAGATAGCATCACTAGAGAAGTATCTGAGCAAAGAACGTATCCCTAGAGGACTTAGGGTACAGAATGCTCCAGCTCCCCACATTGAAGAGTCTGAATTTTTGAAAGAATGGGAAGAACGGCGGGAGCTTGCTCTCGCAAATTTATGGATATTCTCTGTAGATTCGAAAAGAGTAGACTAGAGAAGGTTAATAAGGAGGTAGATGAAGAAATTGAAAAGATTCAAACGTATAAGAAAGAGGCTAATTTTGAACAATTGGAAATAAAATTAAAGACACAATTAGATAGATTTCAAACATCTATTAAATCACGTAAACACTTTAAATTTATGAGAGACACTAAGGATTTTCAAACTGGAAATGTATATCGTAAATTTAAAAGAAATAAAAGAGTAGAGTTTGATAAGTTTTCTACTTCTGAATACGAAATTAGCGGCTCAGATTCAGAACCTAATTCAGAAGGCCCTTCCACTTCAACTGACTCCAACCCCAAAAGCATACTCAAAAAGGGGATTAATTTTTTAGCAAGAGCCAACGTGGAGGACAGACCCCCACGCAACACAAGAAGCAGTGTAAGACAAGGATACAAACGAAGAAAGGCTTATTAATTGGGGAAGGCCAGATAATTAATCGGTCTTCATACCATCTCACTCCACTCGAAGTGCAAGTTTTAACTAAGGGGATGTCCTTTGTCCCTACACCTAAATTTGATAAATTTGGGTGGACCAAGGACATCCACCTTTTTGCACGTTAACTGGCCCTCCATAAATTTCATAGCATTCAAAAGACAAAACGGGCAACCAAATTAGGTCTGGAGACTCAAGACATGGATCTTCTGGACAATTTGGTTGACCTTCTCACTAGTAATGAATCCAACGACACACAAATGGCACCAACGACTATTCTTAGACCCAAAAGTAAATTTACTCCATATATTCCTGAGTTCAAATATATTGAATCCTTTGTAGAACTAACTTGCAAAGAGATAGAAGAAATGAGTATCGATTCTGAGGCCAGAATAGAGAGTGACAACATGAGTCAATCAGAGAGAAAAGCGCTGTTCACTCTAAAAAGAAATGAAACAATTATCATCAAACCATCGGATAAAGGGGGGAACACTGTAGTAATGGATAGAAGTGATTATATCCATATGGTACATAGAATTCTTGATGATAAAGACACTTACACAACGTTAAGTGCAGATCCAACATCAAGATTCTTAAATGAACTTAGGACAGTATTGGATCAAGCACTTCAATCCAATCTGATTTCCAATGATGAATTCAGATATCTATTCAATAAAAAACCTACTCTGGCGACTTTTTATGCTTTACCAAAGATTCATAAACAACAAGCAATTTTATCAGGTAGACCAATTGTCTCAGGCAGAAACAACCTCACCCAGAACTGCAGTGAATATGTGGAGTATATTCTTCGGGACATAGTGAAAACGCTGCCCTCTCATTTGAGAGATATGAAACAGATGTTAAACATACTCAAAGACACTATATTACCCATAGAAGCCAAGCTATGCAGTTTAGACGTGGAGGGACTCTATAGTTCCATCCCTCACAACATCGGCATTAAACATGTGAAGTGGTTTTTAGAGAACCAAAGGCCCAATTCTAAAGAACATAATGCCTTTCTCTTCTACGTTTTATCCTCACACATAATTATTTTCTATTTGAGGGGGTACACTACCACCAGATGAGGGGGACGGCGATGGGGACGACTTGTGCCCCTTCTTATGCCAACCTTCATCTGGGGTGGTGGGAACACCATATAGTGTTCAGTCCACAACTAGCCCATCATATAAAATATGTATGCATTTGGAAACGCTACATTGACGATGTGTTAATAGTTTGGACAGGCACATCACAACAATTTACTAACTTTGTAGCTGAACTCAATAAAAACAACATTAATCTGGGGTTCACACATGAATTTGGAGGCCAGAAACTAAATTTTCTGGATGTCACATTGGAGATTAATAATGACAAACAAATCTCCACGACGCTTTACAGAAAACCTACTGCCACAAATAACTTTTTATACTGGGAGAGTCACCATCCTCCAGCGCTTAAGAGAGGTATACCAATAGGCCAGTATTTACGGCTGAGAAGGAACTGCTCCACAGTAGAGGAGTTCAAACTCAAAGCTCAAACCTTGAGGACCCAGTTTAAGACGAAAGGATATCCAAATAAGTGTCTAAAAAGAGCATATCAAAGAGCTCTTCTTACAGATAGAATAGATCTACTATCAGATAATCCTCCGTCAAAAAGTCAAAACATCATACGTTGTATTGGGACCTTTGATTCTGGCTGGCCTTTGGTTAAACAAACTTTAGAGAGATATTGGCCACTTTTATACCAGGATCCACATCTGAAATAAGTTTTGACCCCCTTTGTCTCATTGACAGCTAGAAGAGGGCGTAATCTTAAGGATATTCTGGTACCTAGCCATCTCTCTCCAATCATGAAACCTCCCACTTGGCTGAAATCTCTTGCAGTAGGTACCTTTCAATGTGGACACTGTAAGGCGTGCAAACACATAAGCAAACACTCTAAAATATTATCAAATTCTACCAATTCTGAGACTTACTCAGTGAAAACATTCTTCAACTGTAAAACCGCTGGATTAATTTACCTCTTGACGTGTAGCTGTGACATGAAATACGTGGGTAAGACCTTTAGACCGTTTAAAACACGTATTTTAGAACATGTCAACTCAGTCAATCCCTCGAGGCATATCGATACCCCCATATCTCGCCATCTTAAAATAAAACATAATGGATCTGCTCAGGGTCTACGCTTCAGTGGCATTGAGAAAGTCAAATTGGGCCCTAGAAAGGGCGACATTGACAAGATACTTTTACAACGCGAAAGCTACTGGATTTACAAATTTAAGACGCTTTCCCCCCAAGGCCTCAATGAAGGGTTTTCATACACACCCTTCATCTCTGATTAGTTACCATAATTGACCCATATTCAAAATGCTGATTTTTAAGTAATTGGATGTATTTTATACACTAATAATGTAAATAATTACATGGATATATATTTTCACTTTTCTCTCAATCCTGATTTAATTTTGATTTCTGCTTTATATACCTATCATACCAGCCAGATATTCTAATCCGGTCCTCCCCTATACCTGGTGGTTTTAAATTTTGTATGACCTCTCACGGCATTATTTAGGGAGTGACCTCATATGTCTAGTGAGTATTCACTCTTTGCTATGACCTTCATAGTCTTGATAAACCACTATTAATTTGGTCATTGGGAAGAGATGTTGCCATTTCAACATCATTTGTCTCTACTTTATACAATTCCTAGTAATTCTCTATATATTGATTCAATTCAGTATATACAAAACGTTTTAGCACAATAATAGACTACATGCTAAGGTCTACGGCTGAATTAATATATCACAATTCAGAGACATCTATACTATTTGATACAATGATCCGGCATGAACTGGCTTCATATTGCCTATTTATATATGTGTCATCGATGTACTAACTTTAGCCGTGGTCTGTACTTCATAATATTGGCTACTTATTTTGACCCTAATATAAATTTTTCCTGAGTAATTTTTTAAAACCTTATTTCTGGGAAACTAGGAGAGGGTTTAACCCCTTAAGGACACAACTTCTGGAATAAAAGGGAATGATGACGGAATATTTCCGTCATGTGTCCTAAAGGGGTTAAGTGTAATAAGTACCAATATTTATGAATAATTGTAGCCGCTTCATGTATCCTAAGGCTGTTTGTTGCTAAGTTACAAGGATCCCTCCCCTCTTCTTTTTGCTTGTGATCGATATTTTTCGTTGATATCTTAAACTACCCATTGTGAATAGACGATGGTGCGGCATGTTGCGATCATATATGTTGCATAAACTTTTATTGGCCGTCGGTATAGTGATCCTCCTAACGGCATTTTAACTCCTCAATGGATATGTGATGGGAAATGGGCTGTATAAATGACAATTCAGTCACAACGGTTTTTGTATGTAGTTAACTTCAATGACACTTAATGTTTGCCATCATTGTATCGCTTCTTTTACAATTTGTTGCCAACAGTTAGCATAAGCATTCTTTAAATATTTAGTTGCAAGCCCTTTAGGTTTGACTCTTTGTTGTTCGATGTATGTTGATGGCACTTGGTATGGTAAAAGGTTTATGTAGTAAATAAACATAGAGCTTTTTGCTACAATTATAATCTTTAGTAAGTTCCATCTGTGTAATTATTTAACGTTTACTTTGTATACGCTAACCGCGGCTTCATAAATACACATATACCAACCACGAGATTCGGGTTTGTTCCGTAGACATTAAACATCAAACTAAATTTGTGCAAATCAAGTTATCTTCCTACATTGCACATAGTTAGACATACAACATCCAACATGATTCAAACGTTATATTATGGACAATAAGGAGTTAACCTTTTGGTAAAATAGTTTGTTCCACTCTACTAGGAATATGATTGGGGCATTTGAACAGCCTCATTTACATATTTGAATACCGAGAATTTTGGCGCGAATATAACGGCAATACTATTCGCTTGGTATTGGTTTATCACGAATTCAGCTGGATGAATCAATTGGTATATAAACCAGACTTGATATAGTCATTCCAAGTCTGGCCCCTGACGAAGGTGCACGCAAGCACCAAAACGCGCGTCGGGTTTTCCGTTTTCTATTTTATTCACTCTTTCACAGGGCACTTTCACTATGTGCAGGCAACCAACATTCTAATTATGGTTCTGCACATTAGCACTTTTATATTTTTCTAACCTCCTTTCTCTGTCCTAATTCCATTCTTTTATCAAGTACCATGTGAATTAGACTATAGATAACAGTGACCATAACAGTCTTTTCATTTGTTTTCATCATATTAGTTTGAGAGTTATCCTTTCAGCTTAACTATTTAGTTATTGCTATTATAGCAATTTTAATGAGCATAGGGCTCCAAACAAGCTACTTAGTTATATTTGGATATTTAGACATTCTCCAATTTAGAAATTTATACAATATTGTTACAATGTTTATTTGACAATTCTGATGTTAATAGGCAGTATGCTTGGAATTAGGTACTTTTTTCCGTGACTTATATGACAAATATTTTATACTATAATCAGACTTTGACCAAACAAGTATAAAGTCAGTAGTCTATAGTATATTGTAGTCACGGATTAGTACAAGGGAGGTTTTGCCTAACAGGCTGGTTCCACTTTTTTCACACTGGGATGACCTTTTAATCTGGATTAGAGGTTTTGTTATATATATCTTGGTATTAGCAAAATCAATTAAATTATTCACTATTCTACATCATAATTCCAGTATATGTTCAAATCACTGGTTTTCCAGTGATTTGACTTAGAATTTTTTGTCTATTTAGGGGTTAAGCCCCAGGACACCCCTGGAGTGTCCGCTTAGGTGTCTTTTGGAATCCACTGGAGGTCTGTCCCTTGAGGACTAAACCATCACTGGTGGATCCCACAAATATATTTTTGTTAACCATGTGCAAGACTTTATAAGGCCAAATATATTTTGGTGCCAACTTCTTGGAGGCGCATGTTTTTCATGGACAGCCATACTCTGTCACGCGGCACATAAGCGGGAGCCGCAGCCCTATGGCGATCAGCGAACTTTTTCTGGCATTCCACAGGACATGTTAGAGCAAGGTGGACCCAATCCCACATCTCCCGAAGTGAGGATAGGTGTTTGTCCAAAGCGGGTATTCCCTTGTTGGAGAATACACTGGGAAGGATACTAGGTTGTACATCATAAGCCACCTGAAAAGGACTCAAGCTAGTGGAGGCATGGGAGGCCGTGTTCCTGGCAAACTCAGCCCAAGGCAGGAGACAATTATCTTGATGCTCATTCACGAAACAGCGTAAATAGAGTTCCAGTGATTGGTTTGCTCTTTCAGCAGCCTCGTTTGACTGTGGGTGATAGGATGAGGAAAAGGAAAAGGATATTTCAGTACAGAAACCCCTCCAGAATCATGAGATGAACTGAGGGCCCCTGTCAGAGGCAATATCGATGGGTATGCCTCCACTAATTGTGCAGCAGAAGGAAGCTTCTTCAGTGGAACAGAGTGAGCCATCTTAGAGAAGCTATCGGTCACCATCAGAATGATCGTGTGACCCTCAGAGCGTCACACGATCTATGGACAGGTGCGTCCAAGGCGTCTTGGGCACAGAGAGTGGTATAAGGAGACCAGGTGCCTTGCTTGTGAGAGACTTGGCCTGAGTACAAATTTGACAAGCCATAATGGACTCTTTGACGTCCTTACTAACATAAGGCCACCAGAACTGTCTTGTTATGTTATCATAAATTTTTGATGCCTGGGTGACCCGCTGTTTTAGACCTATGAAACAATGTCATTACTTTTTTCCTGTCCATTCCCTGTACAAACAATAAACTTGTAGGTGTTTCAGGTGGTGCTTGGTTTTGATATCTCTTCACCTTATCTAAAAAGAGGGAAGAGATAACAAAGTGTGTAGCTGCAATTGTTGGTACCATTGTTCTTCAAAACGAAAGTAGTTGTTCTGTAACGTAAGTGTTAGGAGTTCCAATACAAATTCAATTGGTGGACCTGCATAGGAGGTAGACTGTGTCAGCACTTGGCGCATTGCACTTACTCCTTCTTCGTGTAGAATCACGGTATAAAGACTGCGGACATCCATTGTAACTAAGATAGGTATACTTTCTTTGATTTCTACTTGTGCAATCTTTGTTAGAAGTGATTGTGTGTCTTTAATACATGTGTGGAGTTCACTAACAGGTGCTTGAAATAGATGGTCCAACCTTTTAGCTATTGGCTCAAGTAGCCCGTCAATAGCTGACACTATCGGACGTCCAGGGGGTTTGTGCTGGTTCTTATGAATTTTGGGTATGGTATAAATAATTGGTGTACGTGGATGGCTTTTCTTGAGATGTTGGTACAGCTTAGTATCAATGTATCCAGCATGTAATCCCATATTTAGGATGTAACGGACCGTTTAGCATAAAAGGGGTAAAAACCGCTTAGACGATAATCCCCCTTTCAGAGACAGGCACAGCTACTGTAGAATCACCAAAACTCACGAACCGCCAATAAGTGAATGCTCCAAACTCCCGAACGGCATACAAGGGAATAAGGTAGCACTTCAAATAAACGAACAGGAACCATACGAATAGCTGCTAGCAGGCGAACAGGAAAAGCTTCCAAGCGGCTTACACTCCTAGCAATCAGTCCTTAGCAGCATACAGTAAATCCCCCCAAAGACGAGACAAGGCTCCGTGTTGAGGGTCAAGCAGTGGTCTGTTTAATGAGGGCTACCTGCCCAGCTTTTATGCAGGTCTCCCACCTGGTGGACACTCCCCTAGGGGACCAAATGGGAGACTGTGACAAGGGACAGACAAGTATACAAAAAGGACACACAGTCACAGTATATTCCCACAATGCATCCTGGCTTCCTCCCCTCTGCCCTGGGAGATAATTGGGAAGTAACTCAATTATCTCCCAAGTCAAAGGCAAAACTCCATTACACACATGGGAACACAAAACCAGCATTATACTTTAAAATGCACAAAGTAACATTTACTACATAAAACACAGACATGTAACATATCCCCAGATAGCTCAGGTCTGAGTGCACATTATTAAGTGAATGGCACTCAGACCACACGAATACAGTTTTAATTGCCATGGAGCCCAAGTCTTTAATTCCACGAATAGGCTCCATGGCATAGCTATCTGGGTTAAAACATTCCTCCAACATAAAATACCGAATTTACATGCATTCGTCCAATCCGTGCGAATTAGAACCAGGGGTTGGAGGTTCAGCGGTGCCTGCACGTAAAAGTGTCCGGGTTTGGTGCATGAAAGCCGGGCAGACAAGCGCTGGCTGCCCGGGGAGCTCCAGAACACCGCCATCGTGTGGCGGCTAAGTGTAACCGCGACTACCCAGTAACAATCAATTAAGCTGCGGTTAACCGCAGCTACTGGGTGGTCAATTGCCGGCACACGCTCGTTAAGCTGCGGTTAACCGCGGCTTCAGGGAGGTAAATGGAGGGCGCACTCCAGCTTCTGGGTGGCCAATTAAGGTCGCCGGCCGGCTTCCCACGGCTCTGGGGAGGCTGGAAAGAGACTGTTTGTTTGGTAGATGGAATCTACCGAACGGCTGTGCAGAAAGGGAGAAATAAATCCTTCTGCACAGTAAAATTAACCCTTTAGCTGCCGGTCCATAATCCAAAGGCAGCAGGCGGGCAACCAGGCTCCTCCAATGCAATGTGGTGAGATTGGTTTCGTCACATGGGTATACGCTTTTAAATGTCTATATTCAATTTTCATACACTGTTTTACCCATCTGGGAAGTATTAATAACCCTTACTACCAGGTATATACATACATTTTCTGTTTCCCCCTGGGTATATCCTTAGCGTACTGGCAATTAGGGACTATAGGTTTCCAATAAGTATCTTCCTTTCTTGGCATCTACGCCTGTCGTATAGTGGTCCCGCGAGGCCAACACCCCGCCTCAATGCTCGGAGGCAAACACCCATTGGGCCACTCGTAAGCTAGCTGCCTCGCATGGTATATAGAGGGCCTGTCACTCGCTTCCCTTTTTTTTTTTTTTTTTGTTGGTCACAGAGAGGCCAACATCC
>OW240913.1:163899136-163931071 GCA_933207985.1 Pelobates cultripes | reverse complement strand
TCAGCCTGTGCTTGGTCCGACTGATGCCTAGGTGTCCAGACAGGGGGATATCATGGGCTATGCGTAATAGCTCTAACCTATACTTTCGAGGCACTATTAGCTGTTTAATGGGCAACGGTATTGACCCGGACACTACCTTCTCTGCGTGCCGATATAGTAGCCCCTTGTCCCAGATATATCTTTCCCCCTCTAACCCAGCTTGATTTTTATCTATGCGGTCTTTGTACACCTGTAACGAAGGGTCTAGGGCTACTTCGGCCCCGAACTCTAGGGAATTGGCCCAGGGCAGGGTAGGGGTTAGGGGAGGGTCATTGCTTACCTGAGCCTCAGAGTGTTCGAATGGGGCCGTGGTGCGGGCCTGTTGCCGGGTCACAACCGGGTATGCTTCTTGTACGGTGGGTTGGGGAACAAAAGCCGAAGTCAGCTCCCCCAAATCGTTGCCCAAAATCACATCCGCTGGCAAGTCTTGCATCATCCCCACATATACATTCCCGTGCCCCGCTCCCCAATTCAAGTGCACCTTGGCCGCGGGTACTTTGTAAATGGCTCCCCCAGCCACCCGCACAGCCACACAGTCCCCCGTGAGCTTGGGCTTTGGTACCAGATGACTGCGTACTAGCGTTAGGGTGGCTCCCGAGTCACGAAGTCCTTGTACTTTCCTCCCTTCCATGTGTACTTCCTGGCGGTGCCCTTGGCGGTTATCGGAGGCGGCCTGGATAGGGTTCACTTCGTGTAGAGTACCGAGAGGTTCCTCCCGGGTCGTCCCCAACTCCAGATTTTGGTCGGATTCGGCCTGTAGGCAGTGGACTGCGGCACGGTTGCTCGGGGCGGCGTTATTCCAGCTAGGTCGAGGCCGGTTCCGTGGGCAGTCTCTCTGGATGTGCCCCTGTTGGTTGCAGGTATGGCACCGGATTGGTGGACGTGCTGAACATCTGGGGGGGTAGGAATTCTGGTTTACCCCTGGCCGCTGGTACGTTGCGGGGCCCCCTAGAGGGCTGGCCGTTGTAGGGGGGATGGTGGCTCGGGTTGGTATGGGTTGATCTCTCCGATTGTCCTGGAAATCGTCTGCCATATTAGCCGCTTCCTGCAGGGTGTGGGGCTTCCTGTCCCGGATCCAGTTTTGTAGGTAGGTCGGGACGCCATTAAAGAATTGTTCCAGTACCATTAGCTGGAACAGACCCTCCAATGTATCAACTTGGGCGGCCTCCAGCCACCCTTTGGCAGCTCGTTGTAGCTGGTGCGCCCACTCCACATGGGTGTCCTTACTGGGTTTTTTAATGTCCTGAAACTTCTTTCGGTATGCCTCTGAGGTGATGGCATACCGGGCTAGGATGGCCCGTTTTACTTTAGCGTAGTCTCTACTATCCTCGTCTGGTACTGCCCGGTACGCTTCGGCGGCTCGCCCAGATAATCTCCCTGCTAGTAGGGGTACTCTGTCTGCATCATTAATCTCGTGCAGCAAACACAGTCTCTCGAAATCCTGTAGATAGTCGTCAACGCCACCCTCTGTCTCCACATAGCTTTTGAAGGCTTGATATGGGATTTTGGTTTTCCCTGGGAAACTATGGATTGGCGTTGTGGCTCTTTCTCTGGCTTGCTGGTTTCCTGGCGGCCCCCTAGCCATAATGTACTCCTGTACATCGGCGAACAGCCGGTTAAACATTTCTGTAGATGGTGGTTCAGGAAATAAAGCCAGTCGTGCTCGGAATTCCGCTGTAAATTCGTTGTTTTGTCCCTCCATTTGAGGTGCTGCAGCAGCTGCGGCTCTGTCTCCTTCCATGAGCTCCGTAATTAGGACAGCCTTTGCCTTGTTACTGGCGATTGCTCCTCTTGCTTCCAGCAGCTCCTTTAATGTGCTCCGTTTTAGCAGGGCGTAATCTGTTCCCATTCACCTGCTGTTCGTGAGGTTTATTCAAATGCGCTAATTCCCGAATGCTTGTTCCTTGATTCGTTTAAAAATCTGCAGAACTTTGCTTTGCTGTGTAAATTCAATCCCGTCGCTTGCCACCAATTGTAGCGGAGAGGCAGTATGATCCACGATATCTCCGCTGGGTAACAGGAACAACAAAGGATAATCCAGGGAATCAGCATACAATAATCCAAACAGCACTGCAGTAACCCTTCCTTCCCAAGAACTAGACGACACATAGGCTGGGAGTCAACTGAGGTTTTAATCACAGGTCACAGTATTTATGCAATTCCCCATGCAAGGGGTTTCCAAACAGACATTACAGGGGTTGTACAGGAGGGGACTACATGGGGACTTACTGTACTACATATTTCTCCCATCAGGCACCGCTGCACGAGAGGGATCATCCTCCCAGAATGCACCGTTAAGGGGATTATCCCCTCGTGCAGCAGAACCGGCAATTCACACAAAAATCCACAGTTGGTACAATATACGGTGGATTTACACGAATTCGGTAGATAGCTGGGGTCTGGGCGCATCATTCGTGAGATTGCCGCTCAGATCCCAGCTAAAATAACCGAACGCCGCACAGAAAACAACTTTCTTTCAAAACACATGAAAAGAACCGATTGTCTTTAATGAACCTGGTCCTGAAACTCCCGAACGTCCTGGAGGTTTAACGGTGTTCGTGCCGTCGAATAACTGTAGGGAATGCTATGCGTTCGACGACACAAACCCGCTGATGAACCAGGGATCCAAGATGGCCGCCCGCCGCATGGTCGGTAGTCGAACGACGGCCACCCAGGAGAGCCTCTAATAACCGAGTGCAACAATGTTGCAATCGGTTAACTAGCGCCACACGCCTCTAAGTGTGTGGGCTATTAGGGGGTATCGTATTCGTTTCACGAACGGCCCTCCAAAGTGCCGTTCGCGAAACGAACGGAAATCCCCATACAAACCGCCATTTGCATTCGGCGGAACAGATAGTACAGGCAATGCAGGGAATACATGAAACAGGCACATACAGGTACAATGCATCTCTCTCCAGACCTATAGGCAACCCTTAAAGGCATAGTGTCCAGTTATAGTCCGAGTGGCTAGGTTTGCCACACTGCGGTTAACCGCAGCTACTGGGTGGTCAATTGCCGGCACACGCTCGTTAAGCCGCGGTTAACCGCGGCTTCAGGGAGGTAAATGGAGGGCGCACTCCAGCTTCTGGGTGGCCAATTAAGGTCGCCGGCCGGCTTCCCACGGCTCTGGGGAGGCTGAAAAGAGACTGTTTGTTTGGTAGATGGAATCTACCGAACGGCTGTGCAGAAAGGGAGAAATAAATCCTTCTGCGCAGTAAAATTAACCCTTTAGCTGCCGGTCCATAATCCAAAGGCAGCAGGCGGGCAACCAGGCTCCTCCAATGCAATGTGGCGAGATTGGTTTCGTCACATAGGACATCTTCTATTTTGTTCTAAATATCCCTAGTGGGGTCTTGATGAAGTAGACTATATGTATAGCCATCTGCTAGCTGTTGCTTTAATTCTCCAGCATAATATGCATAGTCCATAATAACAATGCCCCCTCCTTTGTCTGCCGAGCGTATTACAATTGATGTATCATGGCTGTCTTAATGGGATGCATCATGGCTGTCTTGGCATCATTGTGAGTAGTGGTCAAAAAAGTTTTGATAGATGCTTTGTTGGACTGAGGGTCAAATGTTGATTTTAATGAAAACTTTTCTCTTATTTCAAGTGGTGATGGTGTTTTTAGGGATCCAGGTTTTTTTTTGTCAAAAAATTCTTTCAGTTGCATGCTTCTCCCAAATTTGAATAATTCAATATTCCATTTAAATTGATTTGGAGTAGACATTGGCACAAATGACAACCTTTTACTCAATAGGTCTATTTCAGCATTGTTTAATGACCTATGAGACAAATTAAAGATTGGAATTATTTCTTATGTGGTTGCTTGTTCCGTACAACTGCCTTTCCCCTTACATCCTCTTTTCGTCCTACGCCTTCTCCGCCTCTCACGCGGCTCCGAGTGACTGATTCCAGAGCACTATTCACTGATCTGTACTTAGTTTGTTTCACGGTGTGGCTAGGTTATTAGGTATTTCAGCTTTAGGAAAGGGCTTCATAGTGGGTACTGGTAACTGCCTCAAAGCAGTCCAAGGGAGTTATTAGTTTATCTAGCATTAAGATTTATTCAAAATCCATCTAATTTTATTAGGAGTCATAGGCAGAGTACATATTGACATTTTGTTCATCTAACTTAGCGTTGCTGTATCGTTACTCCTTTTTCTAAGTATCCATCTAATGATGCCATTATGGCTCAAGTGGTTTATTTAATGTGTATATATTTTATATAACTGCATCTATACTTACTCCCAGCCTACTACCACATGAGTAAATTGATTACTCATTTTCAACCTCTCCTAATCAAGAGCTCTAAAATAGTACTTTGTAACAATCTATCTGATATATTGCGGCAACGTTGCCAAGACACAGACTGTCCAGTTTTCTGACACTCCTCTTCTATGTGATCTAAATGTATTAACTAGTTCTTTAGTGACCTCATATCTAACAGTGGTTAATCCCTCCTCCCCCCCTCTTTTTTTTTTTCCGAAGAATATCTGTATATATTCAGCCAACTATTCACACTAGTTTGTTCACGTTTGTAGACACTTTTTTTTCCTTTTTAATCTTAATTAATAAAGTTCTATGTTTTTATCCTAATGAAGTGGCTTCTACCCATTTATAGTAATCTCGTAGTGAAACTTCCACTCTGCTGGGTTTCTCTAACTATTTTTTGCTTCTATAATAATAAATACATATTTTATAACATTTTCAAATTGCAGAAAGACGAAAGATGTTTTTTTTAAGATGAACGCAAGGTGAATAGTTACTAGCAAATTAACTGGAACTGCAGCAGTGGAAGATAGCAGGTGTAAACAACAATGCAGAAACAAATCACCACTTGCATCAACTGTAAAAAAACATAGAGGAGGAAAATATAAGAAAAAATTACAAACATTTTAGCATTTCAGTCACAATCTCCAGCAACCAAAAAAATAAAATAAAAGAGAAAGAGAGTAAGCAATTGATGACCCACTCACCTGTTTCTGCCAACACAGTACCCTAGCAATTAGCTGGCTGCAACAGAAGACAGTAGCATTGCCACACTGCTGGTGAAGTCAGAGGAGAGAAATGAGAACCACTTTGTCTGAAGTAGGATGGATAGATAGATAGATAGATAGATAGATAGATACAGAGATAGATAGATAGATAGATAGCTACAGAGATAGATAGATAGATAGATAGATAGATAGATAGATAGATAGATAGATAGATAGATAGATAGATACAGAGATATATAGATAGATAGATAGATAGATAGATACAGAGATAGATAGATAGATAGATAGATAGATAGATAGATAGATAGATAGATACAGATATAGATAGATACAGAGATAGAGATAGATAGATACAGATATAGATACAGAGATAGATAGATAGATAGATAGATAGATAGATAGATAGATAGATACAGAGATAGATACAGAGATAGATACAGAGATAGACAGAAAATTATGAAAGTTGGAAGAAAAATGAGTGGGCAATTGACTGTTTCAGGGCAAAGCCATTCAGCTTCTTCAATGCTTAACTGGCAACAGACATTCAGAGTGTAAATGTAGGTCCTTGGTGGTTAATTGTGGAGAGTCAAAAATGGGTCGCAAGAGAATACTGAGAACGGGCAGCAGCTGAAATAGCCTGCCCTTTGGTCGGTCCCCGCTCAGTTCTCAAGCTGATTTTTGCTCATCTTGTGCCATTACAGAGAGAACATATCTGAAGCATATCAGACTGGTCCCACCCATACGGGCAGTCCAGATCCGAAATGCCAGCAAGTTCTCTCTGCACGAGAGATACAGCAACCCCAGACGATCGTTTCAGCCTTGTTAGGCATCATCAGTGAGGCATAGCTGATATCTCCCTAGGCACCGTGAGCAAGGGGTCCACGTCTGGATTATCCCTTTAAAATTGTGGAGAGTCAAAAATGGGTCGCAAGAGAATACTGAGAACGGGCAGCAGCTGAAATAGCCTGCCCTTCGGTCGGTCCCCGCTCAGTTCTCAAGCTGATTTTTGCTCATCTTGTGCCATTACAGAGAGAACATATCTGAAGCATATCAGACTGGTCCCACCCATACGGGCAGTCCAGATCCGAAATGCCAGCAAGTTCTCTCTGCACGAGAGATACAGCAACCCCAGACGATCGTTTCAGCCTTGTTAGGCATCATCAGTGAGGCATAGCTGATATCTCCCTAGGCACCGTGAGCAATGCGACCCATTTTTGGTGGTTAATTGGCTGCAGCAGACGACAGTAGCAGGTGTTGCCACACCAGTCAAAGTCAATATCAGGCTCCTCCAGCTTTTCTTCTTTCTCAAGTGACATGCCAGTCAGGGTTGCAGACTGCCATCTTGCCCTTGATTCTTGGGTCACACATGGGTCAAGCAGTAACCATGTGTTCATTGAACCAACACATCAGTTGCTCTTTGATCCTCCTGACATGTGTGGCAAGATGTGGCAAGTGATTTCACTTTGTCTTGTTAGAAAGGTGGGTGCATAAGGGGATAACTTGACCAAGGTTAGCCGGAGCTTGGCAAATGCTTAGACATCCCTGAAATGACTAGGACTGCCACTGCTCAAATCTTCCTGTCGAATAATCCCATTGAAATGATAGTAAGTCATGGCATAGATTCCTTGTGTTGATCCAGAATGCATCCCTGCATCTCCAAAGTGAAGTTCCACCTAGTCCCTACATCTTGTTTGAGACAGAGCTGTCTTTAACACTATTGTGAAAGTGGTCAGCAATCTTCCTACGTGACTCAAGAAACACTGCAGAGTGACACAATGGCACTCAGGCTGCCTGACCTGCAAATAGTCACAGAACAAATAAGGAAAAAGTGAGACTGATTGTCTTCCGGCGGGAGGGGGGCCCTGAGGGTGGGCGCACCCTTAGGGCACTTTAGTGCAAGGAAAACATGTGTGTTTTCTTGGCACTATAGTGGTTCTTTAATTTGTTGTCTATAACAATTCCCAAATCCTTCTCGTGTGTTGTTATCCCTAATTCACTACCATTTAGGGTTTAAGTTGTTTGTGCATTCTTGACCCCAAAGTGCTCAATTTTGCATTTCTCCAAATTAAATTTCATCTGCCATTTTAGTGCCCAGTCCTCCAGTCTATCTAAATCCCTCTGCAGCAAAGCAATATCCTGCTCACATTTTATTACTTTACAAAGTTTTGTGTCATCTGCAAATACTAAAATATAGCTTTCAATGCCTATTTCAAGATCATTTATAAATATGTTAAATAGAAGCAGTCCCAAAACAGAACCCTGAGGGACACCACTTACCATGTTTGTCCAGCTTGAAAATGTATCATTAATGACAACTCGTTGCACTCTATCCTTAAGCCAATGTTCTACCGAAGAACAAGAATATTCATCTACACCAATTTCTTTTAGTTTGAAGACTAACTTATTGTGAGGAACTGTATTAAATGCCTTGGCAAAATCCAAGTACATCACATCGACTTCAACACCCTGATATATACTTCTACTTATTTCTTCGTAGAATGCAATTAGGTTAGCTTGACATGACCTGCTTTTCATAAAACCATGCTGGTAATTTCTAATTACAATAAGAGGACTTACTCTACTGGACTCATCAGTGATCTTCGCTACAATTGAGACGATAGCTTCCATCCCCTCACGGCAGTGGGATGGAAGCTATATGGACATGGTTAAGTGAAAATAGGAATTACACAGGTCCACCTATAGAGTTTTTGGTTGAATGCCTTGAAGTTTTGTAGTACCATAACTACTTTAGATTCGAAAATAATTTTTATATACAACTCAGGGGGACTGCAATTGGGTCGGCCATAGCGCCATCTTATGCCAATTGCTACATGCATATTTTTTAAAGGTCTCATATCCTCCAGAGCTACGAATCACAGATTATCGCATACCGCAGATTTGTGGATATTTTTATCATTTGGTCGTGATCTGAAGGTTAACTCACATCCATGATTGATTCATTGAACAATGACGAATCCCTGATTGTCTTAACTTTAAACTTTGACACAGAAACAAAAATCAGTTTTTGGATGTGGAGGTATATAGAGAGCATAATCAGATTGGCTACAGTCTATACAAAAAAACGGCTGACCGGAACACCCTATTGTACTCTACTAGCTTTCACCCCACAGCATTAAAAATTCTTTACCAATCTGTCAATTCCTCAGGGTGATGAGGAATAATTCAGACAGGTTGAAACAAGAGGTTCAAATAGAGAGGATGCGCCAGTCAGTCATGGAAAGGGGATATCAGAAATACACTTTGAAGAAAACCCTAGCTCGAGCTTATGAGATTTTTGAAAAAGGTTCTACTCGTACCAAAAATACCCAAATCACGATATCTATGAAATTTCACTCTGCAAGTGAGATTACCAAGAGCATTAAAAAACATTGGGAAATTTTATCAACAGATAAAACCTTAAGTTCTATTTTTTCTAATCCTCCCAGGATATCGTATGTCAGGAATAAGAACCTGATCTACTAATGAAGATGGATTTACCATGGGACAAACTGGTCCCCAAAATATCAGAGAGGAAGGGATGTTTTCGCTGCACAGGGTGTGTAACATGCAGTCATATGCTAGCTGGTTCTTCTTTTGTCTATCCATACTCTGGTAAAAGATCCAAGATTGCACACTACATCTCATGCTTAACGAATCACGTTATATATTTAATTTCCTGCCCTTGTGGTTTATTTTATGTTGGAAAAACGGACTTGACTTTTAGAGATAGAATCAGGGGCCATAGATCGGCTATCATGACAGCCTTTAGAGATGGGAAGACAGAAAAACCAGTGACACAACACTTCCTCGAATTTACTCATAGATTACCCACTCTTAAATTCATCGCTATTGATGTGATACCCATTCTCACCAGAGGAGGAGATCGTTCTAGACTATTGTTACAAAAAGAAACCTTTTGGATAAAACAACTGGACACTATACATCCCAAAGGACTTAACGAATATATATTGTTTCATTCGTTTTTGGATGTTCGTTAATTTGTTTCAGAGGAATCAGTATTGTTTATATATTATGGCTTAGAAGCAAGGAGTCTGGTAGTATTACAGCCCATGAAATACATTTGTATAGATATATCCCATATAATGGATTTAGGTTTGTTTTGTACTGTTAGCAAGTATCTAATTAGGATAGACTACGTATTATACATGCCAAATGAGGTTTAGTAGTTTACTATTGGTGGCATTTTTTGATTTTATTACTTAATTATATTTTTGGGGTATATTTAGATTATACCACTCTATACATGATTATTGAGTGATTTAATATAACGGGAATATTGAGCGCTTTTTATTTATGTATATACTTTATTTTTTTATTAGGCATAGCAGAATTGTACTGTTGGTATGTATCTATTTGGGGATAGAGAGTCACATTAATTTATTAGTCACACTTTATTTCCTTTGGTCGGTGTTTGGAGTTTTTTCACTGGTAGGTTTTTCACTTGTATATAGTGTGTTTCATTTTATGCACGTGTGTGAGCACTTAGTTTACACATACACCGATTCTAGCATTTTTTTTGGTATCTTTGAACTGTCTCCTCTCTTTTATGTGGCATATGTACTCACTTTCATTATTTCTTTCATTATTTATTTCTTTGGTTATATCTTTCATTTTTACACTCTCTGGTTAGTTTTCACAGCACCAGACGTCCACACAGACGTTACTTCAGAATACACTTTGTCTATTCTCTTTCTTGTTCACATTGTACATTTTAGATGAGTACTTTATTCGGTTTTATAGTCACTTCTCACACTCCTCGAACAGTTCTTCATATTTACTCATTCGATATTCAACCAGATTTCTTTCATTTTGTTACTAGATTATTACTTTACTATAATGATACTACCATTGCCACATATAGTTTACTACTAGAGTTGAGCGAACCCAAACTGTAAAGTTCAGGTTTGTACCGAACATTAGGTTTTTTGGACCCCGGACCCGAACACAGACATATCACTGTATGTTCGGGTTGGAGTTCTGTGTTCGGCGATTTAATGGCACGTTTTCAAAGGCTGCAGGGCAGCCAATCAAAAAGCATTTCACTCATGTGCCCTTAGAAGCCATCACAACCATGCCTACTAATGGCATGGCTTTGATTGGCCAGTACAGCATGTGACCCAGCTTCTATATATAAGCTGGAGTCGCGTAGCGCCGCACGCACATGCTGTCTTATTAGTGTAGGGAGAGGATGCTGCCGCTGATAGGGACAGCTTGGGAAAGAATTCTGCAAACTAGAGGATGATGAGGATGAGGAGGAGGAGGAGGAGGAACCGTGTTCACATCAGGGTGGCACCCAATGCAGCTCGTGGGCATCACTGGAGCATGGCTGGGGGGATACGGAGGACACAGACTATATACCTCCCACAGAGGACAGCTTGCCCTTGCCTCTGGGCAGCTTGGCACACATGAGCGACTGCATGCTGCAGTGCCTGCGCAACGACTGCCAAGTTGCCCACATTCTAACTTGTTCTGATTACTGGGTGGCCACCCTGCTGGATCCCCGTTACAAGGACAATGTGCCATCCTTAATTCCCTCACTGGAGCTTGATCGGAAGATGCACGACTACAAGCGCACGCTGATAGACTCGCTGCAGAGGGCATTCCCAACTGACACGGAGGCTCAGTGGAAGCACAAGGCAAAGGCATAGGAGGAGGAAGAGGCCCTGCAACCAGTGTATTGTCTGAATGTGTGTTTAGCCGGGCAGGGGGCGTTATCACAGACAAGTGCAGCCGCCTGTCCACAGCCAACGTGGACAAGCTCACGTTTATTAAAATGAACCAGGCATGGATCCCACCAGACTTGTCTGTACCTTGTGCAAAATAGACATTTATACTGGCCTCAACCAGCCATTGTTATACTCAAGTGCACTTATTCTTTGTTTTCTTTTTTATATGTTCTAATATTTTGGGGGCTACCTCCTCCTCCTCCACCCCTGCTTCCACCTACACCACCATGGTCCTCAACCTATGAGTCACTTAGTAAAAACTAGGTACACATTAGCAGAGGCTTGTGAAGGCCTTTTCTCCATGCATCAGGAGTTGAGCATGTCTCCATGCATCAGTACTCCAATTGTACAGCGCTATAGAATTTGTTGGTGCTTTATAAATGCCAGTAATAGTAATAATTCATTCACACAGCTGCACCTTACAATACACTCTTTCTGCTCTAGATTTGAGTGACTCAATGTAGCGTGGCTGAGCAGTGCTCACTGAGAGAGTTCCTGTACCGCAGTCCACACTGCTCGGCCATGCTACAAATGAGGTAGGAGGCACATCAGAGAGAAGCAGAGGGGGAGAGAGAAGAACACTAGGGGACAGGGGGATGGGGACCACTAAAAGAGAGGTAAGGAGGGGGAGAGGAACACTAAGGGACAGGGGAGGAAATCACTAAGGGACATGGAGGGGAGAGTGGTATACAGATCGGCCTGGTAGGTGAGAAAGATGCACAGAGTGCTCGAGATGAAAGAGACACACAGAAAGGCCTGGAGATGGAAATACAAAGAGGCTGGAGGTAAAAGAGATACAGGAGAAGAGGAAAATAGACACAGAGGGGCCAGGAGTGAAATAGAAACACACAAAGGAGCTGGGAAGAGTAAAGACACAAGGGGGCTGGGAGAGAAGGAGACACACAAAGAGGCAGGAGGGAGTAATACACACAAACTGGGATTGTAAGAGATACACAAGGGAGGTGTAAGATACACAATGGGGAAAAAAGGGATAAAAAAACAAAACAAAAGGCAGGTTAAGAGGCACACAGGTAAAGATGCTTTTTCTTGGGGGGGCACCAAAATCATCTTCGCCTGTGTACCCAAAAATCCTTGCACCAGCCCTGCATGTCACTCCCGGGCACCTGCTGCTACATCCGCAGAATTAAAAATGGTCAATGCATGACCATTGTCTAATTAGTGGTGTGTGTGTATTCAGTAGTCTGTCTATGTGCATTTAGCTGTGTGTGTGTGTGTGTGTGTGTGTATCCAGCAGCCTGTCTCTGTGTTTTTAGCAGTCATAGAAACATAGAAACATAGAATGTGACGGCAGATAAGAACCATTCGGCCCATCTAGTCTGCCCAATTTTCTAAAAACTTTCATTAGTCCCTAGCCTTATCTTATAGTTAGGATAGCCTTATGCCTATCCCATGCATGCTTAAACTCCTTTACTGTGTTAACCTCTACCACTTCAGCTGGAAGGCTATTCCATGCATCCACTACCCTCTCAGTAAAGTAATACTTCCTGATATTATTTTTTAAACCTTTGTCCCTCTAATTTAAGACTATGTCCTCTTGTTGTGGTAGTTTTTCTTCTTTTTAAATATAGTCTCCTCCTTTACTGTGTTGATTCCCTTTATATATTTAAATGTTTCTATCATATCCCCCCTGTCTCGTCTTTCCTCCAAGCTATACATGTTAAGATCCTTTAACGTTTCCTGGTAAGTTTTATCCCGCAATCTATGAACCAGTTTAGTGGCCCTTCTCTGAACCCTCTCTAAGGTATCAATATCCTTCTGAAGATACGGTCTCCAGTACTGTGTACAATACTCCAAGTGAGGTCTCATCAGTGTTCTGTACAATGGCATGAGCACTTCCCTCTTTCTACTGCTAATGCCTCTCCCTATACAACCAAGCATTCTGCTAGCATTTCCTGCTGCTCTATTACATTGTCTGCCTACCTTTAAGTCATCAGAAATAATCACCCCTAAATCCCTTTCCTCATATGTTGAGGTTAGGACTCTATCAAATATTCTGTACTCTGCCCTTGGGTTTTTACGTCCAAGATGCATTATCTTGCACTTATCCACATTAAATGTCAGTTGCCACAATTCTGACCATTTTTCTAGTTTACCTAAATCATTTGCCATTTGGCTTATTCCTCCTGGAACATCAACCCTGTTACATATCTTAGTATCATCAGCAAAAAGACATACCTTACCATCAAGACCTTCTGCAATATCACTAATAAAAATATTAAAGAGAATGGGTCCAAGTACAGATCCCTGAGGTACCCCACTGGTGACAAGTCCAAGCTTCGAATATATTCCATTAACTACAACCCTCTGTTGCCTGTTACTCAGCCACTGCCTTACCCATTCAACAATATTTGAATCCAAACTTAAAGATTGCAGTTTATTGATAAGCCTTCTATGTGCAACAGTGTCAAAAGCCTTACTGAAATCTAGGTAAGCAATGTCTACTGCACCACCCTGATCTATAATTTTAGTTACCCAATCAAAAAAATCAATAAGATTAGTTTGGCATGATCTCCCTGAAGTAAACCCATGTTGTCTCTGATCTTGAAATCCATGTGTTTTAGATGTTCATCAATCCTATCCTTTAACATGGTTTCCATCACTTTCCCCACTACTGAAGTAAGGCTTACTGGCCTATAGTTGCCCGACTCCTCCCTATTACCTTTCTTGTAAATGGGCACAACATTCGCTAACTTCCAATCTTCTGGGACTACACCTGTTAACAATGATTGGTTAAATAAATCTGTTAATGGTTTTGCTAGTACACCACTAAGCTCTTTTAATAGCTTTGGGTGTATTCCATCAGGTCCCATTGACTTATTTGTCTTTACTTTTGACAGTTGAAATAGAACCTCTTCCTCTGTAAACTCACGTGTAATAAATGACTCATTTATCCTTTTTCTCAACTGAGGTCCCTTTCCTTCATTTTCATCTGTAAATACAGAACAAAAATATTCATTGAGGCAGTCAGCTAGACCTTTATCCTCTTCTACATACCTTCCTTCTTTTGTTTTTAATCTAACTAATCCTTGTTTTACTTTTCTTTTCTCATTTATGTATCTAAAAAATGTTTTATCCCCCTTTTTTACTGTCTGTGCTATTTTCTCTTCTGTGTGTGATTTGGAAGCTCTTATAACTTGCTTAGCCTCTTTCTGCCTAATCTTATAGATCATTTTGTCTCCCTCACTCTGGGTTTTTTTATAATTCCTAAATGCTAACTTTTTCTTTTTAACTATTTTGGCCACATCTGCGGAGTACCACAGTGGTTTCTTGAATTTTTTGCTTTTACTGACAAGCCTAATGCAATTTTCTGTTGCCTTCAATAGTGCAACTTTTAAATAATCCCATTATTATAGTCTGTGTGAATTCAACAGTTTGGGCGTGTTCAGCAGTCCCTGTGTGCGCGTGTTCAGCAGTCCCTGTGTGCGCGTGTTCAGCAGTCCCTGTGTGCGCGTGTGCAGCAGTCCCTGTGTGCACGTGTTCAGCAGTCTGTGTGTGTATGTTCAGCAGTCTGTGTGTGGACACATCAAAATCATTTTACATAATGGCAAGCTTAAATAGGACTAAAAATCATAATCACTCACCAAACCAACTGCTCCTTGTTTCTCCCGATGCTCAGCGTCTATTCGGCGCTCCTGCGCATGTGCGCAATTATGGGAATCACCTCCCTGTCATAGATTAGCTGGGGCCCTTCACGTGACACGGCTACATCATGTTGCCATAGAAGCCACCGAAACACTAAGCAACACTGTGTCTCCGTAAGCCGTGGGGAGAACCCCTCCTCTCATCAGTGACAGGTCCGCCCAGAGGATGACATGGGGATGTATTCCCACCTTTAGCTGCCGAGATCGCCGTGCATGGGGAGATAGATATAATATAAACATATAAAAGACATAAAAACAAATCACTGAATATAAAGATCTATAAGCACAATCATTTACACAAATATCTACATAAGCAACTTAAATTATCTAATATGTGGAAGTCCTAATAACTATTTCTAAAAAAGACATACATATATTTATGTGTAATAATAGGAATATTACTCTATAATTCATATGAATATAAAAAAAGAAATGTGTAGTGTATGGTGGTATGAATTTTAGAATATAAATATCAACTCAATATAGTGAAATATAGGGAACTATCAATTCATCTGTTCTGTGTTGGGTAATCTATATACATATTATAATATAACATAAATACAATACAGTACTTGTGATATTAGCCTATTCCCATTGGAAAGGATCATAATTAATAAAGTGCCAATTAAACTATAGTGATTGTTAGTGATATTATGTATATCCTGAGTAGCAATTTAACAGTACTGTAAAGTTACATAAACGTAACAATCATGCAGAGAGATAAATAGATATTCAGATAATGTCAAATCTGTCTATGGAGTCGGCTGGGTAAGTGTCTAATCATGATAAAAATGTACATAATATTAACATAATATGTTACAAAACTATATAATTAAAAGAAACAATAAAAAGGAGAGAGAGAAAAAAAAGAAGAGTTATTTCACTTCATTATAACAATGCACCATATGATCAATGATTATAAGAATGAAATAAAGGAGCACTTTTCATTGAGGCCTTTGGGGGATAGTGTATTAAGTTCTATTGTCCAGAATGTTTTTCACTGTAGCAAGAGTTTCCCTCTATCACCACCTCTAGCCATTTCTGGAACATAATCAATTGCCAAACATCTCAGAGAAGAGGGTTGATGTTGTTTCTCTAGGAAATGTCTGGCCGCAGGTTTGTCCGTCTTTCCATCACGGTAGGCAAGACGGATGCTAGACCTGTGGCCCCTAATTCTCTCGCAGAGAGTAAGTTGCTTATGTAGATATTTGTGTAAATGATTGTGCTTATAGATCTTTATATTCAGTGATTTGTTTTTATGTCTCTCCCTCTCTCCCTCAGCAGTCTCTCCCTCTCTACCCCTTGCCCCCTCCTCCCTCTCCCCCTCTCTCCTTCTCCCTCTCTCTCCCCTAACTGTATTTTGATATTAATATATATTTATATCAAAATACACGTAGAATGAAATTATATAGATAAAAATAATAGAAAATATATAGATATCCATATACAAAATTACATAAATGATTTCATAATTATACAGACTTTAAGTGTTTGTGTATATACACTTGAAGTCTGTATATTATTCTATATAAATTCTATGTGCATATTTATGTAATATTTTTACGTAATTAAGTAATTTTATTGATTGCAGTTTGAGGGACCTGCGTGACAACCCAGAAGTCCAGAGAATTTAATTTGCTAGAACTTTATTTAACCCTGTAACTTTCTATGACATCCTAAAACCTGTACATGGGGGTACTGTACTCTGGAGACTTCTCTGAAAACACAAATATTAGTGCTTCAAAACAGTAAAACATATCACAGCAACATTATCAGTGAAAGTGACTTTTTTTAGCATTTTTCACTGCACTTTCACAACGGCACTTTCACTGATATAATTGTTGTGATACGTTTTACTGTTTAATAAGTTTCCTGAGTATAACAGTAACTCCCATGTACAGGTTTTATAGAGTTTTTAAAAGTTACAGGATCACATATAAGGGTCAAAGTTTTTCCATTGAAAATTGCCAGGTTGGTTATGTTGCATTTGAGAGCATGTGGTAGCCCAGGAATGAGAATTACCCCCACTATGGCATACCATTTGCAGAAGAAGACAACCCAAGGTATTGCAAATGTGATATGTTCAGTCTTTTTTAGTAGCACTTAGTCACAAACACTGGCCAAAGTTAACGTTCATAATTGTTTTTTGCATTTTTAACACACAAACAAATATAATAGCTAATTTTGCCAGTGTTTTTGACTAAGTGGCTACTAAAAAGATTGGACATACTCCATATTGAATACCCTGGGTTGTCTACTTTTAAAAAATAAGTACATTTGAGGTGTGATTCAGAGATTTATGACAAAACAGTGTTACAATGTCACTATTGATATATTTTAAAAATATATATTTTGAAATGGCAATGTACTTCTTGTACTTTTAGCCCTATAACTTGCAAAAAAAAGGAAAAAAACATGTAAACACTGGGTGTTTTGAAACTCAGGACAAAAGTTTGTATCTATCTAGCAGTTTTCTCATTAGCTTTTGTAGGCAAGTAAAAGATTTTTAAAGTAAAAGTCAAAACATTTTTTTTTATTTTTTACCATATTTTATTTTATTTTTAAGTAAATTATATGACATGATACATACAATACATGTAAAAAAGAGTCCTTGTCCTAAAAAAATTGTATGGGAACAGTAAATGAGAGAGTAGAAAATTACAGTTAAACACAAACACCACAAAAGTGTTAATACAGAACTGGTCCTTAACATGCAACATGACCAAAACAGTCCGGTCCTGAAGGGGTTAAATTATTAGAACTTTTTATGCTTAGGGGAGACCAGGCTTGTACTCAGGTGGTACTTGAATCTGTTTCTATGACCATCAAAGCCAGATTTTACATTACCCAATGCAGGTGCATGTAATGTAGGGAGCGCCTTTTTCACCACTTAAAATGTGCCTTTTCTTGAATGCAAGTGGGCTCATTGCTGCCCCTGTCCCCTCTACAGTCCCTGCCTCCATAATACTGCCTCTGCCCCTCCTCTACAGCCCCTGTCTCCATAATACAGTCCCTGCCCCCCTCTACAGACACTGCCTCCATTATACTGCCCCTGTTTTCCCCTCTACAGGCGCTGCCTCCATTATACTGCCCTTGTCCTCACCATGCTGCCCATGTCCCCCCCATGCTGCCCCCCGCTGCCCATGTCCTCCCATCAACAGCCCCTGTCTCACCTCAACAGCCCCTGTCCCACCTCAACAGCCCCTGTCCCCCACCTCAACAGCCCCTGCCTCCCACTTAAACAGCCCCTAGTACAACCCACTACCAGTCCCCCTCCTGAGATTAGGTTCTGGATCTGCGACTGCTCTGTATGTCTCTGTATGACTATATGTCTGTGTATGCCTGTGTCTGTATGTATGCCTTATTCTGCATGTCTCTGTATGCCTTGTATTGTATGTCTTTGTGTGACTATATGTTTGTGTATGCATGTCTCTGCATGTCTGTATATCTCTGTATGACTTTGTCCAAATGTCTTTGTGTGCCTTGTTCTGTATGTCACTGTATGCCTGCCTCTTCATGTCTATGTATGACTGCGCCTATGTCTGTGTTTGTAAATCTCTGCATAACTGTGTTTGTATTGTCCTATATGACAGTGTCTTTGTGTGTCTGTATGTCTGTGTTTTTATGACTGTGTTTGATTGTGTGCCTGCATATCTCTGTGACTGTGTGCATGTATGGTTGTGTGTGTTGCTACATATGTGTGCCTATATAGCTTGGGAGGAAAAAGACACACAAAGGGCCCTGGTGGGTGGGTGGGGAAAGGGGATGACAAAACGGGCTGAGGGGAGAGAGACACAGATGTGGGCAGACTAAACATATTTCTGTGTCATGAGTGTCCTTTTAAAAAAGTAGCTGTCAGTAGTATATAATTAGTGGAGGGTATTCGAAGCACACACAGTTTATATTCTGCACCTTTATTTTTTTTTAAAAAGCACTCATGTCTTCGTAAAAAGGTATGCATTTATTGTATTGTATGAAAAGCACAATGTCATAGTTTTTGTACGATAAGGCATTTCAATCACTGTGTTATTGGGATTTGTCAGTATTACATTTAGTTTGGAAATACTCTATAATCTATTATAAATGGACATTTGCAAAACAAACATAGAAAAATCTGGGTCTATTCAAATGAATGAAATCATTACTCTAAAAGTGCTTATTTGCTGTACAATAAACAAAGCTCCAATTAATTTTCCTCATCCTTAAAAATAACATGTAGAAATTCAGTTTCCTCTAAAGACTTATATTAAGAATGGCATCTGTACAAACCGTGTTGACATTAGTATAAAGCTTAGTTTTCTTGTACTTCTAGGTCTTAGTGTGTACTCTGTGGCTCTGCAGCCAGTGCAAACATTTATATATATATATATTTATATATACAGCAAATTGGAACAAAGATGAACACTGCACTGTAATACACCTCTAGATCACACTAGTCCCTTTCTTTCCATTTCTGCTAAAGGTAAAAAAAAGAGGTAAACAAACTTCGTTAAAATGAAAGCACAAATAAATATTTATTTCTTTAGGACGATCACTAAATCATGATGTATTTTTTGTTTCCTGTTTTAATTACAGAATTTACATTTATTATAACACTCGTATTTCAAATGATAGCCTGTATATTTATACCTCAAAATGTTTGTTTTGTTTTTCTCAACCATACATCTGATTAGCTTGTATCAGATGCACATTAATTACTTAGCACCATTAACCCCTGAAGGACACATGACATGTGTGACATGTCATGATTCCCTTTTATTCCAGAAGTTTGGTCCTTAAGGGGTAAAAGGAACATTATAGTCACCAGAACAACTACAGCTTAATGTAGTTGTAATTGTGTCTATAGCCTGTCCCTGCAGGCTTTTTAATGTAAACATTGCCATTTCAGAGAAAAGGCAGTGTTTACATTAGTGCTTAGGGACATCTCTAGTGGCGCCAATCAGATTGCCACTAGATGTTTGTAAGGAAATCAAGTATAGCTGAACCGCTTTGATAATTCCTCCTGCAATGCCAGCGTCTAAGGTAGTTCTAAGCAATGAAGTCCATAAGAAATATAACAGCTTCCCAAGATAATCCCCTTGGTAAAGCATACGAATTCCCAAATAACAGTCAGAGTCCAGAATCAGGATACAAGTAGATCTGAGGTCTGGAATCTCCAGCCTGCTTTTTATTGAGGTTACAGACAAGAAGTACACACCCAGGGGGAGGCATTAAATCACCAATCAGGTATAGGTTACAGCCCACACCTCCCTCCCCTCTGATAAACAGTTAACTTAATTAAAACGTGCACTATTTTACCCCAGTTCTGGATGTACCCCAAAAACAGGGGGTACACCTTTAAATTTGGTACCGCTGGATAGTTCTCATTTGTGGGGACAACATATCAAAAAATCAGTCCATTCGGATGAATGGTTCGGGAGTTATGGAACACTAAAGTTTTGACCGACCGCACGGACCATCTAGCCGAAAATAGTTCCATAAGTTTTGGCCCTGCGGTCGGTCTCCGTTTAGGCGAATAAAAGAGACGAAAGCCCTGCCATCCATTCGCATCTTTGTGATCGTTGAAATCCCCATACTAAGTTACATGTAACTACCGAACGGCCGGTGATTCGGTCGTTCCCGTGCGAAGTTCTGGATGTATGGAGGTCTCAGCGGTGTTCGCCTGTTTGCGTATCCGATTTTAGTTCCACGCGTTGACGGGCAAACACCGCTGTTCGCACGTAAAATGGCCGCGGCCACGTGTAAAGTGCCGAAATGGCGGCCACCTATATTTTACACAGGAAATTCGCCTGAATCCATCCGAAGGGTAGAAATGAAAGCTATATGCCGAATTCCAGCTGAATTTGGTGAATTAACTGTACAAAAAAGGTAGAAATCCTGATTAACGGAGTCATTTCTTCACACTGCTCCCCTATAAGTCCATAGGTCGGCATACCCGCCTAGACCCTGTCGGGTTGGCTTGGGGATGTCCGATGAAAGTACGTTTTTAGGTGTCCAGTTCGGTCTGGCGGGACAGACCATCCGCATTCCCATTTTGTTTACCCGGACGGTACTGCATGGTAAAATTGTATGGTTGGAGAGCTAAGCTCCACCGGAGTAGCCTGGGGTTGTCACCAGCTACCCGGTTGAGCCATACCAGGGGGTTGTGGTCGGTCATAAGGGTAAACGCTCGCCCATACAGATAGGGCTGAAGTTTCTTGAGGGCCCACACGAGGGCCAAGCACTCTTTTTCTACGGTGGCATAGCTGACTTCTCGGGGCAAAAGTTTACGGCTGAGGTATGCCACCGGGTGTTCCATGCCATCCGCCCCCACCTGGCTTAGCACGGCTCCCAGCCCAAACATGGAGGCATCTGTGTGGACAAGAAATTGTTTAGTGTAATCGGGTGCTGCCAACACAGGGGCCTCACTCAATGCCGCTTTGAGCTTCTGGAAAGCGTCCGTGCACTCTGGGGTCCAGGAGACCTGTTTGGGAAGGGCCTTTTTGGTAAGGTCCGTGAGGGGCTTGGCCAGGGCGCTATATTCTGGGACGAACTTTCTATAATACCCGGCCGTCCCTAAGAAAGCCAGTACCTGGGTTTTGGTCCGGGGTTGGGGCCAGTTAGCTATGGCCTCTACCTTAGCGGGCTCTGGGCGTTGTCTACCGGAGCCGACCCGGTGGCCTAGATACTGGACCTCGGCTAGGCCTACGTGACATTTGTCGGGTTTCAAAGTGAGCCCTGCGAGGTGGATTCGTTCGAGTACCCTGGACACATGACCCAGATGGTCTCCCCATGTGCGGCTATAGATGGCAATATCATCTAGATACGCACATGCGAAGTCCTGAAACCCCTCCAGGAGCCTATCCGCCATCCGCTGAAACGTAGCCGGGGCGTTCTTCATCCCAAAGGGCATAACCTTGAATTGGTATAGCCCAAAAGGGGTGACGAACGCCGACTTGGGGATGGCCGCAGGCTCCAAGGGGATCTGCCAATAACCCTTGCACAGGTCCAGGGTAGTCAAGTAGTTCCCCCCCGCCATACGGTCTAAGAGCTCATCTATTCTAGGCATGGGGTAGGCATCGGTTATGGTACGGTCGTTAAGCCTCCGGTAATCTACACAGAAGCGCGTAGTGCCGTCGCGCTTCGGTACTAGTACCACCGGGGAGGCCCAAGGACTTTGGGAGGGTTCTATTACCCCTAGCCGTAACATATCCCTTAACTCGGTGAGCATACTCTCACGTACTGCTTCCGGGATCCGATATGGCTGTTGCCGTAGGGGCGTCTCTCCCTGGGTTTCCACACGGTGGACCGCAGCGGAGGTATAGCCGGGGGTAGCGGAAAACATCTCTCGGTATCCCTGCAGCAGTTGAGTAGCCTCACCTTTCTCCAGGAGGTCTAAATTTTGACCCAAGCTTACTTGGTCAATAGTACAGGGGGTGGTATCCAGTAAGTCAGGAAGGGGTAGCCCTTCACTATCCTCTGTGGCGGGGGCGCACACGGCGCCCACCTCCTCTGTTCTTTCAAAATATGGTTTGAGCATGTTCACATGGAAGGCTTTGGTCAGCCTTTCATCTGAGCATTTGCTCACGATGTAGGTAGTCTCGCTAACCTGTTCCACTACCTTAAAGGGTCCCTGCCAGGCTGCTTGCAGCTTGTCCTTTTTAACGGGCCTCAGAGCCAGTACCTTCTGCCCTAAGTCCAGCACTCTATCCTGGGCCCTCCTATCGTACCACTTTTTCTGGTCCTCCTGGGCCGCCTGCAGGTTCTCCCGAACCGATTCGGTGAGGGCCCGCAGACGGTCCCGGAACTCCAGGACATACTGGACGATAGGGACTCCCCCCTCATCTGTATTGCCCTCCCAGTGTTCCCGTACGAGCTCCAGTGGGCCCCGAACTTTTCTCCCGTACAGGAGTTCGAAGGGGGAAAACCCAGTGGAGGCCTGGGGCACCTCACGGTAGGCAAACAGAAGGTGGGGAAGGAATTTTTCCCAATTCTTGTGGGACTCTGTAAAAGTTTTTAGCATCTGTTTTAGAGTGCCATTGAAACGTTCACAGAGCCCGTTAGTCTGGGGATGATAAGGGGCGCTGAACAGGGGCTGAACAGGGGCTGCACTCCACAGCTCTGCCACAGTTGTTGCGTCAGGGTAGCTGTGAACTGCGTCCCCCGATCGGAGAGTATCTCCTGCGGGAAACCTACTCGGGTGAATATCTGAATAAGGGCCTCTGCCACGGTCTCGGCCTCTATATTGGTGAGGGCGACTGCCTCCGGGTATCTAGTGGCGTAGTCGACCACCGTTAGGATAAACTTTTTGCCCGACGGGCTGGGGCGACTGAGGGGTCCTATTAAATCCACCGCTACTCGGTGGAAGGGCTGTTCGATGATGGGTAGGGGGTGAAGCTTAGCCTTCCGAAGGTCTCCCCTTTTCCCTACCCTTTGGCATACATCACATGTCCTGCAATAGTACTTGAGGTCCTGGGTGGCTCTGGGCCAGAAGAAGGTTTGAGTTAACCTGTCTCTGGTCTTTTTGACCCCTAAATGTCCTGCTAGGGGAATGTCATGACTGAGTTTTAACAACTCAGCCCGAAATTTACGGGGCACAACTAACTGTCTTTTTATGACCTGGGTAGCCCCCTGTCCCACCCCCTCGGTTACCCTATATAGCAACCCCTTATACCACTCAAATCTTTCGTGCGGGTTGTTCTCGGGGGTAGCGGCCGCGGCCTTCCTATAGCCTTCTAATGTGGGGTCAGTACGCTGTTCCTGTTCAAACCCCTGGGGGGTATCCCAGAAGGGTACGGGGGGATCGGGTAAGGGAGGTATTTCGAATCTTACCTGGTTTTCCTCATAGTGCAGCGGAGCTTCCAGTCTGGCTTGAGCTCGGGTGGTAACCGGGTAGGCCTCGGCGGGGGGGTCTCGGGCTAGTTGAGAGGTTAGGCATCCCACATCATTTCCCAACAAAACCTCGGCGGGCAGTTCTTGCATAATCCCCACCTCCAGTTGTTTAGACCCGGAACCCCAATCAACAAGCATATTAGCGGTGGGCAGTTTGTGAATAGCGCCCCCAGCCACCCTTACAGCGACTGTGCGTCCGGTGCGAGCTTGTGCTCTGACCGTGTGGGGCTGTACCACAGTCAAAGTAGCCCCAGAGTCTCTCAGCGCCCGGGCCCCCACGCCATCGACGGTAATCCATTGGCGGTGGTGGTCCCGGTTGTCCCCCCCAGCTTGTACTGGATTGACCTCATGTAATACACTCCACTGTTCTTCGTGGTTAAGGGCAGGGCCTGTGTGTTCCTGTTGCACACAGTGAGCAGCTGCCCTGGGTTGTTGTGGGGCTGGCCGTTCCCAGCTTCCCCGGTTTAAGCGAGGGCACTGATACTTGTAATGTCCTGGTTGCTTGCAGTAGTGACACACTGCAGGAGGTCGAGGTGTGTTTGCTGGGTTCGGTGGGGGGTTACCTATGGCAGGTCTAGGTGGAGCCGGGTTTGTTGGAGCTGTGTACTGAGGCTTAAATGGTGGTCTGCTCGCCCCTTGCTCCTTCCTCCTGTTATCCTGGTACTCGTCCGCTAGCCTAGCGGCCTCCTCCACGGTTTTTGGTTTCCTATCTTTTACCCAGTCTTTTATGTCCTCTGCAGTATGATTAAAAAATTGCTCCAGTATCACTAGTTGCAAAGCCTCTTCTAGGGTGGTTGCCTGGCAGCCCTTCATCCAATTGCGGGCTGCCCGCTGCAGGCGAAAAGCCCATTCCGTATGGGAATCTCTCCCAGTCTTTCTCAGGTCTCTAAACTTTTTCCGGTATGCCTCCGGAGTTACCGCATATCTGGCCAACAAAATGTCTTTTATTTTCTCATAATTATGTATGTCCCCCTCAGGTACTGTTTGCAGCGCCTCGGCTGCTCTACCTGACAATTTACTGCTGAAGACTGCAGCCCATTTGGTGGAGTCTAATCCCTCCAGTGCACACTGACGTTCAAAGTCTTGCAAGTAACTGTCAATTTCCATTTCATTGTCAACAAATGATTTAAACGCTGCATAATTTACCTTCTTTGGTATTTCCCCAATAGTTCTCGGGGAGTGTAGCAAATCCCCCTGTGACGATCTGTCCCGGTCATCTCGCTCTTTTTGCGCTTGTCTGGCTTGTGCTACGACCTGCAGTATCGCCTCTGAGGATGGATTGGGTCCCAATAAACTGAGTGTCCATCGGATGTCCTTTTGCATCACGGTTTCTTCCTCTTGATCCATCTCTATATTACTGGTATTATCGCTCTGCATTAGCTCCGCAATTAGCGTGGCTTTTGTTTTGTTACTTGCCACTCTGCCTCGAGCTTCCAGTAAGTCCTTTAGCGTGGTTCTTTTAAGTAGCTGGTACTGCTGAGCCATTCATTCCTTTGCTTGTTTTGAAATGTCCATTTGGGATTCGAATCCCTCCGCTTGCCACCAGTTGTAAGGAAATCAAGTATAGCTGAACCGCTTTGATAATTCCTCCTGCAATGCCAGCGTCTAAGGTAGTTCTAAGCAATGAAGTCCATAAGAAATATAACAGCTTCCCAAGATAATCCCCTTGGTAAAGCATACGAATTCCCAAATAACAGTCAGAGTCCAGAATCAGGATACAAGTAGATCTGAGGTCTGGAATCTCCAGCCTGCTTTTTATTGAGGTTACAGACAAGAAGTACACACCCAGGGGGAGGCATTAAATCACCAATCAGGTATAGGTTACAGCCCACACCTCCCTCCCCTCTGATAAACAGTTAACTTAATTAAAACGTGCACTATTTTACCCCAGTTCTGGATGTACCCCAAAAACAGGGGGTACACCTTTAAATTTGGTACCGCTGGATAGTTCTCATTTGTGGGGACAACATATCAAAAAATCAGTCCATTCGGATGAATGGTTCGGGAGTTATGGAACACTAAAGTTTTGACCGACCGCACGGACCATCTAGCCGAAAATAGTTCCATAAGTTTTGGCCCTGCGGTCGGTCTCCGTTTAGGCGAATAAAAGAGACGAAAGCCCTGCCATCCATTCGCATCTTTGTGATCGTTGAAATCCCCATACTAAGTTACATGTAACTACCGAACGGCCGGTGATTCGGTCGTTCCCGTGCGAAGTTCTGGATGTATGGAGGTCTCAGCGGTGTTCGCCTGTTTGCGTATCCGATTTTAGTTCCACGCGTTGACGGGCAAACACCGCTGTTCGCACGTAAAATGGCCGCGGCCACGTGTAAAGTGCCGAAATGGCGGCCACCTATATTTTACACAGGAAATTCGCCTGAATCCATCCGAAGGGTAGAAATGAAAGCTATATGCCGAATTCCAGCTGAATTTGGTGAATTAACTGTACAAAAAGGTAGAAATCCTGATTAACGGAGTCATTTCTTCACAATTTTCTTCCTGGGTTCAGCACTGGTTTTCAGCATCTCCACTGTCTGCATGGATGCGCTGAACTCACGTGATAACATCCGGGTCCGCCTTTCTGATGACGTCTGTGTGACGCGTTTTGCACGCCTTTCTGGGCTTCCTCTGGTCAGAGGAAGCCCAGAAAGGCAGGCGAAATGCATCACGTAGACGTCATTGGAAAGGCGGACCCGGAAGTCATAATGTGAGCGGGACATTCGAAATCCGGTAGTGATCGTGGAGTTTTAATTTGTTGTATACATGCTTTTATGTGGGTTGCTTCACCAGCTAGACCCACCACTTACTAAGTAAGAGTTTTTAACCACTTTTTTTTCACAATAAAACATTTAAGATACTATTCAATTAGGGGTCTTTTGCCTTTCTATCCTGTATCACACAGAATTGTTTTGGCTATAGAGAGTACAGCATACAGCTTTCATCTACCCTGTGGGATTTTCCCTCTAAAGTGGAGTCTTGCAAACCCAGAGCCAGGGGTGATAGGGCTCTGGTCCATGTGAGTTCTTTCCCCCCACCCTATATACTGCATATTTATACCATCTGCACTATATTTTTCTTTGCTTATTTACAGATTTACCATCTCAAGTACTAGCGCACTGTTTTGGTAATATTGTTTATTTCTGTGTATACTTGCTTGTGTCACTGGGGCATAGTGCAGCTGTACTGAGTAATAGTATATTTTCTAAGAGCTTACTTATTATTGGACAGTGGGGAATCAGCCCAGAACTATACGGGAGGAGCTTGTTAATGATCTCAAGGCAGGTGGGACCATAGTCACCAAGAAAACAATTGGAAACACACTACGCAGTTAAGGACTGAAATCCTGCAGCACTTGCAAGGTCCCCTGCTCAAGAAAGCACATGTATAGGCCCATCTGAAGTTTGCCAATGGACATCTGAATGATTCAGAGGAGAAACTGGGTGAAAGTTTTGTGGTCAGATGAGACCAAAATCGAGCTCTTTGACATCAACTTAACTCGCCATGTTTGGAGGAGGAGGAATGCTGCCTATGATCCCAAAGATATCATCCCCACCGTCAAACATGGAAGTGGAAACATTATGCTTTGGGGGTGTTTTTCTGCTAAGGGGACAGGAAAACTGCACCGCATCAAAGAGACGATGGATGGGGCCATGTACTGCCAAATCCTGGGCGAGAGCCTCCTTCCCTCAGCCAGGGCATTGAAAATGGGTCGTGGGTGGGTATTCAAGCATGACAATGACCCAAAACACACAGCCAAGGCAAAAAAGGAGTGGCTCAAGAAGAAGCACATTAAGGTCCTGGAGTGGCCTAGCCACGTCAGCCTCGAAACCTTAATGACTTGGAGAGGATCTGCAAAGAGGAGTGTGACAAAATCCCTCCTGAGATGTGTGCAAACCTGGTGGCCAACTACGAGAAAGTCTGATTGCCAACTACAAGAAAGTCTGATTGCCAACAAGGGTTTTGCCACCAAGTACTAAGTCGAAGGGGTCAAATACTTATTTGCAAATCAATTTATAGCTTTTTTTTAGGATTTCTTTTTTTTGTGGTTATTCTCACTGTTATAATACACCTACCATTAAAATTATAGACTGATCATTTCTTTGTCAGTGGGCAAACGTTCAAAATCAGCAGGGGATGAAATACTTTTTTCCCTCACTGTAGAAGAAACTTAAATAGACCTGTACCAGAATGATGGGAAGAAAAAAGTATGGAGAAGGCTTGGAACAGCTCATGATCCGAATCATAACACATCAGCTATAAAACATGGTGGGCATGCATGGATTTCAATGGTCACTAGTGTTTATTGATCATGTGACAGTAGAGAGATGCAGCCAAATTAATTCTGAAGTGTATAGTAATATATTGTCCGGCGAGAAAAAAAATCGAGAGATTCAGTATTTTTGGTTCTGAGTGTGTGAGGTGAGGCCTGAAGAACAGAAATGGAACAGTTATATGAAGGTATTTACAGCCAGGAGGAATAAAGGAAAGATGGAGAGGGGGGAGAAGGAGGGGAGGAGGAGGAGGAGGAGAGTGAGGGGGAATGGGAGGAGGGGTAGAGTAAACATTTCTTGTATATCATTGAAAAGTTTACCAAACAAATTCTATCACCAAAAATATTAATAACTGTGTACATGAAATATTGGTCGAATACATTAAATGACAAGAATACAAAAAATGCATGCACAGAAAATTAACAGTGGCAAACTACAGATTTTTTTGAAGGATTTTGTAAAAAAGTTTATAATATCAGTAAATACAATTCTGCAGTTCATAAAAAAAATCAATAAATATAATTAAAAACAAATAACCAAGCCTGAAATAAATATTGTTTTACATACCAAGCCTATATATCAACATAGTAGTACTAATAATAATAATAATAATAATAATACTATAGTACAGTTAAAAACATCATACATAGTGAATGCGCAATTAACAATAGTATTTGATACCTTTTGTCATTATTAATATTCAATAACCCACTAACATGATAAACGACAATTGTGCCAATAGTTATTTAATCTTCAAAATATATACCATGTTTAGGAGAAGAAGAAAAACTAAATTATATATATATATATATATATATATATATATATATATACACCCTGTTCCAAATTATTATGCAAATTATATTTTTCACATTTACCCAAATATTGATGTAAATAACAGTCAGCATAATTCTCATGTTATCAACTATTAAGAGTAAAATTCTAATTTTATTGAACACACCTTCTAATGATAACAGTATTTTTTTTTAAACATAAACTTACAATGCACTGTTCCAAATTATTATGCACAGTAAGTTTCAAAACACTTTATAGGTTATAAAGAACTGAAAATTGTCATTTGTTGTGTTTGCAGCATATTTACTGAAATCAAAAGCTATTTCGATCAAACTTATAACAACATTTTAACTTTTTAAACATATTAACAGGTTCAGTTACATTTTAACATAGGACCCCTTATTTGATAACAGCTTCACAAGTCTTGCATCCATTGAACTTGTGAGTTTTTGGACAGTTTCTGCTTGAATTTGTTTGCAAGATGTCAGAATAGCCTCCCAGAGCTGCTGTTTAGATGTAAACTGCCTCCAACCCTCATAGATCTTTTGCTTGAGGATGCTCCAAAGGTTCTCAATAGGATTGAGGTCAGGGGAGGATAGTTCTTCCTTTTGTACCAGGGAAGAAAGTGGTCCATCAGAAACTCCACATACTTTGCAGAGGTCATCTTTACACCTTCGGGGACCCTAAAGGGGCCGACCAGCTCTCTTCCCATGATTCCGGCCCAAAACATGACTCCACCACCACCTTGCTGACGTCGCAGCCTTGGTGGAACAGGGTGGCCGTCCACCAATCATCCACTACTCCATCCATCTGGACCATCCAGGGTTGCACGGCACTCATCAGTGAACAGGACTGTTTGAAAATGAGTCCATGTATTTTTCTGCCCAATGCAGCAATTTCTGCTTGTGAGCATTGGTTAGTGGTGGCCAAATAGAAGGTTTATGCACAGTTGCAAGACTCTGGAGGACTCTACACCTTGATGTCCGTGGAACTCCAGAGGCACCAGCATCTTCAAATATCTGTTTGCCGCTATGTAATGGTATTTTAGCAGCTGCTCTCTTGATCCGTTGCATGGATCTGGCAGAAATCTTCCTCAATGTGCTTTTATCTGCACGAACCCGTCTGTGCTCTGAATCAGCCACAAATCTCTTAATAGTGCGATGATCACGCTTCAATTTTTGTGAAATATCTAATGTTTTCATACCTCGTCCAAGGCATTAAACTATTTCACTCTTTTCGGCAGCAGAGAGATCCCTTTTCTTCCTCATATTGCATGAAAATGGTGCTCTGCTTAATAATGTGGAACACCCTCCTTTAGTAGTTTTTCCTTAAATTGGGCTCACCTGGCAATCTAATTATCACAGGTTTCCGAGATTGATTTCAGTGATCAAAAAAAAGCCCTGAGACACCATGCCATCAATGAGTTAAACTGAAACAGTGTGTGTGTGTGTGTGTGTGTGCGTGTATATATATATATATATATATATATATATATATCTTTCATTTTAAAGCTTTCTTATTTGTGCAGATCCCTCTAGAGTGGACACTGTAATCTAAATTCTAAATCCTTATACTCAGACGTAACAATCACATCTTTATTTATAATTTTTTCTTACCTTTGGCCAAGTAGACCACAATGTAGTATGAATGTGTTCCTTGCCAATAAGACGATATACTATTTATTCATGATGAAAAGTGTTGTCGACTCTAAATCTAAAACTTCTTTCATTACGGGAGAGGGGGGTGTACTTTTTTCCAGTGAGCCACAATACTAACTTTCATGGCCAATAAGAGGTTAAACTTTCCAAAACTAATAAAAATGAAACTACAGGTATATATGGTAACAATGCTATTGTAACAAATATTCATATGCAGTGGCGTACACCAGGGGCGTACCTAGAGCATTTGGCACCCGGGGCGGATCCTGTGCTTGTCACCCCCTTGCCCCTCCCAAAAAAAAACCTGTAAAAAATGTTAAAGGTTTTCTTTCTTTTTTTTACAATTTGTAAACTTTGCAAAACCGCTGTCAGCCCCTCCTACAAAACCCTTGTCCTGCCCCGCCCCTCCTACAAAACCTCTGTCCTGCCCCTTCTACAAATCCTGTACTGCCCCGTCTACAAAGCCCCCGCAACCCCCTTCCACAAATCCCCTGCTTATCCCCCCTTATAAAGACTCCTGTCCCAATACAAAAACCCCGCCCCCTTCTACAAAATCCCTGCAGCCCCACACACACATTTACAGGCAGACAGTCACACAGTCAGTTACAGACAGACAGTCACACAGTCAGTTACAGACAGACAGTCACACACTCAGTTACAGGCAGACAGTCACACACAGTCACAGGCAGACAGTCACACATACACATTCCCTCTGTGCAGCCAGTTTATCAGCTGTTTGCTTGAGTGAGCTGTACTGGCCGCACGGCACCCTAACTACCATGGGACACTGTGCGGCCACAGCTCACACAGCCCCCTCCAGCCAGGGCCGGTACAAGGATTTTGCCGCCCAAGGCAAAAGTAAAGTTTGCCGTCCCCCATGTGACATCACAATGCCCCAGCCATATGATTTGCCATGTTAACTAACGCCAGTGCTGCAGTGCCGCCGTGTTTACATTAAAAGGCCTGCAGGGACAGGCTATAGACACCAGAACCACTACATTAAGCTGAAGTGGTTCTGGGGACTATAATGTTTCTTTAATGTGAGGTAAATTAGAGCTTAGTGCCACGAATAATATACTAGATTGCCTACTTACAACCAGATGAGGATGATGATGGGCTCTAGCTGCGGTCTGGCTCCACTGGTCTGGTGCAGAACAGGCTCTCTGGAGGCGGTTTGTAACTGTGGTCACAAAAATCAATGTTCTGGGAGAACGGGAAGCAGCTCCATTTTTTGGGGGTCCTTTACACAGCTCAAGGTCTGGGTCCCAGGGTCCACCTTCATATTCCACCAATGAGTTTGTTCACAGGGGGTGGAGTGTGTAAGGGATGTCCTGATATGTGTGTAAGGAATGCATTGTGTGAAATTGTGTTTGTATGTGTAAGGGCTGCAAGGTGTGTTTCTGTGTATGTATGGGATGCATTGAATGTGTGTAAGGGGTGCATTGAGTGTGTGTAATGAATGCATTGTGTGTTTCTGTGTGTGTAAGGGATGCATTGTGTGTAACGGTTGCATTGTTTGTGTATGTGTGTGTGTAATGCATTGTGTGTTTTTCTGTGTGCAAGGGGTGCATTGTGTGTATGTGATGAATGTCAATCTCTCCTCCCGCTCCAACTTCCTTCTCCTCCTCCCAATTTCTCTTTCTCACCCCCCCTCCTAATATCTCTTCCCCCCCTCCTAATTTCTCTCTCACCCCCTCCTAATTTCTCTCCCCCCCTAATTTCTCTTTCCCCCCTCCTAATATCTCTTCCCCCCTCCTAATTTCAATTTCTCTTTCCCCCCTCCTAATATCTCTCCCTCCCTCCTAATTTCTCTTCCCCCTCCTAATTTCTCTCTCACCCCCTCTCTCCTTTCTCACCCCCTCCTTTCTCTTTCTCTCCCCCCCTCCTTTCTC
>OW240913.1:163888742-163899036 GCA_933207985.1 Pelobates cultripes | reverse complement strand
TAAGCACAGTCTCTGATCCTCTCACACTGTATAAGCACTGTCTCTATTCCTCTCACAAAGGATAAGCACAGTCTCTATTCCTCTCACACAGTATAAGCACAGTCTCTATTCCTCTCACACAGTATAAGCACAGTCTCTGATCCTCTCACACAGTATAAGCACTGTCTCTATTCCTCTCACACAGTATAAGCACAGTCTCTATTCCTCTCACACAGTATAAGCACTGTCTCTGATCCTCTCACACAGTATAAGCACTGTCTCTGATCCTCTCACACAGTATAAGCACAGTCTCTGATCCTCTCACACAGTATATAAGTAATTTCAAGTCTCTGTTCCTCTCACACAGTATAAGCACAGTCTCTGATCCTCTCACACAGTATAAGCACAGTCTCTGATCCTCTCACACGGTATAAGCACAGTCTCTGATCCTCTCACACAGTATAAGCACAGTCTCTGATCCTCTCACACAGTAGAAGCACAGTCTCTATTCCTCTCACGCAGTATAAGCACAGTCTCTATTTCACTCAGTATAAGCACAGTCTCTGATCCTCTCACACAGTATAAGCACAGTCTCTATTCCTCTCACACAGTATAAGCACTGTCTCTGATCCTCTCACACAGTATAAGCACTGTCTCTATTCCTCTCACACAGTATAAGCACAGTCTCTGATCCTCTCACACAGTAGAAGCACAGTCTCTATTCCTCTCACGCAGTATAAGCACAGTCTCTGATCCTCTCACACAGTATAAACACAGTCTCTATTCCTCTCACACAGTATAAGCACAGTCTCTGATCCTCTCACACAGTATAAGCACTGTCTCTATTCCTCTCACACAGTATAAGCACAGTCTCTGATCCTCTCACACAGTAGAAGCACAGTCTCTATTTCACTCACGCAGTATAAGCACAGTCTCTGATCCTCTCACACAGTATAAGCACAGTCTCTATTCCTCTCACACAGTATAAGCACAGTCTCTGATCCTCTCACACAGTATAAACACAGTCTCTATTCCTCTCACACAGTATAAGCACAGTCTCTGATCCTCTCACATAGTATAAGCACAGTCTCTGATCCTCTCACACAGTATAAGCACTGTCTCTATTCCTCTCACACAGTATAAGCACAGTCTCTGATCCTCTCACACAGTATAAGCACAGTCTCTGATCCTCTCACACAGTATAAGCACAGTCTCTATTCCTCTCACACAGTATAAGCACAGTCTCTGATCCTCTCACACAGTATAAGCACTGTCTCTGTTCCTCTCACACAGTATAAGCACTGTCTCTGTTCCTCTCACACAGTATAAGCACTGTCTCTGATCCTCTCACAGAGTATAAGCACAGTCTCTGATCCTCTCACACAGTATAAGCACAGTCTCTATTCCTCTCACACAGTATAAGCACAGTCTCTATTCCTCTCACACAGTATAAGCAGTCTCTATTCCTCTCACACAGTATAAGCACTGTCTCTATTCCTCTCACACAGTATAAGCACAGTCTCTGATCCTCTCACACAGTAGAGGCACAGTCTCTGATCCTCTCACACAGTATAAGCACAGTCTCTGATCCTCTCACACAGTATAAACACAGTCTCTATTCCTCTCACACGGTATAAGCACAGTCTCTGATCCTCTCACACAGTATAAACACAGTCTCTGATCCTCTCACACAGTATAAGCACAGTCTCTATTCCTCTCACACAGTATAAGCACAGTCTCTGATCCTCTCACACAGTATAAGCACAGTCTCTATTCCTCTCACACAGTATAAGCACAGTCTCTGATCCTCACACAGTATAAGCACAGTCTCTGATCCTCTCACACAGTATAAGCACAGTCTCTATTCCTCTCACACAGTGAAAGCACAGTCTCTATTCCTCTCACACAGTATAAGCACTGTCTCTGATCCTCTCACACAGTATAAGCACAGTCTCTGATCCTCTCACACGGTATAAGCACAGTCTCTGATCCTCTCACACAGTATAAGCACAGTCTCTGATCCTCTCACACAGTAGAAGCACAGTCTCTATTCCTCTCACGCAGTATAAGCACAGTCTCTATTTCACTCAGTATAAGCACAGTCTCTGATCCTCTCACACAGTATAAGCACAGTCTCTATTCCTCTCACACAGTATAAGCACTGTCTCTGATCCTCTCACACAGTATAAGCACAGTCTCTATTCCTCTCACACAGTATAAGCACTGTCTCTATTCCTCTCACACAGTATAAGCACAGTCTCTGATCCTGTCACACAGTATAAGCACAGTCTCTGATCCTCTCACACAGTATAAGCACAGTCTCTATTCCTCTCACACAGTATAAGCACAGTCTCTATTCCTCTCTCACAGTATAAGCACAGTCTCTGATCCTCTCACACAGTATAAGCACAGTCTCTGATCCTCTCACACAGTATAAGCACAGTCTCTATTCCTCTCACACGGTATAAGCACAGTCTCTATTCCTCTCACACGGTATAAGCACAGTCTCTATTCCTCTCACACAGTATAAGCACAGTCTCTATTCCTCTCACACAGTATAAGCACAGTCTCTGATCCTCTCACACGGTATAAGCACTGTCTCTATTCCTCTCACACAGTATAAGCACAGTCTCTATTCCTCTCACACAGTATAAGCACAGTCTCTTGTGTGTAGGTAGCGGTTACCGTGTGTTGTGAACCATACCAATTCCCCAAATCCATTGACCCACCCCCCAATCAAACTAGGAAACGTATATGTGGTATAAAAAAGGCCACAGCTTTATTTATAAATTAACGAACAAATGTAAATAAACCAACCATAAATAACTTCCAGGTGTAGAATGCCTAGTCCTTGCCAACCGTACCACCAAACCTCTAGGGTACACCCCACCACCAAGGCATCGGCCCTCCCCCCTCGTCCAAGATACCTGGCCTTCACTTTGGCCTTCCAATTCCACATGCCAACCCCTGGCCACCTTTCCTGGCACGGAGGGCACGCCCAAATACCCAAACATTTTCCGAGGTCAGGGGAGGGACCCGAGCCAGCATCTTTCTTTTCCTGTACTCCTCTTCCCACTAGGTTCAGCAAGGACCATACCCGCCACAAGCCCCCAGCTGCATTTACGCCTAAATCAGCGGGCGCGACCCCCAAGCAACGCCATGGCCTGCTCCAACGCGTCCTGTAGCGCTAATTTAAATAAGTCCAAGCCAACATCAGTGAGATGGACCCCGTCCGGGCGAAAATAGATTGCTGCCTCACGCTCAAAAATACGGTGTCGCACTGGCAAGCCCCCGATGCCGAGTACAAATTTGGAAACCCGCTTATTAATTTTCACCCTGCAGCGCTCCATAGCACCCTGATCGCGTGCGCACTGCCAATAATTCCTGGAAACGATATCCGACCAGACTAAGCAAAGTTGTGGAAAAAGCACACGCAAGCGCGCAAAGTCTCGATGATTAGTTCCCCCAGGCCCCACGCAGGCAGCGACCCCAAATCGTTTCCCCCCAGATGCACCACCAAGACATCCGGTGCTCCTAATAAAGTGGATAACTGCACGACCTCAGGCAATAGCTGACCCCATCTCATGCCCCGGAACCCGAACCATCGGACCTCCGCCAGCTCCCGAGGTATTCCGAGCCGAGTCCCACCCGGGCGTACCCCTGCCCGCAGGTGAGCCCAGTAGATGTAAGAATGACCGATCAGCCAGATCCGTCGGCCGGGCCCTGTGGAGAAAACACAAGGGGGAAACCGATCAGACGTGTGGGCCGTACATAGGACCGAAACCTCCCCGATTCCCATCTGCCAATCCTCTGAATGGCCTGATCCGAAAAACCTAAACGGGAGGCTTCCGTTGCAGCCCCAATCTGAAAAGAATGTCCTCCAAAGTCTTCACTCGAAATACCCAGATGGTCGAATGCCAGCCGAAAGACCCGGAGAAATTGGAAGCGAGAAAGGAAGGAACCATCCCCGTGAATTAAAAGAGGGCCCTCAACGCCCGGGCGACCCAGACAATAAGACTGAAAGGATGCTACAGGGCAGACAGCCGAACCAGGAATGGCGCGGAGGGTAACCCATGTCCCCCTACCGAAGATGTCGGTTTTGGACCTCCGCACCAAGAAACACACCGAATCCGATCCAACAGACACATCGTTGAACAGCAAGCCCCCTGGGATCCGTCTGCTAGGGCTTACAAGCTCGCCGATCCGAAGAGCGCCAAAAAAGGCGAAAGTAAAAGCCACCTGGAACAGGCGTGCCTCCAAATCGGAAAAACAAACCCTGGGTAAGATCGACGCAACGCCAACCAGCAGAGCGCCAGAGACCGGCCTCCGAGAATCCCTAACGTGTGGGCCCTTCCGCCAGCCACGCATCGCAAGCCGAACCATGCAGTCCTTGGTCACGTCGGGCACCTTAGTCAAATTGAACCAGAAACTAAGACCCGATAGCTTCCCTGAGACCGTAGCCGGAGAACACCCGCTAGCCTCCCACAACCAGAGCAACCGCAACAACACTTGAACCCTTGCAGAAGTCGAAGCGAACCCACCTAGGTCCTGTTCTAAAGCGACCCAGTCCCCCCATGCCTTACCCTACCGAACCCAAGTTGCCTCAGACACCGAAGACCGAATCCATTCCCTTATTCGATCAGGCCAAGGGACCATAACTCTCTGGGACAGGGGAGGCCTTCCGCATCTGCTTCCGGCGCGGCCAAACGAAACACCTGCCAGTGGAAACGAGAGAGCATCAGCCGTGATATTCTCCACACCAGGGATATGCACAGCGCGGCAAGTTACATTAAAAGACAGGCATTGTAAAACCAAGCGCCGCAAGAGCCGAACCACCGGAGGGGAGGAGGCCGTTAACCTATTAATGGCCTTGTGACGAGACCAATCTCGCCACATTGCATTGGAGCAGCCTGGTTGCTCGCCTGCTGCCTTTGGACTATGGCCCCCTGTTAAAAGACATCTTTTTTACCTGCAGAAAAGTTTAATTCGTGCTTTTCTGCCTGGGGTTCGGTAGATTTGTTTGAATGTGTTATACCCCAGATAGGAATCCCATGGAGCCCATTTGTATGAAACTGACTGTAAAGACTTTGGCTCCATGGCGATTAAACTGTATTCGTGTGGTCTGAGCACCATTCACTTAATAATGTGCGCTCAGACCTGAGCTATCTGGGGATATGTGAAATGTCTGTGTTTTATGTATAAAAGGTGACTTTATGTATTTTAAAGTGTTTTGTGTCTTTTGCAACCATGTGCTTAATGGAGTCTTGTGTCTGTCCTGGGAGATAATTGAATTACTTATCTCCAGGATAGAAGACTCTGAAACTGGTTTGGGCCGGAAAGCCATGCTTCATTTAGTCACAAAGGACTTTCCCTTAACTTTTGAACCCCTGGTCTGATTCGTGCCATTTTTTAATATGTTGTTCCCTTGAATGGATTGATTGTGAATATGTAATTTTATGTGAATGTGATGTATGGTTTTAGAGTTATGAAAGTTGGGTAGAAAGTATGTTTTAACTGTATGTGTAATTGAGTTTCCTCTCAGGATAAGGGGAGGGAATATGTGGGATGTAACTGTGATATGATTGGTTGTTTTATACCTCCCTGTGGGCGGTCCTGTATTTGAAAACACTGTAATAAAAACCAGGCTGGGTGTGCCAGCACCTCAGACCACTGCTTGACCCTCAACACGGAGCCTTGTCTCGTTCTTGGGGGGATTCCCTGTATGTTGTTAGAGACTGATTGCCAGGAGTGTAAGCTGACTGTCTGCTTTTCCTGTTCGTCTGCTAGCAGCTATTTGGGAGGTTCCAGTTCGGGAGTTGGAGTGCTATTTTGTATCCAGTTCGTGAGTTTTGGTGTTCTGCAGTAGCTGTGCCTGTCTCTGGAAAGGGGGCCGATCGCCTAAACGGTTTTTACCCCTTGTGTGCAAAACGGTCCGTTACAATTGGTGGCAAGCGGCGGGATCGTTCCCACAGACTACAGGACAGCTACAGGCAACACCATTCCGTGGATTTACAATTTGAGGGCAACGCATGTCTGAGTACAGCGACCCTGACAGCAACAGCATGGAACCAGCAGTGTCATACGAGGAGGAGGACCTGGATGGCCGGGATGCATTAAGGAAAGGCATCTGGTACCAGGCCCTGGATAATGTACAATACCAGCGGGGTGAGAGTCTCCCCAGTGAAGAGCAGCGGTTGCAGAAGCAAGTGGCCCTGCGGATGCCCTTCCTGGGAGAGCAGCCCCTGGATGAATGGGTGAAGGAATTGGAGCACCGGGTATGGCAGGAGATTTGGCTGGAAGATGCCTACCAGGCGCTCTGGTGGTATGGGGCACAGTACCTGCCCTGGACAGCCGAGCATGACAAGCCAGAGGGAGAGGAGTTTGATGGTCCTGGCTTGTAATGGGAGGCTTTTTCAGAGCCTGAATTTGGGAGCCCTACACAAGCCCGGTTCAGTGATCTCTTGGAGTGGAGGGATAGCAGGTATGACTGGGACGACACTCACGACATTGAGCAAGACCTTGCTCACCTAGCAACCCTGGAGTGGGAACTGGAGCAGGACTACCGAGATCTCTTCCACTCCATTGAGAAGATTCAGCAGGACAGCAAGGTGACAGAGCCAGAACCAGACCCATTCAGCTGGGAAGACATTGTGGATATTTTCTGGGAAGAACCCCAGGTGGCCGGTAGAGATGGGACCGAGGTCTCTCCACCGGTCCTGCAGGGAATTGGGAGCCCAGTCTCCATTCCCCAGCGGCCGTGTGATTTATTGGGAATTGGGAGCCCAGTCTCCATTCCCCAGCGGCCGTGTGATTTATTGGGAATTGGGAGCCCAGTCTCCATTCCCCAGCGGCAGTGTAAAGTGCAGGGAGAGGAGAGCAGCGTCCTCCCTCCCCAGCGGCAGGCTGAGTTACAGGGGGCAGAGGTAGTTGTTCCTACCCCCCAGCAGCAGAGTGATATGCCGGGAAGGCAGTGTGAAGTGCAGGGAGAGGAGAGCAGCGTCCTCCCTCCCCAGCGGCAGGCTGAGTTACAGAGGGCAGAGGTAGTTGTTCCTGCCCTCCAGCAGCAGCATGATTTTTTGGGAATTGTGAGCCCAGTCTCCATTCCCCAGCGGCAGTGTGATGTGCCGGGAATTGGGAGCCCAGTCTCCATTCCCCAGCGGCAGTGTGATGTGCCGGGAATTGGGAGCCCAGTCTCCATTCCCCAGTGGCAGTGTTATTTGTTGGGAATTGGGAGCCCAGTCTCTAGTCCCCAGCGGCAGAGTATCCAGCAGGGAATAGAGAGCCCAGTCTCCTTTCCCCAGCAGCAAGACTCTGTATTGGGAGGAGAGGCAGTCGGTCTCCCTCCACGGAGGCTGGAAGTATGTATGGGAGAGGAGCTTGCTACCACCTCTCCCCAGCAGCAGATCAGTAATGTGCAGGGAATAGAGAGCCCAGTCTCCTTTCCCCAGCGGCAGAGTGTTCTATCGGGAGAGGAGCCTGTTACCCCCTCTCCCCAGCGACAGCTTAGAGTATCCAAAGGGGAGACAGTCGGTCTCCCCCTCCGGCAGCAGAGCTGTGCAACAAAAGGGGAGACAGTCGGTCTCCAGCAGCAGAGCGGTGTAGTTAAAGGGGAGACAGTCGGTCTCCCCCTCCAACAACCAGGCTTCAACCAGGCTACCCTCCCAGTAGCGCTGGCAACAGGGCAGAGTGCCGCTGGTCTCTGCCCACGCAGCAACCCACCCAGTCAGCGTACACGTACCCAGCACAGCCGTGGTGAGGCACCTGGACATGGACAAGCTTCTCCTTTACCCAGGTGTAGTAACCATTTATTGTGGGTGGGCTGTGCTGTTGATTATGTTTTGTGGGTGGGCTGCTGGACTAACAAGGGCACTGACCGGCAGGAGGTCAGATACCCTGTTAGTCTGTTTGGAAAAGGGGAGAGATGTGACGAGACCAATCTCGCCACATTGCATTGGAGAAGCCTGGTTGCTCGCCTGCTGCCTTTGGACTATGGCCCCCTGTTAAAAGACATCTTTTTTACCTGCAGAAAAGCTTCATTCGTGCTTTTCTGCCTGGGGTTCGGTAGATTTGTTTGAATGTGTTATACCCCAGATAGGAATCCCATGGAGCCCATTTGTATGAAACTGACTGTAAAGACTTTGGCTCCATGGCGATTAAACTGTATTCGTGTGGTCTGAGCGCCATTCACTTAATAATGTGCGCTCAGACCTGAGCTATCTGGGGATATGTGAAATGTCTGTGTTTTATGTATAAATGTGACTTTATGTATTTTAAAGTGTTTTGTGTCTTTTTGCAACCATGTGCTTAATGGAGTCTTGTGTCTGTCCTGGGAGATAATTGAATTACTCTCCAGGATAGAAGACTCTGAAACTGGTTTGGGCCAGAAAGCCATGCTTCATTTAGTCACAAAGGACTTTTTACTAACTTTTGAACCCCTGGTCTGATTCAGGCCATTTTTTAATATGTTGTTCCCCTGAATGGATTGATTGTGAATGTGTAATTTTATGTGAATGTGATGTATGGTTTTAGAGTTATGAAAGTTGGGTAGAAAGTATGTTTTAACTGTATGTATAATTGAGTTTCCTCTCAGGATAAGGGGAGGGAATATGTGGGATGTAACTGTGATGTTATTGGTAGTTTTATACCTCCCTGTGGGCGGTCCTGTATTTGAAAACACTGTAATAAAAACCAGGCTGGATGTGCCAGCACCTCAGACCACTGCTTGACCCTCAACACGGAGCCTTGTCTCGTTCTTGGGGGGATTCACTGTATGCTGTTAGAGACTGATTGCCAGGAGTGTAAGCTGATTGTCTGCTTTTCCTGTTCGTCTGCTAGCAGCTATTTGGGAGGTTCCAGTTCGGGAGTTGGAGTGCTATTTTGTATCCAGTTCGTGAGTTTTGGTGTTCTGCAGTAGCTGTGCCTGTATCTCTGGAAAGGGGGCCGATCGCCTAAACGTTTTTTACCCCTTGTGTGCAAAACGGTCCGTTACACCCTCAACTCAGGCGTCAGGTGGAGGCCCAGGGGGCCTGACCAGCACATGTAAGCTGCACCATGCGCAGCGGGTGCTACCCCTAGACCCGAAACAACCGCGGCATTCCCAGTAGCACTCACAGAGGACTCAGATGTCACTAGCGGTGGCGCCGAGGCCAGGGGGGTGGTGACCTGTAAAGAAGTGTCGGGTACTGGCGCTGAAACCCCCGCAAAATCACACCCTGCGGAACTAGCCCAGCCCGCCCGAAGTTGGTTATCCACGGCCACTGGGGTAGGGGCCCCAGGACGGGGTCCCCGCTCAAGAGTTATAAGAACATTCTTGATAGCTTGGAGCACCGAACCCCACTCATGCGACTCGCGTGCGCCCACGCCCCCCGAATCTAATACGGCGAAAGCAGAATACTCACCGGCAGGAGCCGAATTCGAGGGTAGCAGCGGAACCGCAACTTGCGCAGTAGCCTGCGACGGCCCCGAGGGAACTGCGACCGCAGGAAGCACCGTATCAGACACAGCGTCAGGAAACCGATTCGCGAGCTGACCAGGAGGAATCTGTGAAGACAGGACAGGTGAGAAAAAACCCTGCCCACCCACACCAGGTGCTGGGGGAAGCACAGTAGGGGGGGGCAACCCTGCCAGATTCATGGATGTAAAAGAGGGACCAGAGAAAGGGACAGCCAGGACAGAGGTAGGCGCAGAGGGGGCAGCATGGGGCCTAGAGAAAGGTAGAGGAGGTGAAAAAGGAAGCAGGGGGGTAGGAAGGACGGATGAGGGTGATGGGAGTGCGGCATAGGCAGGCCCAGGGGAGACAGAGAGGGGAGTAGGAGAAGGGGGGGTGGGCTGTGTGAATGAGAAAATTGGCCTGGCTCTGAGCCCCGACCCCCCCGACCCCCCCAACCCCCCAGTGAGGACCCCGGCGGCCTGCGGCCTACTCACCAAGTCTTGAGAAGGGCCGGCTGCAGGCCCAGCCCGTGCGCGCTCTGCCCGAGATCCGCTGGGGGCAGAGCGCACATCAGGCGCCCGGTGCGCCGGCCGGGACAGATTCACCGTTCTTGATCTCGCGGCCGCCCTTCTGAGGGCGCGCGAGATGTTGGAGGGAGGGACCGGACGGCCATCACCTCCCCGAGCAGCGGCCGCCAGCCGGGCACTGCGGGACCGCCTCGGGGAGGAGGTGAGGGGGTGATGTGAAGTGCCGGCCGCGGCTGCATGAGACCTGGCGCGCGTGCCGGCACTGGGGCTCCCACTCCTGTCCCCCGCCCGGCCCTCACGCGAGGGGAGGCGGCAGGAGGATGAACGGTGGCAGCGCCGGCCGCGGCCACGTGGGAAC
>OW240913.1:163791085-163888642 GCA_933207985.1 Pelobates cultripes | reverse complement strand
CGGGAGTTGGAGTGCTATTTTGTATCCAGTTCAGGAGTTTTGGTGTTCTGCAGTAGCTGTGCCTGCATCTCTGGAAAGGGGGCCGATCGCCTAAACGGTTTTTACCCCTTGTGTGCAAAACGGTCCGTTACAGCAATACCTTACTGGCCTTGGCCACTGCTGATTGACATTGCACATTGTTGCATAGTTTGTTGTTTATAACAATGCCCAAGTCCTTTTCGTGTGTTGTTATCCCTAATTCACTTCCATTAAGGGTATACGTTGCTTGTGTATTCTTTACGCCGAAGTGCATAACTTTGCATTTTTCAACATTAAATTTCATCTGCCATTTGAGTGCCCAGTCCCCCAGTCTATCTAAATCCCTCTGCAGCAAAGTAATATCTTGCTCACATTGTATTATTTTACAAAGTTTTGTGTCATCTGCAAACACTGAAACATGACTTTCAATGCTGTCTTCAAGATCATTTATAAACATGTTAAATAGAAGGGGTCCCAGAACAGACCCCTGAGGGACACCACTTGCCACCTCTGTCCAGCTTGAAAATTTACCATTAATGACAACTCTTTGTACTCTGTTTTTAAGCCAATCTTCTACCCAAGAACAAGCATTTTCATCTAGACCGATTTCCTTGAGTTTGAACACTAATCTATTCTGTGGAACTTCAAATCAAATGCCTTGGCAAAATCCAAATAGATCACACGGCAACACCCTGATCTATACTTCTACTTACTTCTTCGTAGAACGCAATCAAGTTAGTTTGACATAAAACTGTGCTGATTTTTGCTGATAACCATATTCTTCTCAAGGAATTCTTGAATATTATCCCTTAATAACCTTTCAAATATTTTACCAGCCACAGAAGTTAAGCTCACAGATCTATAATTTCCAGGCAAGGATTTTGAACCCTTTTTGAATATAGGAACCACATCTGCCTTTCTCCAATCCTCCGGAACACTTTCTGAAAGAAAAGAATCTTGAAAGATTAAAAACAGAGGTTCACTTATTTCTACACTTAGTTCATTAAGTACACGTGGATGGATATCGTCAGGCCCTGGAGCTTTGTTTGTATTAACTTTCTTTAGTTGCTGCAGCACCTTGTCTTGAGTTAACCAATTACAATTATTCTACAAATTTTTAGTAGCAATCATTTGCACATCTATTGCCATGGGTTCTTCCTTAAGATATAGTTTTTCTTGGTTTTTCTGTTTTTCTACTCTATGTCTGGTTTTCTTTATGCTGGGTTTTCTGGGTTCATTCCTTTATTCCGTTCTTTGAATTCCCAGTCTCCTGGATTCCTTTACATTTTTATTTTTTTCATTTATTTTTTTTGGCCACCCCCATTCCTTTGCCATTTATCCTTTTGTTTCAGAGTGTTCCCTGCTAGCAGTGGTCTCATTCCTCTGCTCATTTCCTTGCAGATAAGTATTGTGTGTGTTTTATTGTTGTACTTTTAGTCATGCATATCTAGGCAGTTAGGACCCACCGTAATTGGAGTACTTTGGTGCTGCATACATCTTGTCCATTTATGTCTGTCTAAATCTCCAATGTTTATGACATATATATAATATATATACATACATTTCTCCTCTTGTTTTGCCTTGTATCTCTTGTCTTGTTTTATTTTGTCTTGTATTTCCAGTTCATGTACATCATGCCCTGTTCTTGTTTCCTTCATGTATTGTGTACATGTTCTGGCTTCTGCTTTCTGTCCTGGGTCCTTCTAGTCTTGTCTTGTTATCTTGTTTGGTGCCTGTTCTAGTCTTGCCTTGTTTCTAGTACTGGATAGATATCTGCAATATATCTATCTCCTAAGATCCGCAGAAGCTGCATCAGGGCCCTGGTATGTGGCCGCACAAACCCTGGTGCTCAACACCAGGGAGGCGTGTGGTTACTCTGTACTAGACCCTGATTGTTCATTTCCACGCTGTGACTCCTGCCATCATCAGGCATACAGGAGTGCCGGTCACCGGACCACCACCCATAACAAGATGAGAGGTGAGAATGGACAACAAACAGTTGCTAGAGGACAATAGAATTCAGATTATTCCTGCATTGAGGAGAGTTAGGCAATGAGCCATGGGTGAGGGGACTCTTGCAATCAAAAGATAAGAGGTGATGATCTGAGAAAGGAAAGTAAGTGTCACAGAGATTAGAGACTGCATGCATCTGAAAAAAAAATAAGATCAAGGGTATTGCCAGCTACATGTGTGAGAGAATCAGCCCACTGGGATAAGCTTAGGGAAGAAGTAATGGAAATAAGTTTTGAGGCTACTGAGGTCAGTGGTTGATTAACTGGAATGCTAAAGTTCTCAAGAATTAGAGAAGAGGGGAACCAGGAAAGGGGAGTAAATAATGGCAATGTTTGCAGAGATAATTTTGAGCAGGCTGACTGACTAAACTTCAAATGAGGATAAAGAGAGAGAAGGGAGTGGGTAGAGGTTTGAAGAAGCAGTGGAGTGAAATCAGAAACCCTAACCAGCCACCCTTATTGTCACATTGTTTTGGGATGTGAGTTAAATGAAGAGCGCCAAAGGATGATTGCCCGTAGCAGTGTCAGGGGTTAGAGCCATGTTTCTATTGATGTTAGTAAGTTTAGGGAATGTTTGATAATCTTCAGAAGTGCTACCTTTGCATATGACTTTGGATGCAAAAGTTGCTAGCTCTGAGTCTTGAGTAAATACTTATGATTGTTGTTTAGAGCACAGGCTCTACATATGGCTTTGGCCGCATCACTACAGTGAGAAAGATTCCTTGGATACTGGAGAGATCCAGAGCCTACATATTCATCTGTTATTAATTTGTCCTTGCCATTCTTCCCCTCCATTAATAAGGGTAGCTGTTTATCCTTCCAAGAAGATTTAACTAACTCTTCCTAGTTTACTGAGTAGCAAATACTGCTATACTTTTATTAATACTTATTTTTTCTACCTCTTCCACTGTACCATTATCAACAATATTGGGTTTACATTTGAGAAACAGATGCTCTTTTCACATAAGCAGTAAGAGTGATGGAGATGGCAAGATGTTTAATCAGTTTTATTTTAGTGTTAATGATAAGTCTGCCCTGATAAGAGCATTACAAATTTTGTATTAAAATATTTTGCTAAATTCTTTGTATTAATTAATGTAACCTTTTCAATTCCAAATGTCACTGAACACTTTACTTGCTTAACACAATAGCATAATATATTAGGCTAAAGGACATGTGATTTATAAATTCTACAAATTTGATAAGCCATGGAAACATTTTTGTCCTCCGGGAGGCATAACCACCTAGCAAAGCTAGTGGGTATGCGGCAGCCTCCCGGAGTCAAATGCCAGAGCTGAAAAGGCTCGCGCTGTGCATCTGCACAGCAACAGCCTTTCAGCCAATCAGGTAATCAGGAGAGCCGTGCTGAGCGCGGGAATCCTGATTACCTCAGATTTTTTAAAATGGCATCATTGATGGAGGACTCTATTTCTGTGTCTGCCACAGATTTAGTGGATGCCTCTCTTAAAGGCAGCCCCATCAATGTTAGAAAGCTCCATAAGAGAGCTTTCCTTGCCAGGGATCTATCCTCTTCATCATCTGAGGAGGATTTGGTCCCAGTTTTAAATAAAAAGCATAAAGGAAGACGGCTGGTCTCTTCCGCCAGTTCCTCGTCTGAGGAAAACTTCTCCGCTCCTCCTTCCCCTCATACTCGTTTGAGTAAGCGAAAATTTAAGGGGACAGGACCTCAAAAAAGGAATAGCGTGTTTCCCTCGTTTGAGCACCAGAAACACCTCCCAGAGGAAAAGGGCAAATCTCGTTGGAGGTTAGATAGTCCCTCTCCTTCCTCTTCTAGAGCGTTCGCTCACTCTTCTTCCCAAAGCCGTCCCAGTTCCAGATACGGCTCTCCAGAAATAGACTGGGAATCCGAGGAAGTGGTTCGTTCAGCAGCTTCCACTGAGCGAGGGAAGCTAAGCAATGTTCAGATGGCCAGAGTAAGTCTCCTAGGAAAGACTCTCCCATCAAAATTATTTCACTCCAGATGGGCTATGGAGCACGATTCCGAGGTTAGAGATTTTGCTAAACTAGCCTTCAGATCCCCCTTGGTTAAGGAAGATGACCTTCTCCTCAGGAACCACATCGGTATCCCGGACATTCAGGCTCTAATGGCCCCAGAGGTAGACCCTTCGCTGTTATCCATCACAGGGAGCAGCGTATCCTCTGATCCCACAGACCAGACTTTTCGCAATATACAGTTTAAAATTGCTGATGCTGTGGGACCACTATTACTGATGCTGGATAAAGCAGAAAAAGAAGGCAATGCTCAGAAACCTTCCACTTCATCCCTGTTAGCATCTAAGATGGCCCTTTTAAAAGCGTCTGGCAGGGCAGTGCTAATTATTGGCCAATCCTTTAATTACATTTCAAACATCCGCAGATCCCGCTGGCTCCATGCAGCTGGTCTGTCCGACCTAGCCCCCAAATCGCATGAGTTCCCAAATTTGGAGGATTCTTACCTATTCGGTCCCTCGTTCATTCAGGAGGTTAAAGGCCGTTACAAGGCAAGGAGATCCTTTTCAGAACTCAAGAAGTCCGTCCCTGGCTACAAGAAGCCCTTTCGGACGGAGGGTCGCCCCTATAGGGCTGCAGGAGCGTCCCGAGAAGCCTCTCACCAGGCCCAGTACCGCCACTACAGTGGAAGACATAAGCTCCCAGGCGGCGGCAGAGGAGCGCATTCCAGAGGCGGTTCAGCTTCCAAAAGGAAACCCATGCATTCAAGTAAGTGTGCCTCCTCATATGCCACTAAATTGGAAGGATATTTCCTCAGACAAATGGGTTCTAAAGATCTTTCAAAGGGGTTTACAACTCCCCCTGTTAAGGTTCCCAGTCCAGAAATTTGCACCCCACAGAGAGGTGAACCCAGTGCTAGATGCCTCCCTTTCCTTAGCTTTAAGTCAAGGAAAAATAGAGTTGGCAGACATGTCTATTACAGGATGGGTCAGCCCATTGTTCCCAATCCCAAAGTCAGACGGTTCCTGGAGACCGGTCCTAAATGTGAGGCCTCTGAACGCTTTCATCAAAAGGAAAAGGTTCAGGATGGAGAGTCTATCAGATCTTCCAGGCTTAGTTCAGAAAGCCTTTTTCTGCATAAAAGTAGACCTAAAAGATGCCTTCCATTCAGTCCCCATAGCCAAGAAACACAGGCGTTTTCTCAGGTTTCAGTGGAAAGGAAAGGTGTGGCAGTGGACTGTTATGGTGTTTGGCCTCTCCAACGCACCATACACATTCTCCAGAATTATGAAATCAGTGATAGCTCATGTCAGACTAAAAGGTTTCATGTGTCTATACTACCTAGACGACATCCTGCTCATGCACCCAGATGGGGAAGCCCTTGCTTCTCAAAGGGATTACCTTGCTTCCCTTTTACAAGACCTAGGATTCGTAGTAAATCTACAGAAATCAGTCCTAATTCCCACTCAAAGCATCCTCTTTCTGGGTTTCATACTGAACACCAGGACTATGTCCCTTGGAATCCCTCAAGACAAATGGGACAAATTATTGGTACATCTGAACTCATCTCTCAAGCACCAGAGTTGGTCCTTGAGAGACCTAGCAAAGATCATAGGGAAATTAATAGCTTTAACACCAGCATACAACAATTCCCCCTTACTTTGCAGAAGAAGTCAGCTGTTTTTAGGGAACCGACTGAGACAGGGTGGCCATTGGGAATCAAAATTTGTTCTCCCCAAGAAGGTCAGAGAAGAATTGAAGTCCATTCTGGAGTTAGAAATTCCATTTCCTCGTCCACTGTTAGAGCAGCCTGCGACAGTCACTCTGACGTCAGATGCCTCAAGTCACGGTTGGGGTGCGTTTACAACCCAAAACGCCATAAGAGGAATCTGGTCAGACCAAGAGAGTCACCTCCATATAAACATCTTGGAGTTACGAGCTATAAAATTAGCTCTCAAGGGCCTAGTTCCTCTAAACGAGTCACCGACATTGGTAAAAGTCCATTCGGACAACAGGACAGCGGTGGCTTATATAAACCACAGAGGGGGTACAAGATCAAGGGGTCTTTGCTTAGAGGCTCTAGATCTTTGGTCCTGGGCCTTAGCAAGCAATGTTCAGGTTTTCGCAGAATATGTTCCGGGAGAGGCGAACGAGCTTGCAGACTCTCTCTCTCGCCAAAGTTTGTCCCTGGCAACGATCCAATTAAAGATTGCTCTTTTCCAAAAGATAGAAAGCAATTTTGGCCAGAGACAGGTAGATCTGTTTGCATCCCAAACATCCGCTCAAACTCCCAGGTTCGTCTCCCGGACCTGGACAAAGGGAGCTTGGAAAATGGATGCAATGTCTTTCCAATGGACGGATGTTCCAGCCCCTTATGCTTTCCCCCCTCCATCTTTACTGATGAAAGTGCTGGAGAAGATCCGCAGGGACAGGGTGCAGAGCTTAGTTCTCGTTTACCCAGTATGGACCTCCAGACCCTGGTATCCCTTGATCCATCAGTTAGTCAAGGGAACCAAGATCCCATTAGGCATGACAGTGGACTGCTTTCAGGGAACCAGCGATCTTCTGCTCAAGCTCCCGCAGCTGATGTGGATTGCAGCCCTGGTAGGCTGTTAACACATCCCCATTTATCGGACCAGGTCTTGGATATTATTAACTCATCTTTAAGATGTAGAACTAGGGTAAGATATAGAAAGATGATCGAGGAATTCAAAGAATGGGAGGTTTCTTTTCTGTCTAACACACAAGGATCTGATACCATTCCTTTGGCGTTAGAATTTCTTACCCTTAAGTTCCATTCTGGTTTATCTGTCAGTTCAATCAAGACCTACGGATCTGCCTTAAACTTCCTGATCCCCAACCTTACTCAGGATGCCCTGTATTTGAGATTACTAAAAGGGTTAGCCGTCTGCCGCCCATATACCCCACGCTACACATCTACTTGGGATGTAGATGTCTTATTAAATTTCCTAAAGTCTTTGGATAATGCTAAAATTGATTTAAGATGGACTGCTATTAAGCTGGCTTCTCTGCTGTCCTTGGCCCTGGCAGCTAGAGGAGCAGAGTTAACTCAGATCCATATTTCAGAACCTTGGTTGTCCAGGACCCCGGGAGGTTTCCATATTATACTAAAAGGCAGACAAAAAACATCCCATTTTTCTCCTGGTCCGGTAGAATTGGACTTGGTCCAAGATTCTTCCGAACCAGGCTTATGTTTAGTCAGTTTGTTACAATCGTACCTTCAACTTTCTGCTGGATTTAGAAACGATATCAGTCAATTATTCATTACATCAAGGAATCCCTTTCGTCCAGCCAAGGTTAATACAATTAGAGGCTGGATACTTTCCGCCATGTCTACGGCTGGAATTGATGTTTCAGTGTTCAAAAGCCATTCAATTAGGGGAGCCTCGGCTACTAAAGCAGCAGGAAAGGGCCTTCCTCTAGCTACTATCTTAAAAGCTGCAAGATGGTTGTCCAGTAAAACCTTTGTTAGATTTTACTGGAGGCCATCAGAAGTTGAACGCCTTCAGTTTCTTAGGACCACCACCAGGTGTGTGCTATTCTACCCACTAGCTTTGCTAGGTGGTTATGCCTCCCGAGGACAAATCAGAGTTTGCAGGAATCTATGATCTGCAAACTTTCTTTGTCTTAGGGATGAGCATAACCACCTAGCAATAGCGCCCGTCCCACCCTCCTCCTAGTTAAGGGTTTTGCCTGCTGGTGGTAGTTGGTTTTTCTAAAACATAAGGTTATCTGGTGATTATTCAACCTTTTGATAACTGTTCTCTGTTTTGTTTTTTACAGACTATAGCCGTACTCCAAGACAAGACCAACAAACCAAGGATCCACCTAAGTAGAAGGATTGGATGCAAGTAGTCTCGTCGGTTTAATATTCTCATGGACTCCCTGCATAAAGATTATGTCTGCTGGGACTTGTTTCAACATTTCTTGTCTCTTTTATTGAACTTATTTTGTTGCAACTTACGTTGAATGTTTCCAGTGGTCTTTGGATACTTTCCTTTGGCACACATTGTTGCCTTGTTTTTCAGTTCAGCTGTTTTATACAAAGTTTCAAGTCTATCTTGTATGTCTCCATGACTTATTAAATATTTTCTTGTTCCCCTGTACTATTGGCATCTTGAATTATTTTATTTTGTGTTTAGAAGTTTAATTATATTCCTGTTCACTGTGGGAAATATTTATCCTTAGTTATTTCATGGGATGTGCTAACCATCCGCAGTTTCCCAATTTTAAAAAATCTGAGGTAATCAGGATTCCCGCGCTCAGCACGGCTCTCCTGATTACCTGATTGGCTGAAAGGCTGTTGCTGTGCAGATGCACAGCGCGAGCCTTTTCAGCTCTGGCATTTGACTCCGGGAGGCTGCCGCATACCCACTAGCTTTGCTAGGTGGTTATGCTCATCCCTAAGACAAAGAAAGTTTGCAGATCATAGATTCCTGCAAACTCTGATAGACACATATTTCCCAACACTTTGGGATCAATTTACCAGAGTCCATAATAATTGTAAACCTGTGAAAAGTAAATAACATTAGTTATGCACAAAGGTCAGAAAACAGACAAAAATAAATGCTTATTTGTTATTTATGCATGTGCTGAAATCTTAGTGTTGAACCCAAATATAATCAAACTCCAAAATCAAATTCCCCAACTGACTATCTCCCCCCAGTAAGCCATGAGCTAGGGTATATCCTGGAATTGAAAAAAAAAAAAAAAGTTTTTTTTAAACTACTTAGAAAACATCATCCAAATGCAAATGTATATGTCCTGCCAGTTTGAAGAAATACCATATTACCATGATTGTCCTTGGCCCCTCATTATATTATTATAATCATTATCATTATTACAGGTATTTATAAAGCACCGCCATAATCCTCTCTGTACAATTGGGGACAATATACTTTTAGACTTTAGTGTAGACAAATCAATACAAAATTAATAGAGGAACCTGCCCATGAGCTGAGAACTAGCATTTACAACCCTTTTATAAGAAGCTAAATAACTTACAATCTAAAGGTTATGGTGAGGTCTTGAGACAAGAGGAAGTAGCGTAAAATGTAGAGATAATGAACAGAGAGCCTTTGAACATTTGTACAGACTGCTAAGATGTAATGTGCTTGAGTAAGTAATTTGGGAGGATGCCAAATACATGGAAAGACATGCTCTAAGTCAAAAGGAAATAGACAGCAGGGTAGGTGGGATGATAGGAAGGAAGGTGGGAAGTGCTTAGTGAAAATTAGAGTTATTGCTTCAATATGGTATGTTTGTGAGGCCTCTAGCTAGAATATAATGAGATAACAGGTTTAAGAATGTACTACAGGGGGGCGAGGCCTGACTGTCAAGACGAGCAGACGCATGTCGTGTTGGCTACTGGGAAAATAGCGTTTTATTGCCCCAAAATCATTGTTTGCAGCCCACACCTGACTTCCTGCCACCGCCTGGCAACTCTTGGGCATCCCTGGAAAAGAAACAAAACAAGCACTACCCAACTGTATGCCCACGCCGACTGATGTCTGAGTGAACACTGCGGCCTCCTCCGCGGACGGGGCGGGAGAAGCGGCCGATCTTCCAATCCTGGCCTGGAGGGGCCAATCCTACACACGGCCGGTGCCAGTGCTCCCCCCCCTGTGCTCCGGTGGGGGTTATCCCAGATCCCACCAAGGAATCTCAGCACTCTGGCACCAACGAGCCAGCACAACTCCTGTAAGCCTGAAACTCTGCAGAGGCCCCAAGATGGCCGCTGCTAAGGAACCAGCGTGGCAGGAAGAAGCAAAGCTCACCAACATGAGCGACCAGACCTACATAATCACGACCACCATCGACCCACCTCGACATCAGGGGAACCCTGAAGAACCCAAGCCCTGTGTACCTCAAACACCCTCGTGGGAAGTCAGATTCAACACAGCGTTCGACGAGCTCTGCACAGCCTTCTGGGCCCAAATAGAGGCTCGACAGCTACAGCAGACCCCTTCCTTACCTGCTCCTGGGGGGACCTCCAGCGTGGACCGAACGCATCAATCTCAATATAAGCCGAGAGACCGGATGGATGTCCAGCCCATCAAACACCCGCAGCCAAGTGAGCTTGTCGGTGATATAGGCTCCCAGGGGGTGACTGGCACTGTCTATGCAGGCTAAGAGCCCAGAGATAAAAAAGCACTGGAATGCTTATCAGATCTAGCTTCTGGAGCGGAGGAACAGCAACACAGCTATGAGGGTCTGCGTGCTCTGGGGGACTCCCGACCAAGGCCTGAGGATGAAGGAGGACTTGATCGAAACCGCCTGCCAACACGTAAACCCAGATTCCGCTTGCCTCACTCATGTGGTATTGGCTGATACAGACCTTCAGACTGTACCTGTGTCATTCTCCTTAGTTGTTATTATTTGTGTTCAGTTTAGGTTTTTATTAGTTTAATATGCAGAGCCTGTTACTAAAAACTTGAATAACCTTCAGATATACTCCCCCATACTAGCTTGCTAGACTATCCCCTTATGGATAGACAAAATGTTTCTCACACTTGGTGGCCCTCTCCCAACTTAGATACGCTTCACCATCTAACCATATGATACCTCACTAAGACAACCGCTACAGCAGTCAGAGTATCAAGCCTAATTTACCAAGCCTAACAGTCTCTACTCACTGACTGGTACAAGCATGTTTAGTATGTTGATAAAATATGAATTAACCTCATTTTGAGAAATATGTTTAGCCTGCGTTCCATAACACTTTAACCCCTGAAGGACACAACTTCAGAAATAAAAGGGAATCATGACGGAATATTTCCGTCATGTGTCCTTAAGGGGATAAATTGTGCTATTTGTCTTAGCATGTTTACAAATTACCACAAATCGATGATGCCTTAGAGCTTGTTAAATCTATATTATAAAAATGTGCTATGTGAAATGCTATGACTATGCTTGCAGCAGCTGTTGTGGCTCTGCATGTTTACTGTTGCTCCAAGCACAAATACAATAAAGAATAGAAAAAAAAAAAGAATGTACTACAGGGACAGGGTAAGAACAGGTAGGTGTGTGGTCTAAACGAACGTTGTCCAAAATTGAAAAGTTAACCTAACAGATTATATCTCCAAGAAAATAGTAGTCATGTATACAGTAAATACTAATACACTGCATGTACAGAATACAATAAAAATGGCATGTAAAGAAATCTGCATTGACAATTAGTACAGAACAATACAGTAAGTAACATTGTAAGAAAAAAATAACAATGTATAGCCACAGAGAGAGTAAACAAAAAGCATAATAATGGTAATTTAGAGTCATAAAATTCACTATACAGGCTGGTGGAATAGGTAATGGCCTTTACCAGGCCTGTATCTGCTTGACTATTATCAGTGATTGCACCGCGAGAAAACAACAACTTTGCTGTTCACCAAGTTAATCTTGGTGTCTGGAGACTTGTAGAGGGTGGCAGTGAGTGAATGACCTATATTTGTCAGGGTAAATCTGAAGCGGCGGGTGGGAGCCCTAAATGAAAATGTGGCTGGGGACCTATTGTCCTCCCCACCCATGAGCGGGTGGTTGTGTAATTTGACTGGGTCCCCCCCATTTTCATTTAGAGCTCCCACTCGCCGCTCATTGGAGGTGGCCCTAAATGAAAATGCGGGGCCCCCACCCACCGCTAATGGATGGGGGCCGGGGGGGGACAATAGGTCCCGCCCCCCATTTTCATTCAGGGCCCCCACCCGCCGCTCATGGTCCCCCCTTCAGTTTAATAAACTCCACTTGTGCTACACAGGTGGGGGCTCAGGAGGGGGGACACTAGGGGGCCGCTGGCTGCTCACTGTTTAGCAGACATGCTCCTACTCGAGTAGGGGCATTCGGGAGATTTTAACCTCGGTTATGCTATTATGGGGGTCACATTGACACCCATAGAGTGAGGGAAGACATGGATTGCTTAAGAAGTGGTGGGGAGCACTGCTCCCTGCCGCTTCTATTTTTATATATTACAAGGAGGGATCTGCACGCTGGTAGCTCCCTCCTTGTAATAAACTAAATGAAGAGGTCTCCGTTCATTCATTTGAAATTTCTATTCATTTATTCATCTTTCTGATGAATGAATAGATTAAATTCCTGTTCACATGCCCAAGTGTTTAACTAGTAGCTTAACAAAGACCTTTTGAGGTCGAAAAGTTGCTGTTGTGGTTCTCAATAAAGTGCCTGTCTTGAAACAAGGAGTGTCTGAACCCCTATTATTTTACTAAATGTTTGGAAATCTGGTGTTTGATTCTGGCTCAGCAAGCACCCTGGCTCAGATTTGTGGGAGTGAGTGCAGTTCCACATATACCTTTCAACAAGTGTTTAACTAGGCATGCGCGGGAATTTCACAGCGCTATCTAGTGTGGGCAGATCACGTGTCCCACAGGGATTTCAACTAACCACACAAAGATGGCAGCACCCAGGACCTAGGTCCAGGCATGAAATAAAGATGCAAAAATAGGTAAAATGGGGGGATTAGGGGTATTTGGTGTGACTAGGGGGACAATTAGATTTAGAGTCTGGAGGGGGGTAAAAAAAACAAAACGGGATTTGGCCATGACAGTGCTGTTTTAAGTGAATTGAATATGGTTCCTTTTTCATTTTTGTAATTCTATTGTAAGAAATGTTTTTTGTTAACTGTTTGGAGAAAGAAAATCTTAATTTCATTTAATTTTGTTCTGATTGTGTTCAGATAAATAAAGGTAACACCCGTGTGTTACCTTTACCAATTCAGGCCCTTTGAAGGGACATTGGGGTCCTGAGCACACAGCCCAGGATATCATGAATCCTCTGCCCAGTCCAGGACAACATCCATGCTCCAGCAATATTTGGTGGACTATTTACTGCACAAGCTTTGAGAGACTTTTAGAGACGTCTTTGTCAAGGACAGACTAATGGCAATTTGGTGAGATCAACCATTATTTTTCATTATTTTTCTTTGGATTTCTTTTGCTCATTTCTACATTTTGCTTTTATCTGCATTAATTTCTTAATTTTTCCTACATTTTTTTATATACTCAGTGGATTGTACAAAGATCCTTTGTAAGTTGGACTTGTCATTTTTTTTCTCCTCAATGTACATACTCTCTATATTTTTGTGGTGAGAGAGAGCTATATTTATTACTCTAAGGAAATTTTCATTTCTTCTCTCTTTGTTTCTCTGTGATTAGAGTGATATCACTATATTTATCAATTACTGAGTGGATACACCAGATTAGTGACAGATGATTATTGTATGCATAACTGATTAACTGATGCTTTTTCTGACCAATTTTGGTCTGACCTTGATTTGTATATACTGTGTATTATAGCCTTAAGATATATTTTTGTACATATATTGTGTTTAATGTGTCATTTTCTCTATGAAATTGCATAGAACCTGTTTCTATCCCCTTCCGTGTAATGACAATCAATTTTCTCTTGATCAATTTTTTCCTTAATTAAATAATATTTTGTAATTAATTGAGTGCGGTATTGGTTTAATTTTTTTATATTTATTCTAGAGGCTATAACAGAGGGTGACCGCAATATCTGCACCTGCAATACCTTTCACTTTTGAGTGCCAACACCATTATAAATTTTATATATAGTCTGTAAAACACCTGACCTTCATGATTGTGTGTTGTGTTTGTCATGCCCCTATGTAGTCTTTTGCTATTTTAGACCACAAAGATTGAAGTGTAACTTAGTTTCAAAAACACTCCACCACAGCTGGAAGAGGTGACTGTCTTGGATTACACATCATTAAGAGGAAGAAGAAGCCAACTATGGTCTATGTATTGAGGCTTGTTTTGAAAGAGCAGTACTACAATATACAGAATAACAAGTCCCACCACCCCCAAGCAGAGAAACACTAGAAATCCCTGCTGACCTTATTTTCATAACGAAAGTGGCTAGTCATAGTGGTGTCTGAACATTAATATGTGGCTACTATACTGAGACACAAAATTATTAAAATCTTATTTGCCATTTTTTTTGCTATTAAAGGTATAGCATTGAAAATAATCACTTTTCCCTGTATGAGATCCACTAACTGTTTGGAGGTGGCAAATACTAGAAAAAAGATTGTCAAAATGAAACAAGAACCTTTATAGAAAAAGAAAAACTCTCTGCTCAAAAGTGCAGACACCAATTAACAAGTTAAAAAAAATGAAAACTTATGTTTCATGTACACCTGCAATAAACAAAATCAAATCTAGCCTAGCATTTCCATGTAAGCAACTGAAAAGACAATGGGTGGAGTAATACACATGCAAAAACCAAGCTCCTAAAATCCATCTGGTAGAAAGGGAGCAAGGTGAGCTAGAAATCCAGACAGACATGCTCAGAGTGAGATTCACAGGGCTGCCAAACACTGCAGTTAGCCTCAGTCTGAGACAGAATATTATTTTTCATTGTGCATTATTTTAATTGTCTCATTGCAATATTTAAATAGATAAAATGTTGTAGAGGATAGCTATACGTGATTAAAGAGTGACAAAGAAAATTACATAGATTACCAGCGTGTATAGAATCTAGAAAACGTATTGTCATTCAGTATTGGAATAGAGTGAAGTGGAGTATATTATCTATGATGAATGTTCTATTAAAGTTACAATACTATGCTATCATCATTATAGGTTGTTTCAAGGTTGTATCCAGCCTTTTCCATTCTCATTAGGCTCACTGGTTAATATGAAAGTCTGGATTCCTGCTACCATTGCAACCTTTCAACCAACTGGAGAAGGGATCTCTAGCTCCCCAGATGTTGATGGCCTATAACTCCCAAATTTATTTTAACTCATTAGAAGGCCAAGGACTCATGGGGCTTTTAGTTCAGCAACAACTGGTGGTTGGAGTTTGATATGCCTGATCTAGAGAATTGGCAATGACTTTTAAGTACTCTTTTGTTTTGTTAAACTGTAAGTTGATTGCACTAAACCAGGGGTGCCCAAGAGATAGATACCAAGATGTTTTAAAACGGCAACTTCCTTTGTGCTTTTTAATGCAAAAGATATGCAAAGCATCATGGGAGTTGTAGATCTGCATCATCTGGGCATCTAACTTTCTGGGCACCACTAAACTAAAAGTAATCCTAGGCCATGCTTTCCCCTTTGACTATGCAGAATGTTTTTTTTTGTTTTGTTTTTAATTGACAGTCTCATTCTAGTACAAGTAGTACAACTAGAACAAGTGTCAGCTTTTCAAAATATATGGGATACCTGGGTGTTACTGTTTATTTCATGTAGTAAAACATGCTGAGAACAGCCTGTATTTAAACATGTCACAGTATAAAGGCACATATAAGCACTTGTAGTGATGTCCCGAATGGTTCGCCACGGATGGCGAACATATGCGCTGTTTGGTCCGCCCCCTATGTCATCATTGTGTAAACTTTGACCCTGTACCTCACAGTCAGCAGACACATTCCAGCCAATCAGCAGCAGACCCTCCCTCCCAGACCCCACCACCTCCTGGACAGCATCCATTTTACATTCATTGTGAAGCTGCATTCTTAGTGAGCTGTCCAGGAGGTGGGAGGGTCTGGGAGGGAGGGTCTGCTGCTGATTGGCTGGAATGTGTCTGCTGACTGTGAGGTACAGGGTCAAAGTTTACTCAATGATGACGAATAAGGGGCGGACCGAACAGCGCATATGTTCGCCATCCGTGGCGAACCGTTCGGCGAACCATTCGGGACATCACTAAGCACTGGCACTAAGTGATATGTATGTATCTAACTAACTATAAAATGTATTTGTGTTCTGGGAAATGGGTGTTAATGACTAGTCATTAATAAACTAGTCATTAACACCCATTAACACAACTTGGCAGCAATAAATGGAAAATGCATTAAAAAATATGAGTCACAAAAGAAACACAACTTTTGAAATCTGTGCTAAAAGTTTGCAAGGTTATCATTATGATGAGTTTGATAATGCTGTCTATAGAGTGTAGAACACAAGGAATTATTTACAGGTAACTGATCACAAGTAAAATGTTTAATCTGGTTTCTCAATCTTATTGATCAATGTAACAACTTTGTGACATTCTTTTCAATAGGGGCCACTTAGTTACCTCGGTCCAGAAAGTAAGAGGTATTAAATAGGGATTTAAAGGTTAGTGATAATAGGCACTTGATATATTAATTGACTTCTGGGACAGGCTATTTGTCCACCACTGTTTAAAATCACAAGCTATAGTACATTGCAACTTTAATATAACTTTCCACAGAAGTAATCTGCAATAGATACAGCTCTGAAAGTTCATTCAGAAGTGCCCTGTGTCTCTATCAAGACAGATGAATCACAATGTCGATTATCTAATTATCTTCCCATTTCCATTAAGATGTGCATTCCAGCTACAGACGTTCAGTGCCCCTATCCATTTTATAATGGCTATATTTTATTTCTACTACAATTAGGCTTACATTTTGTGTTTTATTGTTTTTTCCATAAAAGATCTATTTAGCAAGTTAATAACATTGGTCTTTTAATTTTCAGTTGAAAACAGAAATTCTATATTGATTGTGGGGGCTTTACAATTCATTACTAAAGTTTATCCTTTCCATTGTAATTTTACAATATGACAGGAGGCTTCATATTTTGCATTCTTTCTTTACTCCACTTCCAAGTAGCAGCAAACAATAATAGAAAAAGATCAACCAATCAATCAACTCAGAAAGAAAAAACATTTAATAGGCAGAGCACAGGAATCACTCTTTCTTTGCTGCTCTTGCCTGCATCTTCAGGTCAGAGTAGTAGGTTTTATTATTTCAAGTACTAAATTATATATTTACACCTTTACACCTTATGTTCCGCCCCACCTCCCCCCTTTTGGTGTTTATTAGATTGGGGCTTGGGGCTCTTTTTAGTCACCAAATGGTTTCTTCTGGCACAAATTTCCTTTTTCCCGTTTATAGTGCCTGTCTACCGCAACACCTTTCCAGTCCCAGGTTCGAGCTCTGCTAAATATAGAGTGCTCTCACATTGAGGGATTGTACCTAGACAATGGTGCCTGTAATATTTCTGCCTCTGAGGTGAGCCCTGATTAAGAAGTGTCTATTCACAAAGTTGCAAAGCTGGGCTAGTTCAGTGGGTGAACGCCTATGTGGCGTGCCCACATTTTGCCCATACAGTCAATCATTGCACTCTTTTAAAAGGTTTTACCAGACAGATTATTTGATACAATTTCATATCCAGAATTATGGAGGAATTTCAGACACACTTTGGGGATGTGCAAGCACTAATCAATGCAGCAGAATAAGCCAAGGTGTTCCCCTCTATGCCCATTGAACCTGTGGAACCAGTGGAATTCCAACAGGTCCATGGTCTCAGATTGTTCCGTCAGGGATTATACTATGCTTTCATTGGAATGGTGTGGCCAAGGACGCTAAGTCCAGAGGCTAGGCTCCAACCAAACAAAGCAAAGTTATCTCTCCCCCTGAGGATCAAGAGGATGACTAGCAGTCATCGGATGAGGATGACACTTACTTCCCAGCAACATTGGTGGTAGACAAAGGGTAAGTAGAGAAATCTGACTCAGAAGGTGACATCTTGGCTGATGAGACTCTTTGTAATTCACAGTATGTGAAGAATTACTTTGCGGGTGAGCCACACTTTATTGGGCCTATACTTACAAAAGTCAAGGAGTGTGAAATCATTATTGATGCTACTAAGATAGGCATTTTTAATCCACACAAAATGTTTGGCATCCACTTTTCATGGAATGGGCTCCCCATACAGTATTGGCTTTGCAAACTGCTCGAGAAAGAGGTTTGAAACCATTTGTGATCTGAATGTCCCATGCTGCTTCTTCTGGACAAAATTTCCCAAGACCCCTTAATTTAATCTATCACTTTCATGGCCATTTCAGGGTGAGACTGTTGCAAGGTTATTAAAAAGGTCCTCAAACTAACACAAGACAAAATGCTTTATGTATTGGTCCCCATGGCACAAATTCTACATCTCGCAGATGCAACTATGACCTGAGGTTCCAGCCTAGATCTGAACTCCACAGTGCACCATATGTCTAATGGGCAAGGCTAATGTCGCCATGAATTCAGAGAGGCGAAAAGCAGCATAGTTCCAAAGCTTGCGTACTAAAGTTCAATGAAGCTGGGACCAAGGCACAGGGGATGCTGTTTGGGGAACCTTTTCTTAAAGTGATCCATAAGCATGTAAATATCTTCTCTTCCTTGAACAAAGCTCAAATCATCCTCCAGAAAGTTTTCTGCCCCGGTTTGGTTTCTCGCTTTCTATTCACAGAGCTATCCAGCCACAACCCTTTTATTAAGGATGATATTATTATTTTATTATTTATATAGCACCAGCAAATTCCATAGACCTGCACAATAGGTGGACTAACAAACACAAGGTTCAAGTCAGCCAGAGCTCCATATTATAGGTGACTCTGTTATGGTAGAGCCAACCGTGGTTTCCAGTCCTGTTGGAAATGTGGATCATCACAGGAACAGAGGGGTTGAGGGCCCTGCTCAATGAGCTTACATGCTAGAGGGAGTGGGGTATAGTGACACAAAGAGTATAAGTAGGGGTAATAAAATAGGTTGCTAGAAAAGTATTCACTAAGAATTTATTATTTTTGACAGTTGCAGAAGAGGAGTCATGGGGAGTCATGGGGAGTCATGGGGAGGGTGGGGGTGGGAGAATAAAAACCCACTATCAGTTTAAATTATATGCTTTCCTGAAGAAGTATGTATTTTAAGGATTTTGTGAACGAGTGGAGACTGGGTGAAAGTCTAACGGAGAAGGGGATGGAGTTCCACAGAAAAGGTGCAGCCCTGGAGAAATTTTGGAGGCGAACATCAGATGTGGGAGTACGGACAGAGGATGGACATAGGTCTTCGGCAGAGTGCAGTGACCTCGATGGGATATACTTGTGTATTAGGGAGAATAGGTAGGTTGGAGCAGCATTATGTAGGGACCTGGAGGCAAGCACCAGAATATTAAACTGAGCCCTCTATCTAACTGGAAGCCAATGTTAAAGAACCACATTAAAGTAAACAAATAAAAATAAAGCAGTAGTTTGGTTTGAATTTTTGGCCAGCTACAGACTACCTATAAACCATAATGTTGTACAGAAGAAACCCGAGTAACAGTAACTATCCCCAGTGTATCCCCTGATAAATTGCTATAAATAATGAATTTATAAATAATGCATATCAAGACACATCAGGCCAATCCAATTTCCAATCCAATAAGGGTTTGGACAGAGGTCACAGATACGTGGTGCGGTCATGCCAAATTCCCAGCAGATAATCCCTTTTATTTTAAACCCTACTTTTAAGAATTCAACCATCTGTTATGGGACCTATCACAGGAGGGAGACTGGTTAACTCGGTTGGATCTCAAAGATGCCTACCTGGCTGTTCCTGTAATACAGTAAGTCACAGATTTCTCTAGTTCTGGTGCAAGCTCCTCAAACCCCTGGCAGTTCAAGGATGCCCCCTGGAAGGATTCATCTTGCCTCCAGGCTGACCCCAAAGCTGAATTCTTCCAGGATGCCCCCTAGAAGGATTACTCTAGCATCCAGGCTGACTTCTGCCTTATGGTGCTTCACCAAGTTCCTCAAACCAGTAATGACACATTTACAATCCATGGGCATAGTCTATCAGGATTATATACTACTCTTCGGCAACAATCCTCAACTACATTTACACTATAAGCTCTCTAGAGGCTATGAGGATCATGGTCAACAAAGACAAGCCAGGATTTGGAACAGACTCCTTTTCTTGCGTATTAAAATTGCCTCACCAAAAATGGTCAAAATACATCAACAGCTATGACTGGTGTCAGCTCAAAATACTGTTCACCTATGGCCAGGATAGAGGGACTCATCTCCTTGTCAATACAGGTAATCTTCCCAGGTCCCCTGCATTACTGGGTGATGTAACGCCTTAAAGCTGAATATCTCATGATACGCCTATCCAACGACCAGCCCATTTCGTTTACTCAGTACGTACATGAGTGACCCGAAAGCAGAGCATATGGTTTTCCTTGATTCACCATGATTGCATGGGTGATTCACAAGGTTCAAGTCAGCCAGAGCTCCATATTATAGGTGACTCTGTTATGGTAGAGCCAACCGTGGTTTCCAGTCCTGTTGGAACTGTGGATCATCTGGCAATTTTTGTATTTCTGATACTTCTCACAAACCCAGTGGGAATCCTCAGCCATTGATTTTACAGGAACAATTTCAGAAAGTGGCTTGGAATATTTAGGGGAAGTCTTTTAGGACTACAAACATTGTTTGCTCCACCTTCACAGCAGCTCATAGTCCAATTCAGGGTGTTTCTACTGTCGCCTTTTGCAAGATATTCACCTGGCACGTTCGCTTTGCCTGAAATATTCCTCCCTTTGGCATTTTTCATTTATGCAGGGCTGGATTAACATAGGGGCTGATGGAGATGCAGCTTCAGCCCACGCCCATGGAATAGGCCCACTGATTAAAAAATATATATTTTTACTAAACCTTCACATGCTCTGTTTAAAGTATGGAAACTTAATAGGGATGTAGGGGAACAAAACATGTGTGGGCTAGATGACAATGAAATTAGTTAACATAAAGCTGACTTTACTCTTGCTGCTTCAGTCTCTCTAACACTGTCGCATGTTCACTTTCTTCTACACTCACTGCATACATGTTTTTCTCTGTCCCAGACTGTATTCCAGGAGCTTCTGCTTGCAAGTTAGAAGATTAGGAGAGGAGTGGACCAGCAAGTGCTAGGGGACAGTTCTTAGAAAGCCTAAAGCTAGCGTATCATTAGACGCATTTATGCCACTCAGGGTGCTGTCTACATAGTACGCCCTTAGTTAGCCAGCCTGCATGATTGGCAGGCAGCCTGACATGAATTCACGCCAGGCTGGCCTTCCAATTCTTTGGGCAGGCATGTCCCCTTTTTGGGAATTTTCACCACTGTGGGCAGTTCTGGTTACATGGTTCACATCAGTGGCAAACCCTCTTAAGCCACCCACCGACATCCTGCTTCTCCAGACACTGCAGTTAGGGGGTATTGATTTACCTGAAAGATTAAAGCGAGATATTAGCATAGGGTATGTGTTTTCTTATAGCTGCATCCTATGAGTTTCCCTCCAGCACCATCTAAGCTAGGGTGGTATGACTGTTTTAGTGTTTTCTGTCAATAAGGTTCTGTAATTAGACCTAATAATTGTCAGCACCAGGTCCATTGAGCTTTTACTCTAGCTTTGCGCTTATGGTGCGGTTTTTGCAAAACTGTGAGAGTTCTAAAATCTCTTGCTTTGCCATCAACGTGCATGGTATTTTTTTTACCCTGGAGGAAGTCCATTTTTGGAGTACATGCCATACTAAGACTAACTCATCAACTAATTCGTATCCGTATTTCCCTCAAGCACCGCTTCTATACGTGGTGGCTTGTCTCCACTGTTTTGTGCCTAGAACTGCGTCTTTACATTCTTCCTCTTTAGGACAATTGCTTATTTCTTATGTGAAACCTTATAGCCTGGTTTTGGTTAAGACATTAGCATGTTGGGCTTGTTGGCTTCTGTCCTTACTGGGTGTTGATTTGTCGATTAATTAATAAATTAATCTTAGTTTTAATAATGACAAGAGGCAAATATTTCCTGCCCTTATTTGCGATTTTTTTTTACCTTTGTTTTATTAAGAGTTATTTTACATTCTTTTTTTTATAGTTGTTTGGTATTACTATGTATTAATATGCATATTGGAATGATTATTTTGTATTTTAAATTGAATTAAAAAATGTAAGACATTAAAAATGTGTTGAATTTCTTCAGAATATCTCTCTTGCTCTCTCTTAAACAAATACACTCATTGCATTTTTATAAAATATTGAGCCCATTTGACCCAGCCGTTATCCCTTCCTCCACTGAGTGGTTATTAGACCTGTACACTGCAAGAAAATTTGCTTCAGCCAAACCATGCAAAAATATACAGCTAATAATGTAGGCCAAAAGCTATAAAATACTTGGTTCTTGGAGTGTACCTTTAAAGTATCAATATACAAATAGATACACAAATGAAATAACATAAAATCTATAAACACAAACCAAATAGATATGTTTTGCCTTGTGTGTGTGATGTTTTTATTTAAAATATATCCCGGTGTCCTGGAAAGTTTATTTTTTCTAATATGCTTGCTTGTTTTATTTAGGAAAAAAAAAAGAAGCAGTTAATCTTCTTAATGGAACACCTATGAAAGGCATTGTTTTATCAATTGGATCTGTACTTTCATTACCCAGTGTTGTTAAGGAACTAGCAGGCATCCACTGACGCACCATCAAAGGCAGGAAGCTTATGCTAAGTACATTTTGTGACTCATTGCAATTTTCTATCTTATGTCCTTAACGTTTGGTCATTAGTATCAACAGTGGTGGCTAATGGATGCACAGCAGGAAGTAATTTTTCTTGGTAAATGTTTGATAGGAGTGCTGAAAATAATAAAAAAAATGCAATAAGGAACTCGCCCTACAAAAGAACTAAAGATTGCAAAAAGACATGATTTGTAAGGATAGTATTAATGACAATGTATCTCTGCATTACACATCTGCAATGATTATGGAAAGATCAATTCCAGTATAAAGCTGAATATCATTGATGTGAAAGTGATATACCGAAACACATTAAACCAGAAATAATTATGTTGCCGTCATGGGAAGTGAGATATTTTAGTGCACTTCAATAGTAACTGTTCTATTTGACAGGCTTTACAAACGCAGAATCCTTAAATAATCTAAACAATTTTATTGTACAGACAAAAGCAACCAGTAAGTACAAAATATTTGTTATAAAGCTTGTTTTTCTGTTGACCTCATCTGTCTCTACCTAATAAATATTTTCAGTTTATATTGTTTTAATATGACAATTTCTATTGTGTTTTAATCTGATTAAACATTATATACTGAAGATGAACAAACATAGCAAATCATTTCTGAATGCAGAAACAAATGGGTTAATGTACATAAAAGCCATTTTACATTTTTTTTCCAAGAAACGTCATTTCAGACGGAAAGTGTGTTTTATGACTCACTTGTATTTGCTGTTAAATGAATAGCTTTATCTGTTATTTGCTATCAACAAATAATGTTAATGGACACAGTTAGAAACAAATGATGGTTTAATGAATTGTGAAAGCAAGCCGTACTATATTTATAGTCAATATTTTACATTACACTATAAATAAATTATTCATTTTTTGTGTTTGGTTTTGTAGCTTTCTAATTGTATATGCAGGATGGGAAAACATCTTTCTTATGTCCCACAAGAAAAAAACTAAATATAAAATACCATCACTACTTACAAGCTATTTACTAAAATGAATAGCTTTGTAACTAACGAGACTGTTCACTAAACTAATATTGCAGATCTGACAAAATAACTACTTTTTTAAAGGGACACTTTAGCTCAATGAAGTGGTCTGGGTGCCAGGTCCCTCAGGTTTTAACCCTTCAGATGTAAACATAGCAGTTACAGAGAAACTGCTATGCTTACATAGAGGTTTTATCCAACCTCTAGTGGCTGTCTTCCTAACAGCTGCTAGAGGCACATCTGCAACGCTGAATGCGAAATTCGCATCCAGCGTGCAGAACGTCCATAGGAAAGCATTGAGAAATGCTTTCCTATGGACTGTTTGAATGCGCTGGCAGCACTTGCCAGGCATGCGTATTCTGCTCTACTCAGGAGCTGACGGCAGGGGGAGGAGAGGTTACCAGCGCCGAGGGAGCCTGGCTCTGGATAAAGGTAAATAAAACACTGGAAACAAAGTTTATATTAAAGAATCACTATAGTGTCAGGAAAACAAAGCGGTTTTCCTGACACTATAGTGCCCTAAGGGTGCCCCCACCCTCAGGGTCCCCCTCTCTTCAGTGCCAAGAGAGGGGGACCCTGAGGGTGGGGGCACCCATAGGGCACTATAGTGTCAGGAAAACCGCTTTGTTTTCCTGACACTATAGTGATTCTTTAATATAAACTTTGTTTCCAGTGTTTTATTAAACGATTATAAGGGGTACATACATAAGTAGAAATTATAAGTACATCCATGTACATAAATGGTAAAGATGCAAACGTATAAACAATTACAGACACATAGGTGTAGCCATTTTTTTTACATTCTTGCATGATGTAAGGATAATTTAGCAAAAATAGAAATCACAAAAAGAAAGAGACAAATAGCAAATTTCCTCCAAATAGTATGCCAAAATTTCACGCAGTTACTTATTGTCACGTTTTCATCCGCATATAAAAATGTGATTAATGACATTTACTGTTCAGACAGGAAAAGTTGTGCCGAATAACATTGCTGTCCTGACAGGAAAAGTTGTGCCGAGCAGCAATTACTCCACAGGAGGGTTTGTACTGAGCAGCAATCATTCAAATAGGAACCTGGTAACCGCCTTTGGGGTCAAAGGCTGATTACAACCAATCAGATCCACAGGCAGGGTATTTAGGCCCAGTTCTCCTCTTGCTCAGTTTCCCTTGTGGTTGTCCGAGAGCACGTTATTGATTATGGTTATTCTGGTATTTTGACTTTGGCATTGATTTTAACTTCCCTGTTTTCTGGCATCCCTGACCACTGGCTTTTCCTTATCGTTGTGTCTCTTGAGTCTCTCTCTGTGTCTCTTGACCTCGGCTATTCCTGACTATTCTTTGGTACATTAGTCCGGCCATTCTAAGGTCCGGTATACGTTACCTATCAGTCCTCTGTATTGCACAATTCTACGTGCTGGATCATACTGTAATCCTGACACTTAAAAGTATGGTATAATAGACCTGTCGCAATACCTCATTGTAAGACAGATAGTGGGTAGTGAAATCATTAGGAAGGAAAGTAAGAGGAAAAAGAATATAAGATAGAGGGGAGCAGATAAAGAGGGGGGAAGGGTCCAGTGAATGTACAAAATGCTGGAGTTGTGCACAACAAAAGTGCTGAGGAAATCCCCTCATAAAGCAGATCTGGAGGGGATTTCCTCAGCACTCAACACCCTCCAAGACTTGTCAAACCCAGATCCAGCTCTCCTCATAAAGCCAGCTCAAATTCCCTTTACCCAATCCCTTCTGGAAATCTGAGTTGTGAAATAATGGCATCAAGAGTCTGGAATGGGAGACCAAATTAGTCTTCAGGAAATCTAGCACTACATCCTGAGAGTTGACATGGCAAGAGGGTGGGTAATCTCCCTTAGGAGATGGTTCCGACCATACAAATGGTGTTGTAGTGCCTCCTGCTGCAGCAAGATCCATCAAGGACCAGTGTTTTCTGGCACAATAATAATTCTTTAACAAGGAAAGCATAATTGATTCATTTTCAGGTAAGAACATTTACCTTCCATCCCACAATGCATAGCCATTTAAAGTCTTTAGAAGCAATATACATGTAGACTGTAACATAATAAAACAAAGTATTGTTAATAGACAACTGCAACAATTATTGAGTCTATCTATCTATCATAAAATCCACGGGCACTGCCTCGATACCAGGTAGTACACATTTTGTATATCTGTACAGTCATATAATGTTGGAGTAAGGATCTAAATATAACCAAAAAACAAAATTCCACCCCAAGGGAAGGAATAAATATAGGTGGATTGGCGCTAAAGAACAAAGCAGCAACTACCCCCAGTGTCTATAAATCACTCAAAAGACACTTCCAAACAGTGATAAAACAAGATAACAAAGTGGGGGGTGCAGTGTACAGATAAAAAGCAAAACACGTATATACTTATAGTAAAACGTTCCTTTAGCTTAATCTGAAAAACATAAAAGTCCATACATAGTGTAACACTGTAAAATATAGGACAGGTAGATGTAGAGGTATTGGGTCACTCACAATAGATAGAGCCTAGAAAGCAGGCTCAGACTTGATGGCATGTGGAAAATCAGCTTTTCCAAGCTTTACAGACTAGCTCCACACTCCTCCTATAGGTACTGGTATTCTGCTCCAGACGTAGGAAGGATTGATGATAGACCAAAGTATAATAGTATTAAAAAGTATTTACTTCAAATAAAACAATAAAATAAAATGTAATATAAAATATTACATACAGTAACACAACGCGCTTCGACTAAATGTCTTTGTCAAGTGTATAATGCAAATCCTCATCCGGCGTTCTTTTTATATCCTCGTTACCGGAAATGTAGTCTTCCCGCCAAAAAGTTCTTCCGGTATGGCGTCATGACGCACGTTCCGTCGTTACGTCATGACGCACGTGACGTCCGTACATCATTTCCTGTAGATTCACTCGGCGAAACGAGGGCAGCCAGAAACACCATTTTATAAAAGGGCAATAATGTAGCATATATATGTACATAAGCAAATCTTCAAATAAAATGGAATAAGGACATATAAATATTCTCCATGAGTTCAAAAGAATCTTATATAAAAAATAATAATAAAAAGGCATTACATTAGAATATATTTAAAATGCAAACATAGTATACCTACATATTATAACCATATAAAACTTATAGACATATATAAAAAGTATACAATATAAAAAATATAAAAACAAATGAGGTTCAAAGAAACACATATATCTAAAATGGAGAGAAAGAGAAGTAATATTAACCATATTGAATATCAATATATTAAACAATCAGATAAGAGCTTTCATTTCAAAGTCAACATTGAGACCATTAGGAGATAAGGTGTCCAGATTAAAAATCCACCTCATCTCACTACGGCTCAAGGCTGATTCTCCATGGCCTCCCTTCCAATGGGGTCTAATTTGTTGTATACCATAAAACATAATTCCTGTGGGGTCTCCTCCATGATTTTTTTAAAAATGTAAAGAAACATTATGTTTCAGGAAACCCTTTCTGATATTATATATATGTTCGCGTATTCTTGTTTTAAATGTCCTTGAGGTCCTCCCAACATACTGGAACCCACAAGGACATACGAGAACATATATAATATTCTTAGAGTGGCATGAAATAAAAGAATCTATTTTGTAGTTGTATGATCCTACACGTGATCTGAAACTTTCTAGTTTTTTGGGTTTATTTTTATATATTTTACACCCCATACAATCATTACAATAGTGGAAACCTTTATTGTTTTCCCTATGAACACCTATAAAATTATTGTTATTCTTAGGTTTATCTATCTAGCCTCAAATTTTATGCTCCTCTATAAACAATTTTCGGTTTGTTTTCAATATAAGGCAAGATTTCAGTATCTTGTTGTAGGATATGCCAATTTTTGTTAAGAACTTTTTTAAGTGCTGTATGTTCTTTACTATAATTAAAAATCATTGGAATCTTCTCATCCTTTTCCTTATCTCTGATTTTATAAGTTAGAAGAGAATCTCTATTTGTTTCCTTCACCATCCTAATTTCATCTTCTAATTTTTCAGAATTATAGCCCCTATGTATAAACTGTTCCTTCAGGGTATTAGCTTGGTATTCAAAAGAATTCAAATCCGTGCAGTTACGTCTTATCCGAATAAATTGTCCCTTAGGGATATTGTCAAGCCATGGTAAAAAATGACAACTATCCTTATGGATATAACTATTGACATCCACGGGTTTAAAAAAAGTACGAGTTTTAATAGTCTGGTCCTGTATAAAAATTTCCAAATCTAAAAAATTAATACTCTCTTTAGCAATCTCCTGAGTTAAATGAATATTCCACTGATTGGAATTTAAAAACTTAATAAAATCCAAAGCTGAAGCTTCATCCCCCTTCCAGATTAAAAAGATGTCATCGATGTATCTTTTATATAGGACCAGGTTCGCACTCCAGTCATGCTGGGAATACACATATCTATCTTCCCAATAGGACATAAATAGATTAGCATAACTGGGCGCGAACCTGGTCCCCATGGCTGTCCCCCTACATTGTAAAAAAAAGTTATCCTCAAACCAGAAGAAATTGTTATGGAGGATAAAAGATATTCCCTCCATAATAAAATCAACCTGTTCAGCAGGATACAATGTGGAGGATTCTAAAAAGAAACGTGAAGCTAAACATCCTACATCGTGATCAATGCATGTGTACAAACTAGTGACATCACATGTAATGAATAAAAAATCTTCTTCCCATTTAAAGTTGTTTAGAATTTGTAATAGACTAATAGAGTCCTTCAAATATGACAGACTATTTTTAACTAAGGGTTGGAGGTGAGTGTCTACATATTTAGATAAATTAGACAGAAGGGATCCAACCCCTGAGACAATCGGTCTCCCTGGGGGGTTGGATGCATCCTTATGTAATTTAGGTAAGATGTATATAACGGGAATTTTTGGTAATTTTATATCCAGAAAGGTATACTCTTTTTGATTTATAATTCCTTTGACAAAACCTTTTTCTAAATATTCTTTATATTTTTTATTTATCTCCATCTGTGGGTTTCCATCTAATTTCCTATACGTATTATGGTCTTCTAATTGTCGTTCGATCTCTGAGATATACTTATCTCTATCCATTACGACCACACCACCTCCCTTGTCAGCTGGCTTTATTACTATTTGAGAATCTTTCCCTGAATTCTGCATAGCCTGTCTCTCTTTTTTCGTTAAATTATCTCTCTTATTCATTTTAATTTGTTTAATGTCTTTAACACATGCCCTTTCAAAAACTTTCATAGAATTGGATTTTAAATGTATAGGATAAAAGGATGACTGAGGTTTTAAATCCGTATGATGAAAAAGGGTTACATTCTCAATAATATTGTCTTCCGTTTTAGGTTTTTGGTTAAAAAAAATTTTAAGACATAATCTCCTCATGAACCTATTAATATTAGTATATGCCTCAAATTTATCCATAATACAACCTGGTGCGAATTTAAAACCTTTATTTAAAACATTTTTCTCATTTAAATTAAGAACCTTTTTAGACAAATTAAAAATCCTTATTTCTTCATGATTTTTTCTTTTCGGTCTCTCCAGTCTCTTTCCTCCTCTATTTCCCCTTCTTCTATATCCCTGTAACGTCTCTTTTGGGGGATGGGAGTTCGAGTAGGAGGTTCCCTCCATATTTTCTCTAAAAAAGGAGTCATTCTCTGGTTCTCCAGATCCCTAATTGGTTCAAATCGATTGAACATCTCGATTTCTCTCTTTGATCTTAGTGACGGGCTATTTTCTCTCCTATATTCTAAAGAAAAATTGTCCTTCCTTACTGGAACATATTTTTGTTTATAGTCAGGCCTATTAACTTTCTGATTATATCTCCTTTGCGGTCTGCTATGGTCTATTTCTATCCTTTCTTTATTATCCCTACGTTTATGCTGATTCCTTTTAACTTCAGTCCACTCCTGGGCTGGACTATCATACTCAACTCTTCTTTTTACTGTTGGGTCTTGTCTGACCTCTCTATTCCCATATTTATAATTAACTATATTCGGTCTAGATTTATTTTGATTGAAATTAGTTCTAGGTTTTTTTCGAATATTATTGGTGGCATAATCATTCGTATCTCTCTGATACTTCTTTTTCTTTGAGGTGATAATTGAAGACTCTAGTTTATCCAACCTACCCATAATAAGGTTTGAGATTGATTCAAAGTCACCCGTACCAATAAAGGGTTCTAATCTCGTACGAATTTCCCCAATAATCTTATCTAGAACTTCTAGATTTCTATTTCTTTGATCCACAATAATTTGCATCATAGTAATGGTAAATGATTCTAATGCATTTTCCCAAATATCTATAAACCTCTTGTCATCTCTATCAAAGGTAGGGTATTTGGTAAACCTAAGACCTCTAGGTGTTATTTGGTCACTTAGGTACTTTTTCATTGTAAAAATTTCCCATTTAATCTTTAATTCTTTTGTAAGTAATTTTTCAAGTAGAGAACACATTTCATCTAAATTATCACTAATCTTATATTTCTCTGGTGTTTCTATTTCTACTTCATCAAAAATATTTTGTACATAATTATGCATAGTGGCTCTTTTTTCAAATATAGCCATCTTAATAGCAGCCCACACCCAAGTGATTTAAATAACAAATATAACCAAAAAACAAAATTCCACCCCAAGGGAAGGAATAAATATAGGTGGATTGGCACTAAAGAACAAAGCAGCAACTACCCCCAGTGTCTATAAATCACTCAAAAGACACTTCCAAACAGTGATAAAACAAGATAACAAAGTGGGGGGTGCAGTGTACAGATAAAAAGCAAAACACGTATATACTTATAGTAAAACGTTCCTTTAGCTTAATCTGAAAAACATAAAAGTCCATACATAGTGTAACACTGTAAAATATAGGACAGGTAGATGTAGAGGTATTGGGTCATTCACAATAGATAGAGCCTAGAAAGCAGGCTCAGACTTGATGGCATGTGGAAAATCAGCTTTTCCAAGCTTTACAGACTAGCTCCACACTCCTCCTATAGGTACTGAGGAGATTATGTCTTAAAAATTTTTTTAACCAAAAACCTAAAACGGAAGACAATATTATTGAGAATGTAACCCTTTTTCATCATACGGATTTAAAACCTCAGTCATCCTTTTATCCTATACATTTAAAATCCAATTCTATGAAAGTTTTTGAAAGGGCATGTGTTAAAGACATTAAACAAATTAAAATGAATAAGAGAGATAATTTAACGAAAAAAGAGAGACAGGCTATGCAGAATTCAGGGAAAGATTCTCAAATAGTAATAAAGCCAGCTGACAAGGGAGGTGGTGTGGTCGTAATGGATAGAGATAAGTATATCTCAGAGATCGAACGACAATTAGAAGACCATAATACGTATAGGAAATTAGATGGAAACCCACAGATGGAGATAAATAAAAAATATAAAGAATATTTAGAAAAAGGTTTTGTCAAAGGAATTATAAATCAAAAAGAGTATACCTTTCTGGATATAAAATTACCAAAAATTCCCGTTATATACATCTTACCTAAATTACATAAGGATGCATCCAACCCCCCAGGGAGACCGATTGTCTCAGGGGTTGGATCCCTTCTGTCTAATTTATCTAAATATGTAGACACTCACCTCCAACCCTTAGTTAAAAATAGTCTGTCATATTTGAAGGACTCTATTAGTCTATTACAAATTCTAAACAACTTTAAATGGGAAGAAGATTTTTTATTCATTACATGTGATGTCACTAGTTTGTACACATGCATTGATCACGATGTAGGATGTTTAGCTTCACGTTTCTTTTTAGAATCCTCCACATTGTATCCTGCTGAACAGGTTGATTTTATTATGGAGGGAATATCTTTTATCCTCCATAACAATTTCTTCTGGTTTGAGGATAACTTTTTTTTACAATGTAGGGGGACAGCCATGGGGACCAGGTTCGCGCCCAGTTATGCTAATCTATTTATGTCCTATTGGGAAGATAGATATGTGTATTCCCAGCATGACTGGAGTGCGAACCTGGTCCTATATAAAAGATACATCGATGACATCTTTTTAATCTGGAAGGGGGATGAAGCTTCAGCTTTGGATTTTATTAAGTTTTTAAATTCCAATCAGTGGAATATTCATTTAACTCAGGAGATTGCTAAAGAGAGTATTAATTTTTTAGATTTGGAAATTTTTATACAGGACCAGACTATTAAAACTCGTACTTTTTTTAAACCCGTGGATGTCAATAGTTATATCCATAAGGATAGTTGTCATTTTTTACCATGGCTTGACAATATCCCTAAGGGACAATTTATTCGGATAAGACGTAACTGCACGGATTTGAATTCTTTTGAATACCAAGCTAATACCCTGAAGGAACAGTTTATACATAGGGGCTATAATTCTGAAAAATTAGAAGATGAAATTAGGATGGTGAAGGAAACAAATAGAGATTCTCTTCTAACTTATAAAATCAGAGATAAGGAAAAGGATGAGAAGATTCCAATGATTTTTAATTATAGTAAAGAACATACAGCACTTAAAAAAGTTCTTAACAAAAATTGGCATATCCTACAACAAGATACTGAAATCTTGCCTTATATTGAAAACAAACCGAAAATTGTTTATAGAGGAGCAAAAAATTTGAGGCAAATTTTAACTTCTAGTTATCTAGATAAACCTAAGAATAACAATAATTTTATAGGTGTTCATAGGGAAAACAATAAAGGTTTCCACTATTGTAAAATATATAAAAATAAACCCAAAAAACTAGAAAGTTTCAGATCACGTGTAGGATCATACAACTACAAAATAGATTCTTTTATTTCATGCCACTCTAAGAATATTATATATGTTCTCGTATGTCCTTGTGGGTTCCAGTATGTTGGGAGGACCTCAAGGACATTCAAAACAAGAATACGCGAACATATATATAATATCAGAAAGGGTTTCCTGAAACATAATGTTTCTTTACATTTTTTTAAAAAATCATGGAGGAGACCCCACAGGAATTATGTTTTATGGTATACAACAAATTAGACCCCATTGGAGGGGAGGCCATGGAGAATCAGCCTTGAGCCGTAGTGAGATGAGGTGGATTTTTAATCTGGACACCTTATCTCCTAATGGTCTCAATGTTGACTTTGAAATGAAAGCTCTTATCTGATTGTTTAATATATTGATATTCAATATGGTTAATATTACTTCTCTTTCTCTCCATTTTAGATATATGTGTTTCTTTGAACCTCATTTGTTTTTATATTTTTTATATTGTATACTTTTTATATATGTCTATAAGTTTTATATGGTTATAATATGTAGGTATACTATGTTTGCATTTTAAATATATTCTAATGTAATGCCTTTTTATTATTATTTTTTATATAAGATTCTTTTGAACTCATGGAGAATATTTATATGTCCTTATTCCATTTTATTTGAAGATTTGCTTATGTACATATATATGCTACATTATTGCCCTTTTATAAAATGGTGTTTCTGGCTGCCCTCGTTTCGCCGAGTGAATCTACAGGAAGTGATGTACGGACGTCACGTGCGTCATGACGTAACGACGGAACGTGCGTCATGACGCCATACCGGAAGAACTTTTTGGCGGGAAGACTACATTTCCGGTAACGAGGATATAAAAAGAACGCCGGATGAGGATTTGCATTATACACTTGACAAAGACATTTAGTCGAAACGCGTTGTGTTACTGTATGTAATATTATTTTATATTACATTTTATTTTATTGTTTTATTTGAAGTAAATACTTTTTAATACTATTATACTTTGGTCTATCATCAATCCTTCCTACGTCTGGAGCAGAATACCAGTACCTATAGGAGGAGTGTGGAGCTAGTCTGTAAAGCTTGGAAAAGCTGATTTTCCACATGCCATCAAGTCTGAGCCTGCTTTCTAGGCTCTATCTATTGTGAGTGACCCAATACCTCTACATCTACCTGTCCTATATTTTACAGTGTTACACTATGTATGGACTTTTATGTTTTTCAGATTAAGCTAAAGGAACGTTTTACTATAAGTATATACGTGTTTTGCTTTTTATCTGTACACTGCACCCCCCACTTTGTTATCTTGTTTTATCAAGGATCTAAATATGCTTTATACAACTAATATTGTTATGGAGGTGTTCCAGCTTGGGTTGAGGTATTATACCCCTTTACAAATCCAAACAGTTTGTGAGCCCAACATGGGTATGTTTGCCATTAAGCAGTGCCAGTAGTTGATGATAGAGAAGAGCTGAAGTGAACCACAAAACAGGATGAGTCAATCTAAGACAGTAAATGCTCAGATCATGTATATTTTCAAAAGGGTCAACATGTGGTGGAGCAGCAAAAGCACCATGTGGAATGCTTCCAAAATGGCATTATAACAGGGTGAAAACATACGTATAAAGATCTCAGAGTACTAAGTGCATCTCCAAAAGACAGTTGATCTAAAGTTCATTTTAAGTGTGGGGCAAGTATTTTATTCTGTTTCCTGTATGTAGAGGATAATTTGTGCATAATATATTTGCCTGGTGTGAGTCAGTCCAAACTTATTCTCACAGAGAATCATGAAGTAGGGTATGATGATGTCCACCAAAAGGATTGCATGGTGAGAAATAAAAGGCAAAAAAGGCATTGGTGGTGGGGAAGTTTATAATGGCACAGGCTTTTCTGGTTGAGACAAGGTGGTTACATGTTGGGTTAGATGCAATATGTGTGAGCATCTCTAAACATTATGAAAGTGGAGTTTGCTGACTAAATCAGTCAATGAATGGCATTATAATAGAGATGACATTAATATTGCTAAGGCATAAGGGGAAGTTAAGTATTACAAAATATAACAAGTAAAAAAAAAAATAGACGCTAATAATTCCAAAACTAGAAAAGAAGACTAAAAAAAATACAAACAAAGCAACACCTTAACCCCTTAAGGATGCAGCTTCATAAACTGGACTTACCATTAAGGACACAAACCATTTTTGCATTTTTTGCTGTTTGTGTTCAAACACAATTTGCATCTCTGTCATTTATTGCACAAACACATATTATATACCGTTTTTAGAGGGCAAAAGGGCTTTAATTTGATGTCACATATGTATACTCATTAACTATAAAAAAAGCCAAAAAATGGGGGTGAAAAAACAAACAAAAAAACTTTTTGCACAGTTTTGGCAACCATACAGGGAGTGCAGAATTATTAGGCAAGTTGTATTTTTGAGGATTAATTTTATTATTGAACAACAACCATGTTCTCAATGAACCCAAAAAACTCATTAATATCAAAGCTGAATATTTTTGGAAGTAGTTTTTAGTTTGTTTTTAGTTATAGCTATGTTAGGGGGATATCTGTGTGTGCAGGTGACTATTACTGTGCATAATTATTAGGCAAATTAACAAAAAACAAATATATACCCATTTAAATTATTTATTATTACCAGTGAAACCAATATAACATCTCAACATTCACAAATATACATTTCTGACATCCAAAAACAAAACAAAAACAAATCAGTGACCAATATAGCCACCTTTCTTTGCAAGGACACTCAAAAGCCTGCCATCCATGGATTCTGTCAGTGTTTTGATCTGTTCACCATCAACATTGCGTGCAGCAGCAACCACAGCCTCCCAGACACTGTTCAGAGAGGTGTACTGTTTTCCCTCCTTGTAAATCTCACATTTGATGATGGACCACAGGTTCTCAATGGGGTTCAGATCAGGTGAACAAGGAGGCCATGTCATTAGATTTTCTTCTTTTATACCCTTTCTTGCCAGCCACGCTGTGGAGTACTTGGACGCGTGTGATGGAGCATTGTCCTGCATGAAAATCATGTTTTTCTTGAAGGATGCAGACTTCTTCCTGTACCACTGCTTGAAGAAGGTGTCTTCCAGGAACTGGCAGTAGGACTGGGAGTTGAGCTTGACTCCATCCTCAACCCGAAAAGGCCCCACAAGCTCATCTTTGATGATACCAGCCCAAACCAGTACTCCACCTCCACCTTGCTGGCGTCTGAGTCGGACTGGAGCTCTCTGCCCTTTACCAATCCAGCCACGGGCCCATCCATCTGGCCCATCAAGACTCACTCTCATTTCATCAGTCCATAAAACCTTAGAAAAATCAGTCTTGAGATATTTCTTGGCCCAGTCTTGACGTTTCAGCTTGTGTGTCTTGTTCAGTGGTGGTCGTCTTTCAGCCTTTCTTACCTTGGCCATGTCTCTGAGTATTGCACACCTTGTGCTTTTGGGCACTCCAGTGATGTTGCAGCTCTGAAATATGGCCAAACTGGTGGCAAGTGGCATCGTGGCAGCTGCACGCTTGACTTTTCTCAGTTCATGGGCAGTTATTTTGCGCCTTGGTTTTTCCACACGCTTCTTGCGACCCTGTTGACTATTTTGAATGAAACGCTTGATTGTTCGATGATCACGCTTCAGAAGCTTTGCAATTTTAAGAGTGCTGCATCCCTCTGCAAGATATCTCACTATTTTTGACTTTTCTGAGCCTGTCAAGTCCTTCTTTTGACCCATTTTGCCAAAGGAAAGGAAGTTGCCTAATAATTATGCACACCTGATATAGGGTGTTGATGTCATTAGACCACACCCCTTCTCATTACAGAGATGTACATCACCTAATATGCTTAATTGGTAGTAGGCTTTCGAGCCTATACAGCTTGGAGTAAGACAACATGCATAAGGAGGATGATGTGGTCAAAATACTCATTTGCCTAATAATTCTGCACTCCCTGTAGTGTGTGCATAATATGTCCAACTTAGAAAAAGTTATTAAAAATAAATTAATTTATGTGTCTTGATTTATAGAGTACATAATATGTATAGGATGTCAGCTTATTTTGAAAGTTACAGGTCACAAAATAAAAGGACTAAAATAAAATTTCAATGTGAAACAATTTTAGAAGTTGTTATGTTTGTCTTGTAGGTTTAGTAGCCATCACAGAAAACTAAATTGCAACACAAAAGTATATATTTAGGGGGCGTGGCCGGAACTCGAGCGGGATGGTCGTGGGTTGAAAGAGCTCCATCGACAAGGCTCGCAAAAAGCATCGTTATCAGCATTTACAACGCACAAAAACATACCAAGATCACCCTCAGAGATGTCCCAACACCGCACGAAGAAAATGGCGGACTCCAAGGACAAATCAGCCTTTTTTGCAGCCCATACACCGCAACACAAACCCATGGGCCAGAAGGCCCAAGATGGCGCTGAATCATACACTGATAGTGAACACATAGCAGGAATAGCGGTAAACAAACATGTGATGTATCACCAAAACAGACCCTGCAGCAAATGCTGGACATGCTGGCAGGTAAAATGCAGACCACAGTCCACACAGAGATAGCGGACCTGAGAAAGGACATTGCTGAACTAGGTAACCGGACCACACACCTGGAGGGCAGAGTAGAGGAATTTACAACGGCCCATGATTCCATGGCAGACAAAGTGGAGGAACGAGAAAACATGCTGGATCGCTCCCGCCGCAATAATCTCAGGCTAAGGGGCATAACGGAGGAGGTACACCCGCAGGAGCTGATGGCATATGCAACAGAGTTTTTCAACTCCATGCTGCCTGACATCCAACAGACATGCTGATCCTAGATAGGATACACAGGGTCGCAAAACCCACACACCTCCACTCCATGAGACGTCCTATTGAGGGTACATTTTTTCCACGTCAAGGACCAGATCCCGTGATCGGACCAGCGGAGCGGTAAAGGAGAAGTTCATAGACATGAACACCCCTCCCCCCCAGGATACCTCAGAATGCCAGCCAGGTCAATAGGACAAATAGTCAACCACGCGCTGACAGGGAACAGACAAGGGCGACATAACAGTGATCCCCCACATAGACAAAATCTATTATACTAAACAAGGGACTGAACAACAAAAATAAAATCCACTTAAAAAAAAAAGGATTTACAACTCATTTTAAACTATAATCCCAGAACTAGACAGGCTGAAACACCAGAGGCCCCAACCACACTTATTCCCCCACCCACAAGGGCGACCAAGATACCCATAGAACAGACAGCCCCCAAGAGGGGCTACTATGTGGCCTAGGTCTAACAACCAAGCAGACATCACACAACAGCCATAGGTCACACGATACAGAACAGGGACCAACTGACCACTGAGACATGGCCCCCTCCATACATCACCGGCGGGGTCCGGACACCAGAGGGACATGCTGAATCGCAGTGCTAGCAGACAACAACAAGCCACGACTCTTAGAGTTGGACCTGGCCACCTACCCCCAATCCAAGAAGGTTTAAGTCACAACTTTCAAATTAAGATCAATGGACACTTCAATAGTGGTGTTCACATATTGTTCATGGTTTATGATGTTTTATGTTATGTTATGTTTTACTGATGTGTCAGTACAAAATCTCGAACCCACAAAGAACTATCCCATCAGCGCCACTCTGCCTATATATGGCTTCCCATCAAGGGTCGCGACCAGAGAAATCTAGTCTACCCCCATAGCTATGCCCACGAGACAAACCGCACTCTCCTTCATAATCGAAACAGCCCACACACATCCGGGCAAACATGCTCACCTTGGCACTCTAGCAGCTTTAGATCAGCACGCTCACCCAACCTAAATTTAATATTAAAATATACACACACCATGTTAGAGGGTTAAATACCCCACAAAAAAGGCACACTTGTAACGAAATCCCCTATTCACAGCCGTCACGAACAAGCCTGTTCGGTTATTTGGAACATTAACATAGGATTTCGTGAAATTGTCAAATAAGGCGAACAAACTACCAAACCACTGACCTCCCACTGAGGTCGTGTGGCGCTCATTGACCACCCTGACTGTTGCGGTAAACCACAAACTAATTGGTATAGCGGGTGGTCCGCGTTCACCTCCCGAACACGTGGCAATCGCCATTTTGGTTTTGTCGAACGCGCAGCGGCAAATGGCGAAGATTCCCTGGAACTGATTTCAGCGACCTATTTTGTCGAACGCCGCTGCTACCTTCGCCCATCCTCATGCATACGGTGGAACCATTCGAAGGAAGGGATAATATTTCAGTCGCGCATTAAAGTATGCGAACGTGGCTGATCCCAGATAGCTATAACAGAGGACTGGCAATCGGTTACAAATACGCGAATGGCCAAGGACAGCCAAACTTCAGTCGACGATTCTGGGACCTGTGTTCGTGGGATCTGAGCGCTATTCGCCTAGAATATGCACTCAGATCCAAGCTATCTGGGGATGTGTGGAACTTAAAGTTTATGTTATATAAAAAGAAAGTTATGTATTTTTATTCTGTTTTTGCTAAATATAAAAAGGCATGTTTCTTTACTTCTGGAGATAATTACAGCTCTCTTTGCTACCTTAATCTAATTATCTCCAGGATGGGAAAGAGGGAGTGATTTGTGTAAAGGGGAGTGTTTATCCTATAGCCACTGTGATTGGCTACTGTATTACTTCTGTCCCAGTCTTCCATCTGGTCCCCTAGGGGAGTGTCCACCAGGTGGAAGACCTGCATAAATACCGGGCGGGTAGCCCACAGTAAATCAGATCGTTTTACCCCTTCATGAAGTCTCGACTCATGTTTGGGGAATTGGAAGCTATAATCACTCTGTGTCAGCGGGATTTCGGGAGAAGCTGCAAGGATCATCGCTGCACGTATGCAGGGATCCTTTACACTGGTGGCAAGCGGCGGGATTTCCTCCCGAACGGACGTAACGAATTGAAACAAGCAGTGAATGGCGCATAGATACGAACGGTTGAAACGAACTACACTGAAAGAACTGCTGGAAGCTCGAGGCATAGTGGCAAGCAACAAACCGAAAGCCACGTTAATAGCCGAACTACTGGAGAGCGATCAAACCGGCGAACCACAAATGGCGAATACAGAGGAATCTGAGTTCCAGAGGGATGTGAGATGGAGACTCAGCCTGGTAGGACCTAACCCGGCACCAGAGATCGTGGTACAGATCTTGGCACAAGCTACAGAGTCCCAGAACGCCAGGGAGGCACGAGAAGCCAGAGACAGATCACCGCCAGTGGATATAATGTCGCTATCTGGATCTACAATGGGGCGTCAGCGGAAAATTAACTACGCTGCATTTAAAAGCTTCGTGGAAGGTGAGATGGATATTGATAACTACTTGCAAGATTTTGAAAGGCAATGTGTATTAGAAAATTTGGAAAGAACTAACTGGGCTGCAGTAATAGGTAGCAAATTATCAGGAAGAGCAGCCGAAGCGTTGAGAGCTGTGCCGGATGGGGATATACAAAACTATGACAAGATAAAAGAGATTTTGTTAGCCCGGTATGCGGTAACTCCTGAAGCCCATAGAAGGAAATTCAGAGCCCTCAGAAGACAAGGCAAGGATTCATATACGGAGTGGGCATTTCGTATGCAACGCGCTGCCAATAATTGGATGCAGGGGAATCAGGAAACTACTCTAGAGGATGCTGTACAATTATTATTACTGGAACAATTTTTTGATTATACATCAGCGGAGGTGAGAGACTGGGTCAGAGACAGAAAGCCAAAAACGGTGGAAGAGGCAGCAAGGCTGGCAGACGAATTTCATGAGAGCCGGCGGATGGATGGCAACCGAGGGGTCCAGAGCCAGCGGCCTGCCTCTGCCCCGCCAACTATGCCCCAGAGGGTACCCCCACAAGGGGGCAATACCACAACCCCGGGGTACCAAAAGACCGCTCCAATGTGTTATGGGTGCAAACAAGTGGGGCACATCAAACCTAATTGCCCACAACGCACTACAGACCGCTGGGGGCGGGCACCGATACCACCAACAAAAGCAGCTGCCCACTGTGTGCAGGAGGATTACAACCCTCTGACTCAAGAGACACCCAGTAGCAATAGTGAAAATTGGGCCACCTTGCATGAGGTGAACCCTGTCCAAGCGGCTGGGGATAACAGGGCGCATCATCGTCAGTCGGTCAAGCTCAATGGGCAAGAGGCTCGGGGACTAAGAGACAGTGGAGCTACGATTACCTTGGTTCAGCCACACCGAGTCACCCCGACCCAGCACACAGGACGCACCATTGCTGTAAGGGTGGCCGGAGGGGCAATTCTAAAGTTACCAACAGCCCGGGTTCATATTGATTGGGGTACAGGGGCCAAGGCCGTGGAAGTGGGCATCATGCCAGATTTACCCGCGGAAGTATTACTGGGAAATGATCTGGGATGCCTGACGTCCCAATTGGCAGCCTACAGTACTGAAGGAGCACTACCTGTTACCACCCGGCAGCAATCCAGAGCTATGGAAGCCTCCCCCTCAACCCATGACCAGGTAAGCAATAACCCTCTGACGATTCCCCCTGACCACACTTCTTACTGGGGTACCCCTCAAGACTTTGAGCAAGCCCAACGGGAAGATCCCACTTTAAAAGGGTATCGGAGGGAGGCAGAACAACCCCAGGGAGACGGAGATCAGGCAAGGTTTAGCTGGGAAAAGGGTTTACTGTACCGAGTGACTGGGGGAACAGGGACAGGAGCGGGCCAGGTAGAGAAAAGACAGTTAATAGTGCCCCGCAAGTATCGAGTGGAACTGTTACGGATTAGCCACGATATTCCCTTAGCAGGTCACTTGGGCATTAAAAAGACGAGAGACAGACTCACCCAGTCCTTTTTTTGGCCAGGGGTCACTAGAGATTTACAGGATTATTGCAGGACCTGCGAAGTATGTCAAAAGGTAGGGAAGAGAGGGGATCACCCCAGGGCAAAACTACGTCCCCTACCCATTATTGAGGAACCATTTTTCCGAGTGGCAGTCGATTTAGTCGGGCCACTCAGTAAACCCAGTCCATCCGGTAAGAAATATATTCTTACTGTGGTGGACTACGCTACCCGCTACCCCGAAGCTATAGCCCTGTCAAATATACATGCAGAGACGGTAGCGGAAGCCCTAGTTCAGGTATTCACTAGGGTGGGATTCCCTAGAGAGATAGTGTCAGATCAGGGAACCCAATTCACCGCGGTCGTTACCCAACAACTCTGGCAGAGCTGTGGGGTAAAACCCATATTAAGTTCTCCCTATCACCCCCAAACCAACGGCCTCTGCGAACGCTTTAACGGCACCCTTAAGCAAATGCTCATCACGTTCACAGAGACCTGTAGGAACTGGGAAAAGTTCCTCCCTCATTTGCTCTTTGCCTATAGGGAAGTTCCCCAGGAGTCCACCGGATTCTCCCCGTTCGAGCTATTATACGGGAGACGGGTCCGGGGACCCCTGGATCTGGTACGGGAACATTGGGAAGGTGATATAGAACAAGCAGGTACCCCTATAGTCTCCTTTGTTTTAGAGTTGAGGGACCGGCTGCAGGCGCTGACCGAAACAGTTCGGGAGAACCTGCGAGCCGCCCAACAACGGCAGAAGTACTGGTATGACAAAGGAGCTAGGGACCGTATATTAGAAGTAGGACAGAAGGTCCTAGTGCTTAAACCCATCAAAACGGATAAGTTGCAAGCATCCTGGCAGGGCCCCTACACAGTAATAGAGCGGATCAGTGATACCACGTACATTGTGGCAGACTGTTCCAATGAAAGGATCCGGCGGTCCTTTCATATAAATATGCTTAAGCCATATCGGGAGAGACCAGAGTAGGTCTCCGCAGTATGCGCTCCAGCATATGAGGATAGCGAGAATATCCCCTTACCAGATATGCTCCCTCAGAAACCCACCGGAGTGGACCAAGTACAGTTGGGTCCAGCATTAGGGCCCGAGGAACAAGCTCAGGCGTCCCAACTGCTAAAGGAATTTGGGGGCATGTTTTCAGCAGCCCCAGGGTATACGACCCTGGCAGTCCACAGAGTGGAGACCCCAGGCCAGTTACCCCTGCGGCAGCAGCCTTACCGAATTCCAGAGGCAGTACGGGAAAGCATGTTAACAGAACTCCAGGACATGTTAGAACTGGGGGTCATAGAACCGTCCCAAAGCCCCTGGGCTTCCCCAGTTGTCCTGGTGCCTAAAAAAGACGGTACCACAAGGTTCTGCGTGGACTACCGCAAGTTAAACGATCGGACCGTTACCGATGCCTACCCCATGCCCAGAGTAGACGAGCTGCTAGACCGTATGGCTGGGGGGAATTATTTGACCACCATTGATTTGTGCAAGGGATATTGGCAAATCCCTTTGGAGCCTGGGGCCATTCCAAAATCGGCATTTGTCACCCCATTTGGCCTATACCAGTTTAAGGTTATGCCATTTGGGATGAAGAATGCCCCAGCTACGTTTCAAAGGATGGCGGACCGGCTCCTAGAGGGATTTCAGGGCTTCGCTTGTGCTTACCTGGATGATATAGCTATCTTCAGTGGCACTTGGGAAGCCCACCTGGAGCACATCTCAGTAGTGCTCAACCGCATTCAGAATGCAGGACTAACCTTGAAGCCTGAGAAATGTCACGTGGGCATGGCTGAAGTCCAATATTTAGGTCACCGGGTAGGGTCAGGGAAACAGAAACCAGAGCCCGCTAAGATTGAGGCCATTACCCAGTGGCCTCAACCCAGGACAAAAACCCAGGTCATGGCGTTCCTAGGCACCGCAGGTTATTACCGAAAATTTGTAGCAGAATACAGTGCCCTTGCCAAACCCCTGACAGACCTCACCAAAAAGTCCCTACCCCGACAAGTAATCTGGTCCCCTGAGTGTGAGGAGGCGTTCCAGAAACTCAAGGCTGCGTTAAGTGCATCTCCTGTGTTAGCAGCACCTGATCATACTAAAAGGTTTCTCGTCCACACAGATGCCTCAATGTTTGGACTGGGAGCAGTATTGAGCCAGGTGGGAGACGATGGCATGGATCACCCGGTGGCGTATCTGAGCCGAAAACTATTACCCCGCGAAGTCAGCTATGCCACTGTGGAGAAAGTGTCTGGCATTAGTCTGGGCACTTAAGAAACTACAACCCTACTTGTATGGGCGCATCTTCACAGTGCTGACGGACCACAACCCTTTAATTTGGCTTAACAGAGTGGCTGGCGATAACCCCAGACTACTCAGATGGAGCTTGGCGCTGCAACCCTATAATTTTACAATGCAGTATCGCCCCGGGAAACAGAATGCCGATGGCCTATCCCGGCAAACTGAACTGGAAAAGTAGTATTTTTGTTTGTTCTGCCTGGGCTACCGGACATCCCTTAGCCGACCCGTTAGGGTCTACGCAGGTATGCCGTTCCATGGGACTAAGGGGGAGCTGTGTAACGAAATCCCCTATTCACAGCCGTCACGAACAAGCCTGTTCGGTTATTTGGAACATTAACATAGGATTTCGTGAAATTGTCAAATAAGGCGAACAAACTACCGAACCACCGACCTCCCACTGAGGTCGTGTGGCGCTCATTGACCACCCTGACTGTTGCGGTTAACCACAAACTAATTGGTATAGCGGGTGGTCCGCGTTCACCTCCCGAACACGTGGCAATCGCCATTTTGGTTTTGTCGAACGCGCAGCGGCAAATGGCGAAGATTCCCTGGAACTGATTTCAGCGACCTATTTTGTCGAACGCCGCTGCTACCTTCACCCATCCTCATTCATACGGTGGAACCACGAAGGAAGGGATAATATTCATTCGCGCTTAAAGTTTGCGAACGTGGCCGACCCCAGATAGCTATAAGAAGAGGACTTCAATCGGTTACAAATACGCGAATGGCCAAGACAGCCAAACTTCAGTCGACGATTCTGGGACCTGTGTTCGTGGGATCTGAGCGCTATTCGCCTAGAATATGCACTCAGATCCAAGCTATCTGGGGATGTGTGGAACTTAAAGTTTATGTTATATAAAAAGAAAGTTATGTATTTTTATTCTGTTTTTGCTAAATATAAAAAGGCATGTTTCTTTACTTCTGGAGATAATTACAGATCTCTTTGCTACCTTAATCTAATTATCTCCAGGATGGGAAAGAAGGAGTGGGAGTGTTTATCCTATAGCCACTGTGATTGGCTACTGTATTACTTCTGTCCCAGTCTTCCATCTGGTCCCCTAGGGGAGTGTCCACCAGGTGGAAGACCTGCATAAATACCGGGCGGGTAGCCCACAGTAAATCAGATCGTTTTACCCCTTCATGAAGTCTCGACTCATGTTTGGGGAATTGGAAGCTATAATCACTCTGTGCCAGCGGGATTTCGGGAGAAGCTGCAAGGATCATCGCTGCACGTATGCAGGGATCCTTAACACCTTCTCAAAGATTTTAAGAGCACCCAGGCCAATATAATATTCTTGCAAGAAACACACTTCCAATCAAACACTAGTCCCGTCCTGGGGAAGGCACTGTACCCTCACGAGTACCATGCCACCGCACCCACAAAACACAAAGAAGTTTCTATCCTACTCAGCCGCCATCTGGCTTTTGACGAAATATCAATAAAACAAGACCCACAAGGCAGGTACATTATACTGATCTGCACTATTAACAGCTCCACTTATACTATAGTCAACGCATACAGTCAGGTCCATAAATATTGGGATATCGACACAATTCTAATCTTTTGGCTCTATACACCAACACAATGGGTTTGAAATGAAACAAACAAGATGTGCTTTAACTTTAGACTTTCAGCTTTAATTTGAGGGTATTTACATCCAAATCAGGTGTAGGAATTACAACATTTTGTATATGTGCCTCCCACATTTTTTAAGGGACCAAAAGTAATGGGACAGATTAACAGTCATAAATCAAACTTTCACTTTTTAATACAAATCCTTTGCAGTCAATCCTTTGCAAATCCTTTGCAGTCAATTACAGCCTGAAGTCTGGAACGCATAGACATCACCAGATGCTGGGTTTCATCCCTGGTGGTGCTCTGCCAGGCCTCTACTGCAATTGTCTTCAGTTCCTGCTTGTTCTTGGGGCATTTTCCCTTCAATTTTGTCTTCATCAAGTGAAATGCATGCGGATTCAGGTCAGGTGATTGACTTGGCCATTGCATAACATTCCACTTCTTTCCCTTAAAAAACTCTTTGGTTGCTTTTGCAGTATGCTTCGGGTCATTGTCCATCTGCACTGTGAAGCGCCGTCCAATGAGTTCTGAAGCATTTGGCTGAATATGAGCAGATAATATTGCCCGAAACACTTCAGAATTCATCCTGCTGCTTTTGTCAGCAGTCACATCATCAATACATACAAGAGAACCAGTTCCATTGGCAGTCATACATACCCACGCCATGACACTACCACCACCATGCTTCACTGATGAGGTGGTATGCTTTGCATCATAAGCAGTTCCTTTCCTTCTCCATACTCTTCTCTTCCCATCACTCTGGTACAAGTTGATCTTGGTCTCATCTGTCCATAGGATGTTGTTCCAGAACTGTGAAGGTTTTTTTAGATGTTGTTTGACAAACTCTAATCTGGCCTTCCTGTTTTTGAGGCTCACCAATGGTTTACATCTTGTGGTGAACCCTCTGTATTCACTCTGGTGAAGTCTTCTCTTGATTGTTGACTTTGACACACATACACCTACCTCTGGAGAGTGTTCTTGATCTGGCCAACTGTTGTGAAGGGTGTTTTCTTCACCAGGGAAAGAATTCTTCGGTCATCCACCACAGTTGTTTTCCGTGGTCTTCCGGGTCTTTTGGTGTTGCTGAGCTCACCGGTGCGTTCTTTCTTTTTAAGGATGTTCCAAACAGTTGATTTGGCCACACCTAATGTTTTTGCTATCTCTCTGATGGGTTTGTTTTGTTTTTCAGCCTAATGATGGCTTGCTTCACTGATAGTGACAGCTCTTTGGATCTCATATTGAGAGTTGACAGCAACAGATTCCAAATGCAAATAGCACACTTGAAATGAACTCTGGACCTTTTATCTGCTCCTTGTAAATGGGATATTGAGGGAATAACACACACCTGGCCATGGAACAGCTGAGCAGCCAATTGTCCCATTACTTTTGGTCCCTTGAAAAGTGTGAGGCACATATACAAACTGTTGTAATTCCTACACGTTCATCTAATTTGGATGTAAATACCCTCAAATTAAAGCTGAACGTCTGCAGTTAAAGCACATCTTGTTCATTTCAAATCCATTGTGGTGGTGTATAGAGCCAAAAAGATTAGAATTGTGCCGAATTCCCAATATTTATGGACCTGTCTGTACCTACCAAATGTAAACCAGGGAGTGTACCTTCATAACTTTCTGCAACTCATAACACAGTTCCAAACAGGCACTACAATCCTTTGCGAAGACTTTAACCAGTTTCAGGACCCTACACTAGATTCATCAGCGATGCACACAACCCACAGAGCTAAATCACTCCACAGAAAGTGCAGAACTCTGACCAAACTTTTATACACATACGGATTATACGAGGCATGGTGCACTCTGCACCCAAATGAGAAAGAATTCACACACTTCTCTCAGATACACAATACGTACTCAAGGATAGATGGCTTACTGCTACAAAGTACGCACGTCAACCGCGTTATAGCTTATGACATAGGGACCTCTTCTTGGTCAGATCATAACCCGGTTACACTCACAATTGCAGACCACTACAACTATAAAAACCAAGGCCCATGGAGACTGAATTAACAACTCCTCAACAAACCCCATTTTGTCCAAGCACTACAGCAGGACTTGCACACGTACTTCCAATCCAATGACACTAATGACGTATCCTCCCATGCACATGCTGGAGAGACTGTGCGAGCAGCAGCAGGCAATAGTGGAGTTTCAGATGCAGCATGCACGGGTCAGTTGCTCTGTGGAATAGCACCACTTCACCACCACTCCATGGGAGACCTGTGTACCATTTTGCACTGTTTCGAGTACTCCACCAACATGGCCAGTGCCGATAACGCCATTCTGAGCCTTACTATCCCACTTCTATGTCTCCTTGAAAAAACTCTGCGGCGATGATGGAAGAGGATGTGGCACAGGAGGAAGAGGAGGAGGAGGACAAAGGGTCATTTCCACGGTTATCAGGCCAGTCATTCACAAGTGGCTTGGAGGGTGGGTTCCTGCACCAGCGTGCAACGTGACTGGACAGAATTGTCCAGCCAGGTCACAGTTCTGGAGGATGAGGAGGAGGATGATGAGGATAAGGAGGAAGAGGAGGAGGATCCGTGTTCACAGCAGGGTGGCACCCAACACAGCTCGTGGGCATCACTGGAGCATGGCTGGGGGGATACGGAGGACACAGACAATACATCTCTCACAGAGGCTTGTCTTTGCCTCTGGGCAGCCTGGCACACATGAGCACATGCTGCAGTGCTTGCGCAACGACTGCCGAGTTGCCCACATTCTAACTTGTACTGGTTACTGGGTGGCCTTAATTCCCTCACTAGAGCGTGATCGGAAGATGAGCGACTACCAGCGCACGCTGGTAGACGTGCTGCTGAGGGCATTCCCAACTGACACCGGGGGCTCAGTGGAAGCACAAGGCAAAGGCAGAGGAGGAGGAAGAGGTCGCCAGCACAGCAGGGTTAGCATGGCCGAAATGTGGAAAAGCTTTGTCAGCACGCCACAACAACCAGCACCACCATCTGATATGGAACGTCTTAGCAGGAGGCAGCATTTCAGCAACATGGTGGAACAGTACATGTGCACATGCCTACACGTACTGACTGATGGGTCTGCCCCATTCAACTTCTGGGTCTCCAAATTGCGTACATGGCCTGAACTAGCACGTCAGGGGGCATTATCACAGTCAAGCGCAGCCGCCTGTCCACAGCCAACGTGGACAAGCTCACGTTTATTAAAATGAACCAGGCATGGATCCCACCAGACTTGTCTGTACCTTGTGCAGAATAGACATTTATACCAGCCACACCCAACATTGTTATACTCGAGTGCACTTATTCTTTGTTTTCTTTTTTTATATGTCCCAATATTTTGGGAGCTACCCCAATTAAAAAACAAACAAAAAAAAAACAGTATTGACTAACTCCTCCTCCTCCACCGTCGCTTCCACCTACACCGCCACGGTCACCGCCTCCTCAACCTATGGGTCACTTAGTATAAACTATGTACACATTAGCAGAGGCTTGTGAAGGTCTTTTCTCAATGCATCAGTTTGTGTTATTTTTAGGTAACCCAAAAATTAATAAAAATTGTCAAACTGAAGAAAAAGTATATATCTGTATAAAGTAGACATCACAGGATATTTACCTAAGGTTATTTTGACACTTTTTAAGTAGCCATTTCATCGCCAATCTCTGCTAAATATTGGAGTAAATTTTTTTTTAAATCTATTTTGGCATATGTAATGTGTATTTTGTGAAGCTGGTGTGTGCTATTCCTAAACAGAACCCCATATTGTGTTCAACTACATCTTCTGAGTTTAACGATATCCCCATTGTAGGCCTTTGGCACTATTCTGTTAAGCTACAATGCCATATAAGAGACTAGGCTATTTCAGTTTCATAGAGGGATATGATGGGCCTATGTCTCATTTTGGGGTATTATAGCAATTTGATTGTTCAAATAACCCCACAAAGGGCTTCCATTTGATAAAGCAGACACCCCATGGTATCTTATATGGTGTATATTGTGCCTTAACTTGTCACCATTTTTTCACCAATTTATGTCAAGGATTGTGGTGCGGGGAAACAAAATGGCATTTTTACATACATGTTGCATTTTTGCAACTTAAAATGTACCACTGTCATAAAATCCCCCAAATTATGCTCAGTTACATCTTCTGAGTAAACCAATATGCCCAATGTATGACCTAGACACTATCTTGTGAAGTTGCAGTGCTGTAAAATAGACGTGACACGTTCAGGTTTTTAAGTGTGAATTTTCATGGAGGGTTTTGATGTGTCCACGTCCCACTTTGGAGCATTTGAGCAGGCTACATATTACAGCTACACCATAAAGGCATACCATTTATTAAAGAAGACACCCCAAGGTATTTCAAAAGGCATTTTCTGAACTTTAGCGTGGGATCATTTTTCCGCTAGCATTTTTCTACCTTTTTGACACACAAAGTGAGTTTGCACAGTATATTTTGCAAACCTTATGTGTGTTATGACTGTATAATACTTTATATGTTGCTCAGCTATGTCATTTGAGTACAGCAATACCCCCATATGTACCTTTGCCATGTATATGTGGATGTTGAATGGGGAAATTTGAGACACAGCCATTCCAGTTTTTTTCAAACTTTGAATTTTCACACTGTGTCCAGGTCCCATTTTGGAGTATTTAAGTTGGCTATACATTCCAACTATCTCATAAAGGCGTACCATTTCTTAAAGAAGACATCCCAGGGTATTGCAATAGACATATTTTAGACCTTAGCGTGGGCTAATTTTATCGCTGGTTTGTTCCAGGTGTAGTGTTAATGAGCATTTTTTAATGTATTTTGTTACTTTTTGAAAAAAAAAATACTTTTTAAAACTTGTTTTTAAACTTTTTTGTTTACTTATTATTTTTTTAAACTTTTTTAAAACTTTATTAAAACTTTCTTTACACTCTTAAAATTTTTATAAACTATTTTTTTACCGTTAACCCCTATCTACCAGTAAGCAGCACTAATAGTAAATTCTCCAATTTCCCATAACTCCCGCGCATCCCAGCTAGCAAAATATATAATTTTAAAACACTGAAATTAAGTAATGAAATAAATGAACCCCTGAGGGTTAAAAAAATAAATACAAGTTAACCCTCAGGGATTAAATAAAAAAATCATATCACAGTATAATACTGTGATCTGTATTTTGATCACTGTAGGTGGTGATCAACTGGCAGGGAAGGGGTTAATTTTTATTAGGACTGGGTAAAGGGAGGGATTTTTTAAACTTTTTTTAAAGTTATTAAAACTTTTTTTTTACTTTTTAAAGCTTTTTTAAAACTTATTTTAACGTTAACCCCTAGCTAGCCTAACACCAAATCCCCCAATTCCACACTAATTTCCAACCGCCCCAGCTAGCTAAATATATAATTCACAGGGTGAAGAGGATTAACACTAATCCGTTTCCCTGCACTTCACACTGACCGCCTAAGCTCAGGGAGGCAGATCAGGAGTCCCAGCAGCACAGGGACAGCGCAATCGGGTGCTCCCGGTCTGCCTCGAATACCGAGGCAGATCGGTGGAGTATTAACCCCGCAATCTGAGGTTAATTTTAGCGCGTGACCGACCAAGTACATAATGCTACCTTAAAGGCTTCCCCAGCATGATGGACTGGGTCCGCCATGTGTCCTTAAGGGGTTAAAGTGCACTAACCCAAATAGACACACACCAGTAAAATCATAAAAATTAAGGTGTGCTATGTCTTTAAACATAACTCCTTACACGTGTATACCAAAGTGCAAGGTATCAAACATGTATATACAATATACAATGCAAAAAGTGCTTCTAGTGCATTAATAAAAAAAAGATGCACTTACATTATATACATGTGTATGCTCCAAATGTACAATTCAATGTCACAAAATAAAACAAGATTACAAAATAGTGCAATAATGCAGGTAACATTCGATTAGGGTATGCGAAGGTGAAACACTCACAAATAAAGAGCAGAAAACCTGCTCTAACCTGAATCACTCCAAACCACTCTGTGGAATCCAATTATATAGCAGTGATTGGTGGTAAGCTTCAGGAAACCGATGGTAAACTTGCAGAAAAGCGTTATTAAGCAATAAAACTAAGAAAATGGTTATAATAAAAACAGTAGTGATAGCAAGCCACCTTATTGTGCTTCCTATATTCAATGCAGCAGGGTGCTGACTACTTAAACTGCTGTTATTATTTTCATTCTTTTTTTATGTTTTATTGCTGAATAAAGTTTTTCTGTAAGTTTACCATCGGTGCCCTGAAGTTTACTATCACAGCTATATGCTCCAATTCCACAGAGTGGTTTGAAGTGCTGAAACTTAAACATTACCTGAGTAGGGGGTCAGGGCATAATGCCTTGGTAACACCTGGTTTTGGTCAAACTCAAAAACTGGTTTATTTAAGAACCAGGGAGATGGTGCTTAAAGGACCACTATAGTGCCAGGAAAACACCTGTTTTCCTGGCACTATAGTGCCCTGAGGGTGCCCCCACCCTCAGGGTCCCCCTCCCACCGGGCTCTGGGGAGCGGAAGGGGTTAAAATCTTACCTTTCTCCAGCACCAGACGGGGAGCTCTCCTCCTCTCCACCTCTTCTTCTCCTCTTTGGCTGAATGCGCATGCGCGGCAGGAGCTGCGCGCACATTCAGCCAGTCTCATAGGAAAGCATTCATAATTTTCACAGTGAGAAGCACGCAAACGCCTCTAGCGGCTGTCAATGAGACAGCCACTAGAGGCTTTAGAGGCTGGATTAACCCATTTATAAACATAGCAGTTTCTCTGAAACTATGTTTATTAAAAAATGGGTTAACCCTAGCTAGACCAGGCACCCAGACCACTTCATTAAGCTGAAGTGGTCTGGGTGCCTAGAGTGGTCCTTTAATGTTCAATGTTAACCTAATGTTAGATTATAGTGGTAATGATGTCTAGATTGCTCCTTTAAAATATTACATGGTCTCTATTTTTTAAAAAAGCTCAAGATTTTGCTAATATCAAAACAAACTGCATCATGAATATCAATAAGCTATTAACACAACTATACTATACAGTATAAACATGGCAAAACATCAACTGTGATGAGAGAAGGCTTTACACCTAAACCTGATGCCTGGATCTTATGGGAATTAGTCAAATGTCTGGGATATTTGCTGACAGATTATACCAGGATTAAGGCAGCATGCAGGATTTGTTCAGTGCCTGTGTTAGCCCAGTACTGCGTCAATTTGTGCACAGGCTGGTGATGTACAATCTGGACTGGCAGAATAGGATATTTTCCAGAGGACTGCAGTATTGGAGTTGACCAGGTTGCCAGACTATAATGAGTATGTATGATGTACCTGGAGGTGTTTACAAACACGTGACGGTTGTCAATAGAAATATTCAGATATCTGCGAACGCTCCATCATGCTGTGTAAGTTATATTGATTGAAGGTGCAGAGATAATTGATGTCACACATCTAAATTTTAGCAGTATCAATCAACTTATCAAACCCTATATTGATATGTTAGTTATTTAGACTAAAAAAAGCATTGATTTGTAATTGTATGTCAGGCCAAAAACTGGCAACTAATATGGCAAACCTAACAGTTAAAAGGACACTCCAGGCACCCAGACCACTTCTGCCCATTGGAGTGGTCTGGGTGCCAACTCCCACTACCCTTAACCATGCAAGTGTAATTATTGCAGTTTCTATAAACTGAAATATTTACCTTGAAGGGTTAAGTTCTTCTCTAGTGGCTGTCTACTAGACAGCCACTAGAGGACACTTCCATGTTCAATAGGTCTCCCCGGATGACGTCGGTGGGGAAGGAGCGTGGGTGGACCCTGACCCAGCGCCGAGGGACATCGGCTCTGGATACAGGTAAGTCACTGAAGGGGTTTTCAGCAGCATGGGATGGGGGTGGGAGGGAGAGGGGACCTGAAGTGCCAGGAAAACGGTTTGTTTTCCTGGCACTGGAGAGTCCCTTTAAATGTTCCAATTGAATCAATTTCAATTCAAGCTTGCAGTACAATAAAATATGCAAAGGAGAATATTTATGTAAGACCATAAGAGTAAAGGGCACTTTCTGATTTTAATACGATCTTTGTATTAAAGAAGCCACTGAAATTATGTCTATAGAGCACATAATATTAAAAAATTATTATTAATATTATTAACTGTAGGTTATCGAAACAGGGTGGATTTAGGTTAGTACTCAGGTTTCAAAGCTTTCTGTAAATGGTTTCTTTGGTTAGTATATCTGTGATTTTTTTTTTGTTAAAGGGACACTCAACAAAACAACTTTAGCTTAATTAGATCATGCCTCTGTAGTCTGACTGCTCAATTCTCTGCCGTTTAAGATTTGCATTACTTTGTTTTAGCAGCCCTGCTCTGGCTGTGACTGTTAGTGTCCATTTAAATTTATTTAATGTTGCTTATTATTATTATTATTATTATTATCGTCATTCATATAGCGCAAACAGATTCTGTAGTGCTTTACAATATTATGAGGGGGGATTTAACTATGAATAGGACAATTACAAGAAAACTTAAAGGAACGATAGGTTGAAGAGGACCCTGCTCAAATGAGCTTACAGTCTATAGGAGGTGTGGTGTAAAACACAGTAGGACGGAAATAGCAATCAAATAAGGTGGCAGTGAAGCAGAGCTGGAGGAGAGCGTAGAGTGCTGCCCTTTAGGAGATAGCAAGAGACAGGTATGTCTGGGAGGCCATAAGCTTTCCTAAAGAGATGGGTTTTAAGACACTTCTTAAATGATTGAAGACAAGGGGAGAGTCTGATGGCGGTAGGCAGGATATTCAATAAGAAGGGAGCAGCCTGCAAGAAGTCCTGCAAGCGTGAGTTAGCCGTACGAGTGCGAGCAGTGTACGACTATTTTAAAACTATTGTGTATTTTGGAGACACACAATAGTTTTAAAGCAGATCTGTCAATTCCAGGGGTATTTGCATATTTCACAAAGACTCCCGAAATAGACAGATCTGATGTGGATCTAATGGCCACAGGGTGCACTAGAGGTGTGTTTAACTTACCCCCGGCTGTCCCTCACAGCCGCCAGCATCTTCATGATGCAGATCCTCTTTGACTCCTGATGCTTCAGCTGCAAGCAGGCTAATCAATGCTGTACTCCAATGCATGCGCAAGAGTATAACACTGAGGTACATGGAGGATCCCACAATCCCATGGGATCCTCCATAGACAAAGCCTGAATCCCACAGCCCTCATTTGTCACGGCTGCTGGAACTGGACAAAAGTTGACAGTTCCAGCTTTTGTCAGTTGAGCTTTTGTCATCTTTTGTTAACCTCAGGCGTTACCACAAGACAAAGTAGTTCCAAATTTGTCTTATGGTATCTCTTGATTGCGTTGCAATTTCATTGAAGTTAAAACACAGTCTTAATCAGTATTTCATAAAGAATATATCTTTATGAAATACTAATAAGCAATAAACATGCTTTAATATATTTACTTAAGTACAGTTTGGGTTGCTGTGCATCCTTAACTTCTCCATGCTTCTACTTGTTATTTTTTTTGTGTCCTACTTTGTTGTTTTCTATGGTCTAGCTGACCTCAACAAACTTTCTCGAAGGAAGTAGACCAAGGAAATGTGTTCTGCAGACATGTAATGGCATAATTCAGGTATATTTAACCAAGGAAGTGAGCTCCTTTTCTGAATATGTTTAGGAAGGCTGTGCTAGTTTCCGCCAGGTGAGGTGTGGCTAGAGCTGCATAAACAAAGTGATTTAACTTCTAAACTGTTAACATAATAAGTTGTTTTTTTTAGTGTTAGAGAATCCCTTTAAAGGGACATTATAGTCACCAGAACAACTACAGCTTAATGTCGTTGTTTTGGTGAGTATAATAGCTCCCTTCAGGCATTTTCATATAAACACTGCCTTTTCAGAGACATCTCCAAGTGCCACCCCACGCTCTGCATGGGAACTCTGAATTTTCCTCATAGAGATCCATTGATTTAATGTATCTCTATGAGGAGTTGCTGATTGGCCAAAACAGTGTTTGGCCCGCCCCATTGCAGATTTTAGCCAATTTAATGCTTTCCCCATGGAAAAGCATTGGATTGGCAAAGAAAAATTTACAGCCTGACCTACAGGCTGCACACAGTTGAGAAGCAGATATAACAAACTACCAAGCTATCTTCCCAGCTTGGCCACACAACATGAAAATATCTCCAAGGCTCCTTCACAAAGAGGAATATAATGGAATATAATGCTCCTGAGAAGATTTCTATTTATTATGAGGAATGCATGCATTGTTCGAGGCATTCTAATGTCGCTCCAGGAAATGAGGCATTCATTGGGAATAACATTATATCTGGCATTGTTGTTTGTGCAATGTTACTTATAGGTAAGAACAGAATGAGATTAACTTCTGAAATTTGATTCCTAAACCAGATGCTTTAGAAACACATATTTATATTATCCTGTATATCCTAAAATACTCTGCTATTCTAGCAGCCTACTTTTCTACCCTATCCTTATGTTTTCAGTCACGTTACCCCACTCTCATTAGATCGCCCTCAACCCGATCTGTTCCTGTGTGTCCAACTAGTCTGGTTACAAATACTTGCCTGTTAGTCCACAGCCAAATACACCTAGTTGGTGGAGAACACCAGCAGGACAGGAAAGCACATAATACATTCAACAAATGACATCAAATGACAATGACAGCATATGATACAATAATACACACCCTGCACCTATATTGGGCACAGGGTAAGAGTCATTCTAGGACCTACATGAAGTGTCAGTCTAATGCTCCCAGTGATGGTGAGTAATGTCACAAATTATATATATAATATATATTTGTGTTAGGGGTAAAAAGCCATATATGGAGTAAGAGAGAAGTATAGGAGTAGATTAGTATAAGAGAGCAAGTTGGTTGTGGTGTGCTGGAACCGACAATGCGGTAGGCCTGTAAATAAAAGAAGGCCCACCCAAGAGTAAAGACAGGAGAAAAAGTTAAGAAAAAAAATGGATATGTTGTGTAGTGGGAGTGGAGGGAGGGTCATGCAATCGCTAGATCTCGGATGGTGTGGAGTAAGGTAATGGGTTCTCTTAAGTAGGAAAGCACACATAGCCCCTCCCACAATAACAGACCAACCGGCCTTAATACTTGTGTTAGGGGCAAAAAGCTGTATATGGAGTAAGAGATAAGTATAGGAGTAGATTAGTATAAGAGAGCAAGTCGGTTGTGGTGTGCCGGAACCGACGATGCAGTAGGCCTGTAAATAAAAGAGGGCAAAAATAGATTCAAACAAATTTAATACAGTCAACAATATACATATAACTTATCCAGACATTTCTTTAAAGGCATTGCGTATTTCTTGAACGGGTTTCGGTATGTACCGAGTATATGCACATACCGGCATTGAAATTATTGCATATTTGAGATTTTCCTACGAAGACAATGGGACGACCTAACGTGTCCTTTGCAGTTTTCTCTGTTCTACCAGAGGTGCTAGGAACAGGAGCATTGAGAGAAACCTCAACTGTGTTGGGACAAAAATTAGTTCTATGATTGGAAGATAAGCAGGATGCACAAGCTGGCGTCTTTAGACCTGCAAAGTGTCTGAAGAAAATTTCCATATATAGTTTGCTCCAGTCCTACTTCCAAATTGAGAGAGAGCTGCAGACACTTTAGCTGAAAATGATCTATGATAGTCATAGAAAGCTGTACCTCCATATTTGTTGCCCAGATCTACCAACTTGTGCATATACAAATCTGTCAGGATTACTAATTGATCCAGCAAGTAGAATTGTGTCACACCTAGGACTAAAAGGTAACGTATTACCGGGCCTTAGAATGGCCGGACTTAACACACCAAAGAATAGTCAGGGATACCAGAGTACAGGGAAGTCAAACAAAGCCAAAGTCAAATACCAGAAATAAACACTCAGGAACACACGCTCGGAATAAATACTTAAATAAGTGCTTTACATTTCTGATTGGCCCAAAATGGCCTTTGACTCCAAAATAAGCGCGCATCTCCCGCGTGGCGTCACGTGCACACTGACGTCGTCATCAACGTAAGCGGATGTGGGAGTATAATTTGGCATGGATCTGCAGTGGCCGGCATCCATTAACATGCTGCAAGAGTCAGTCACACAGACGCATGGATGCTGGGAGCAAATACCGCAAGGTGAGGAGGAATACGTTACATTACCCCCCTACTGAAGACCCCCACTGGGCAGGCAGGACCAGGCTTGAGAGGAAATTTGGCATGGACAGAACGAATTTTGCGGCCAGCATGGATGTCAGAGGCCGGAACCCAAGAACGTTCAGCAGGTCCATACCCCCTCCAATCAACCAAATACTGTAAGTTGCCACAAAAAAAAACCTGGAATCAATGATGGAGGAGACCTCATACTCCTCCTGTCCAGAAACAACTAATGGAGGAGGGGGAACACTTGGGACATATCTATTGCAAACAAGTGGCTTGAGCAAGGAGACATGAAAGGTGTTGGGAAAACGCAAAGAGGCAGGAAGTGCTAGAGAATAAAAGACAGGATTAATTTTCCTAATGATACGGAACGGACCAAGGAATCTTGGGGAAAATTTCATGCTAGGAACTTTCAGCTTAACGTTGCGCGATAACCACACCCTCTCACCCACTTGGTAAACAGGGTTGGCACCCTGCCGCTTATCATCATAATATTCTAAACAATCAGCTGCCGTTTCCAAAGCGAAGTGAACCTTGGTCCACGTATCATGGATAGAAGCAAGGTGATCATCCAAAGCAAGTATAGCCATGTCAGAAAAAATAGCTGGTAGCACAGTAGGATGATGACCGTTATTAATGAAGAAAGGACTATACCCAGAAGAGTCATGATTAGCATTTGTTCTAGCAAACTCGGCCCAAGGAAGTAATTCGGACCAATTATCTTGAGTGCTATTAACAAAACACTGCAAGTATAATTCCAGAGAATGGTTAGCCCTCTCAGCCGTGCCATTGGTTTGGGGATGATAAGATGAAGAGAATGACAATTCAGTGCCCGACTGTTTATTGAAAGCCCTCCAAAACCGAGACACAAACTGAGAACCTCTGTCAGAGACAATATTGAGAGGGATGCCATGTAATCGGACAATTTTACATTTAAAAATAAAAACTCAGTTTTGAGAGGAAAGCAATTGTTTGAGTGGAACAAAATGAGCCATTTTGGAAAAGCGGTCAACAACCATAAGAATGGTGGTATAGCCATTAGAACTAGGAAGTTCCATGATGAAATCCATGGACAAATGGGACCACGGAACACTGGGTACGGAAAGTGGATGTAATAATCCACATGGAAACTTATAAGGTACTTTAGAAACTGCACATACAGAAGAGGCTGCACATATTCTGTAACATCTTTCCTGAGAGAATCCCACCAAAAACATTGCATATGGATTTATTATGCCTGGATGTCCAACAGTCAAGATGTTGTCGAACACCTTCGTGACATTTTCCCTTTCCCCCCAATGAAACAAATCATTCATCCAATGGTTTATTGCATGGCGCCTGAGACTGAGCCTCCATGATGGTGCCAAGCAGAGGAGAGTATAAGGAAAGGACAGTGTGGGTGATAAAACACTCAGTCTCTCGTTCCTGTACCGATTCGGTATCAAACTGTCTAAATAAGGCATCCACATTTACGTTTTTGGGACCAGGTCTGTAAGTAATTAGAAAGTTAAAGCGAGAAAGGAACAGAGACCATCTAGCCTGTCTAATTTACAAAACAATAAAAAGTCTTTAGCTGCCAGCCTCTCCGAGAGGCGTTTTGCCCTTCCCTCGGGTTTTATCAATCGAAGTTAGTCTCCTCCTTGTTCCCTCCATTCTTTTAAATCCCCAGCTTGATACCTCATTTGTCCGTTTCGGTTTTACTTGGCCAATCCGGTCTGTAGCTGTCTTCTACGCCTTCCTCTCAGCTGATGGTGTTCTCAGTGTTGATTCCGGAAGTGACGTTCCGTCATTCGTCACTTCCGGTTTTCGTATCGTCATATTTCTTACTAGCGTCCTCGTAGTAAAATGTCTGATTTCAAATGTCCACATTTATGGGCATAATCACCCTTGAGGAAAAAAAAAACCTTGTGGAATGGGGGAAGATATAAATACAGAATATTAAGATGTATAAAATATATATGGAACTATTTCTAATCAATGATAATATGAGTTGGGGCATATAACTTACGAGTGATTTTAGTAAATTCAATGTTAATTTTCTAGACCTTAACATTTATGTGGAAAACAATCAGATTAAAACCAGGACATACTTTAAGCCAGTAGATGTTAATAGTTATGTGGAAGAGATAAGTTGTCATTTCTCCCTGTGGCTGAGGAACCTGCCGAAATCACAACTATTAAGGATTAAACGGAACTGCACTGAGGAAGAAGTGTTTATTCGACAATCAATTAAAATTCTCAATGACTTTAAAAATAAAGGATATGGAGAAGAACGCCTTAATAAAGCCTTTGAGGAAACTCTACGAAAAAATAGGAACGAACTTTTAATCTCAAACAAATCTAAAATGAATGATAGGAGTGAACAAATTTCATTTATTTGTAATTTTAATTGTAAACACAGTGCAGGAAAATAATAAATAAGTACTGGCCTAATCTTAAAAAAATGAAATATTAAACCCTATACTCCCAGATATACCCCAAATAATTTACAGAGGAGTGCACAATCTACAAAGTAACCTGGTTTCCAGTCATCTACATAGGGAACAACCCCCAATAAACCCATTAAATGAAGAAGGAGGTTTTATTGTTGTGGTAATTGTGCAGCTTGTATCAATACTAAAAATAAGAAGAGACATATTAAAGATTTCACCCATCCATATAATAAGAAAGATCTTTTTTATTAAACAATTAATAACATGTCACTCTAAGAGGGTCATCTATGTCGTAATTTGCACATGTGGCTTATTTTATGTGGGTAAGACGACCATGACCCTTTATGTGGGAATTCAGGAACATGTTTGGAATATCAGAAGAGGGTTCGAAAGACATAGTCTTTCTAACCACTTTAAGTTGAAGCACAATAAGGATCCCAGTCAACTTTCATTTTTTGCTATACAAAAGGTCGTTACCAATTGGAGGGGTGAAGATCGCATCTCCACAATGGGGAAAGCAGAGATGAGATGGATTTTTAATTTAAATAGTCTCCTCCCTTTTGGTTTGAATAATGACTTTGAGCTATGCCACTTTTTATGATATATTTTTTAGAATTTAAAACTTTTTTTTCTCTCTTTTTTAGTTATGCTCATTCTATTCATTGTACTACTTATACCCAACATGCTCCCTTAAATCATATAAGTTTCAGCAAAATTATAGTACATATAGATATCCTATTGATATAGCAGAAGGGTGAAACACCTTTCTAGAAAATGCCCAGACTTCTATATAGATTCACTTATTTCCCCCTTTCTACATAATTGTATTCATTCCCTCATGTTATATACACTTTAGGAAAGAGACTGATAATTGACTCCTTAGAAGGGGACACAAGTTTGTTATTCATACAGATATGCTAATTTTTCTTGCCACTTTTTTAGATCACTTGTATGTATAGATTTTTGCATATACAGTGAGATATGTTTATATTTGCTGCACTATTTTGATTATATTATCATTGCTTAAATAGTTCCATATATATATTTATATATCTTAATATTCTGTATTTATATCTTCCCCCATTCCACAAGGTTTTTTTTTTTCCTCAAGGGTGATCATGCCCATAAATGTGGACATTTGATATCAGACATTTCACTACAAGGACGCCAGTAAGAAATATGACAATATGAAAACCGGAAGTGAAGAATGACGGAATGTCACTTCTGGAATCAACACGGAGAACACCATCAGCTGAGAGGAAGGCGTAGATGACAGCTACAGACTGGATGGGCTAATTAAAACCGAAACGGACAAATGAGGTATCAGCTGGGGATTTAAAAGAATGGAGGGAACAAGGAGGAGACTAACTTTGATTGATAAAGCCCGAGGGAAGGGTGAAACGTGTCTCGGAGAGGCTGGCAGCTAAAGACTTTTTATTGTTTTGTAAATTATATGTATTACTTTTTTTAACATATTTTATATATTAATAAATTGATCTATTGGATCATTTACCACATTTTGCTGCTACCTGCATCTACCTCCTAAAGAACATGTACCCCCCTTAGTGGGTAACAAGCTGTGTGAAACAGAGCCAGGTTTATGGGTTTGGCTCTGGACAAGATGAGCAATTTTCTATTTGAGACACTTTTGTATATATGACTTACCTTAACATACTTCACCAAGGAGCAACTCCTTTTGTGTTTTTTTCCTGAGCACTTAAGTAAGAAAATAAAGAGGGAAGGTGTCTCCCATTATACACCAAATTTCATGTGATCTGACCCAGTCCCCTACTTGGCTCTTCACCTGTGAGTGTAAATTGCTACCATCTATATTTCTTTTATGCATTACTAGACATATTTCACCATTGGGGATTTATTTTTCCTTTTTTCATATTCAACTTTACTTAGGATTATCCGATACTCCTAAATTTAGGGGTAAGTACAAGCAAGCGCCCCACTTAAGGGTCTGTGTGGTGGTTTCTCTCTGTATTAACCCTCTCAAATTCCCTATTTTTTACTGCAAGAAGCAGAGTGGTAAAAGTAAATGGAGTGTCAGTGGACGGAACAATACAAAAAATGACCCTTATTTTGTGCTCAAGAATGGTCTTTCATACTGGGTCATAGTGGAAGAACGTTGGTGGTTCCCACCTATCAAAACAGAAGATCTTGGACTTTGCCCACACACATGTACTAGGGGGACTCTTGGCAGTTGGAAAAACCCAGGAGGAGATACTGAGACATTTTACTGGCCAGGGGTTGTATGAGGCTGTGTCCATTTGGCATCTCCAAAGCTAAACCTAAGGACTCCTCTTATACCTCTCCCAAATATTGATGTCCCTTTTAAATGGACTGGTAGTGGACATAGTGGATTTATTAGAAAGGTCTGAAAAAGGACACCAATGTATTCAGTTTTTTTAAATTATGCTACTCGATACTCTGATACCATTCCCTTACACAAGGCTAATGCAAAAAACAAAGCAAAGGCATTGGTACAGGTGTTTTCACGAGTAGACATTCCAAAAGAAATCCTTAGTGATCAAGGAACTCATTTTGTTTGTTGCCTTATGAATAAACTTTTTAAAATACAGGCTTTGAAAACCTCTATATATAACTCTCAGATTGATGGACTTGCAGAGAGGTTTAACCACACCCTTAAGGGGATGGTAAAAACATTGTTTTCAGTGATGGAAAGAACTGGGACTACTTACTGTTTGCAATCAATGAGATCACCTAGAAGTTGACTGGTATGTCACCATCTGAATTCCTTTCACTGGTATGTTGGACATACTGAGGGAAATGTGGGAAGAGCAGGAAGTTCCAAGCGCTAATGTGATCCACTATGTCAAAAAGATACAGGAACAAATGGATCTAGTTGTTCCTCTGGTTTGACAGCACATGGAGAGAGCACAACACTTATGATTAGAGTACTACAGTAAGACAGTTAACCCTGGGTGGTGGTGTTCGTTCCAACAGCAGAAAGTAAGCTTCTGGCTTGTTGGCAAGGTCCATAAGAAGTCCTAGCAACAAGATTAGCTCTTTTAACTACAAAGTTAATCAGCCAGACAGATGAAAGAAAGAGCAGGTTTTATATTTAAACCTCCTGAAACCATGGAAAAATAGAGAGGCATATGTAATCATGTTGGACCAAACCAACCTGATCCTCAAGCCCTGGAATACTCAATGACTATTTCCACTGAGCTAGTACTTAACCAAGTGGAGAAAGTTAAGAACATGGTAGAAAGGAATAGAGAAGTCTTCTTCCCCATGCCTGGTAGTACTTGTAGAGATTTTCACATGATAATAACAGAACCTGGAGTGACTATTAAGCTAAAACCCTAAAGGATACCTGAAGCAAAAAAAGGATGCTGTCAGGATAATGTTAGAGCTGGGGGTTAATGAATATTCACAATTGGTCTAGTCCAAATGTTTTGGTGCCCAAGTCTAGTCCCATTGTTTTGGCTCTATTCTGTTTTGGAATGAGTTTAGAAGACTGAATGAACTTCGTAAATTTGATGCTTATCCTATTCCATGTGTGGCTGAGCTGGTGGAAATATTAGCAAAGGCCAAATCTATTTCTACTCTGGATTTAACTAAAGGATATTGGCAGATACTGCTAACAGAGAATGCCAAATATAAAACTGCCTTTGCTACTCCTGATGGCTTGTTACTCCTGATGGCTTCTTTCACCTTTGTCCTTAATGAAGCTCCAAACACTTTTCAGCAGCTTATGGACAAGTTGCTCAGACCTCATGCTCAGTATGCAGCTGCATACATTGATGATGCCATAATTCATAGCACAGGCTGGGACTCACATATGTAGAAGGTAGTGGCTGTGCTGGACACCTTCAGAAAAGTGATTTATTGGTTTGGCAGAGGCCAAGTATCTGGGTTACATGGTTGGGAGAGGGTTAGTTAAATGACAGATTAACTAAGTAGGAGTCATACAGAATTAGCCTTGGCTACATAGAAAGAAGCAGCATAGAGCCTTTTTGGGGGATTGTTGGCTATTACAGACAGTTTAGAAGAAACACTACCACAACAAGAGGACAGTCTTAAATTAGAGGGACAAAGGTTTAAAAATAACATCAGGAAGTATTACTTTACTGAGAGGGTAGTTGATGCATGGAATAGCCTTCCAGCTGAAGTGGTAGAGGTTAACACAGTAAAAGAGTTTAAGCATGTGTGGGATAGGCATAAGGCTATCCTAACTATAAGATAAGGCTAGGGACTAATAAAAGTATTTAGAAAATTGGGCAGACTAGATGGGCCAAATTGTTCTTATCTGCCGTCACATTCTATGTTTCTATGTTTCTATGTTTGTACCACATTTTGTGACTAGAGCTTCTCCCCTCACATACCTCATTAAATGAAATAGTCCAAACATGGTGCCGTGGGACATTAATGCAGAGAAGACTTTTGCAGATCTTCGTTCTACTTTGTGTAAGCAACCTACACTCGTGGCACCTGACTTCAAGAAAGATTGATGCCTCTGAGGTGGGTTTGGGGACTGTACTTTTGCAGTACATAAGACAGAGAGAAGCATAATTAAGCCGCAAATTGTTGCCTTGTGAGTGCTATTCTATAACTGAGAGTGCTTGGCGATCAAGTGGGAAATGGAGATTCTTAAATATTATTTGCTGGGTAGGTGCTTTAACATGGGCACTAACCATGTTACTAGAGCTGGATGCACAGCAACAAGGACAACAACTTGAGGATCCTGAAATGGTTTTTGTCCTTGCCATCATTAAAGTTTGTAGAGCAGCACCGGTCTAGTTTACTCCATGGTAAGGTAGATGTGTTGTCTCGGGTCCATGGGCTATCCACCATGGTCGATTTACACCCTAGTTTTCTCACTGGGAGGGCTATGTGTGACAGGGTCTAGCTTTGCGTCCTACTGTCCTGGAGGTGAAGTTCCATTGGAGGTGCTAAATCCAGCTGTTTTAGTGTATCACTTGTAGACTGAAGGTGTTATGCTACTAGGGTTTTTTGAATTGGAACTCAACTGCAGCTTGTAGAACTCCTTAATTGCAATAGTGAAGAAACTGAGAATCTTTAAATTATCAATACTGTAGATTTAAGAAAAGAGAGGATTGCTGGCAATTAGAGAATCAAACAAAGTTTTAATGATTGTGATAAACGTAAGTGAAAAGCATATAGGTAATAATTCAATAAGAAGAAATTGCTGGTTATAGCAAACAATACAAAGTTCATCAATAAGTATTTCCTCAGAGATGTATTGAATAATATACTTTAGGTTGATAGGAATAATCTTCAATAGAATTAGTATGCAGGTAGCAGAGAATATTTGCAAAGCAAGAAACAGTTCATAGTGGTTAAGCTTGATGGGAGTTATCCTCAATATAATTAGTGTGTATGCAGCAGAGAAGATTTGAGCAAGCAAGAAACAGTTCATTAATAACTGAGATTCCAGATAATAAATTGGAAGTTATACTTAAGATTAATGTGAGTTGTCCTCCAAGAGATCAGTATTAGAGTCCACTTGTTAAATGGTAAAGTGTCCGTTCTCCAGTAATCCTCTAGCGGATGAAGCATAATCCTTTTATCTTCAAAGGTTTAGGAAGGCTTGTGAGAGAAGCTTGTGGAGCCGGCGTCTATACCCGGAAGTAGGTCCCACAATCACCAAGCCCTTTCTCTATGGTGCGGTCTCTCTAAGTAGTGTCAGAGAGCCGCGTCAGAAGGGGGTGGGGCTGGCTCCGCATAGTGGAAATGCCAAACCCGGAAGAGATACCGCATGACAGAAGGTCTGGGTTAGTTTCCCTGGTTCAAATTGCTGTAGCACACTGCCTTCATTGCTATTTCCCCTGTGTGAGCAGTCCCATCTTAGTACTGAGCTGTCCCAGAAGATAAGGGAGCACATTTGGCATAGCGAGTTTATTGATCTTATCATATTGGTGTTTCTACCTTATGATCCTGCTGAGCCAATGCAGGGGTGATGGTTCTGTTGGGGATAAAGACAGCTTCCTCACATGCCTCGAAATTGGTTATAGGATTTCCCTGTGTATGCTCTATGAATGCTCACCATCTTAGTCCTTCTCTGTTTACTTATATAGATTTGATTTCAATGTTGACATTGCCCTGACATGCGATATGATGTTTAGGGTGATAGCCTCTGGTTACTGCTCATGTTGGCCCCAGCCCTTTCAGTGTGACCCCTCTGGGAGTGTTGGAGGTGCAGCCATGTGTTAGCTTTTGGGAGCCATTGCAAGCTTCAGGTGTTCAGGTACAATTGTTCACTGTGGGGGGTCCGCATCCCACAGTTAAGGGTTTCCATAAGCCAAGCGAAATTGCCAGAAGAACAGTTCCCAGGGAGACTGCCCCAGGGCCAGGTTCCCAGTGAGCATTCAAAGACTTCCGTAGTTAAACAGATATCCACTAGTTAGGGATGCAGAACTTTTGGTTGAGGTTTTCTCACTGGGAGCATATTTTCAGGGTTTGTGGTGTGTGGGGTCTTTTCAGGGATTTGCTTCACAATCTAATCTAAGGTAAGATAGACCAATAAAGATTCCAGCCACAATTGCCAGAAGAATTGTTCCGGATAGAAAGAAAAACTTACAGATAACATCAAGAGAAATACAAACTGCTCTGGAAAACAACAGTGTGAATGTTTCAAGGACCACAATACGACCATCCGTGAACAAAAATGAGCTGCATGGTCAAGTTGCGGGAAAGAAGTCTTTACTGCACCAATGACACAAAAAAGCCTGGTTACAATATGCTCACAACACATTAACACGCCTCACAGCTTCTAAGAACACTGTAATTTGAAGTGATGAGACCAAAATAGAGCTTTATGGTCACAACGATAAGCACTATGTTTGGAGAGGGGTCAACAAGGCCTGTAGTGAAAAGAATACCATCCCCACTGTGAAGCATGGTGGTGGATCACTGATGTTTTTGTGTAAGCTCTAAAGGCACAGGGAATCTTGTGAAAATTAACATGCTGCATTCATCTTGCCATTATCAGAAAATACTGGCAATTTGCATTCTTCTGCACGAAGGCTGCAAATAAGACGCTCTTGGACTTTCCAGCATGACAATAACCATAAGTACAAGGCAAAGTTGACCCTCCAGTGGTTACAGCAGAATGAGGTGAAGGTTTTGCAGTGGCCATCATAGTCTCCTGACCTTAATATCATCGAGCCACTCTGGGGAGATCTCAAACTTGCAGTTAATGCAAGACGACCAAAGAATTTGCATGCCCTGGAGGCATTTTGCCAAGACTAATGGGCAGCTATACCACCTGCAAGAAATATAGACATCTGTTACAAAAGACTGCACACTGTCATTGATGCTAAAGAGGGCAATACACAGTAATAAGAACTAAGGGTAATTTACTTTTGAACAAGGGTAATTCTTTTCTTTGTTGCCATGTTTTGTTTTACGATTGTGCCATTCTGTTATAACCTACAGTTGAATATGAATCCCATTAAAAATAAAAGAAATGTGTTTTGCCTGCTCACTTATGTTTTCTTTAAAAATTGTACATATATTACCAATTCACCAAGGGTATGCAAACTTTTGAGCACCACTGTATATATTTATAGAAAATCAACTACCCATGGTATTTTTATAGTGAAATGTTGACAGTTTTCATGTCTTGATGTAGAAAGGATAGAAAAAAAAAAGAAAATGTTGAGGGATATGTTTGTATATCAACCATTATATAAAGCTAAATAATAAGTGATAAATGAAGCAGTGATAATTCTAAAAACACTAACATTTAATTAAAAAATATGTAATATACATCAAATTGATCACTCCAATTGGTTGTGCAAAGATGATTCAGATGTGCACATGTAAAAAAATAATAAGAATAATACTAGTACAACTCTATTGTGCAATCAATAAAGCAAAAATCCTTAACTACCACTCACATCTGAGGAACTGTCAGCACAGCTCAGTAAATCTCTCTCTTCAAATACAAAAGGAAAGTGGGCTTTTTCAATTAAACACTCTGACTGTAATCAGAAACAATATAACCAGATGTGTAAAAATATCAGCTGCTTACTGGACCTTGTTGGTGAGTATCTGTGGCTAGAACACTATTACTTACTCAAGCATTTTTAATTTATATTATGTTTTTATGAAGTTATTTGAAAGCTTATCGTATATGAACAATTACAGCATCTGTGAATGTGATGGCTAGATGACTTGATCAGAGCATCTCCAAAATGGCAAGCCTTATGGGTTGTTCTTGGTATGGAGGGGATAGTACCTACCAAATTGGTGCAAGGGAGGACAACTGGTGTAATGGCATCAGGGTCATGGGCACCCGGGACTGATGCCCGCCTGGTCCAATCACACAGAAGAGCTCTACTGTTGTTTACATTGCTGAGAAAATAAAGCTGGCCCTGATAGAAAAACAGTGCATTGCAGTTTGCTGCAGTTACGTAACCACTGATTAGTCAGTTTGGGACTTGAGCATCAGTACTGGACCATGGAACAATGGAAGAAGGTTGCCTTGTCTGATGAATCACATTTTCTTTTAGTTAACAGATGCAGAAGTTGCCTACAAAAAGTATATATGCAATTAATTAAAAAACGTATCTTTTATCTCTTACATTTAAAATGACGAGAGGATTTCTAAGCACCCCATGGGAAATGAGTGCTATCATGAAAGGATAAAATTTAGTAATTACATGACCTAGACAAATGGCATGAGAAACCCATTTCATGGATAGGGAGACTGCACCGTGTAAAAATGAATCTTCTGCCGCGCCTCCTGTTCCTTTTCCAAGCATTGCCAATAAAAGTCACCAAAGGGGATCTAAAAACACTACAAACAGCGATAGATAACTTCATCTGGGCCTGAAAAAGACACAGAATAGCGAGACAGACCCTGTATACCCCCAGCCGCGCTGACAATTAAAGACCACTTTAGGTACATTCAACTAAGGAATTTCACAGAACGTACACAGGTACAGACCATGGCCAGGGCCAAGCCAACCTTTTATGAAACACTATGCATGTCTGACAGGCTATGTACCGGCCACATCACACTCCTATACATACAACTAAGTGCACCGATGGATGACACAATGGGAGACGGAACTACAACAGACACTAGAGAGTGGGGAATGGCAAGACATATGGGAGGCAGCAGCAAAGGTACTACACCAGGAACAATGCTATAAACCACTCATGAGATGGTACACCACTCCGGTCAAACAATGTAGAATGGGCAAAACACCTACAGATACCTGCTGGAGGCAGTGTGGAGAGAGTGGTACATAGCTACACATGTGGTGGACTTGCCCAAAAGCAGTGAAATTCTGGGATGGTATAGCCCGAATACTGACAGCGGTATTGAGCAGACCAATAGAGCCAGATCCCTAGGCTTTCCTTATAGCAAGACCCCTGGACAGTCTAACAAAGCACAAACGCTATTCAACAAGATAAATCTGGCCGCTAGGAGAGCTATGGCACAAACATGGTTATAAATCGACCTGCCACAGATGGACAGGGCCCCTTGCAACATCAAAAAGGCATATTTTGTGGACAAACTCACAGCACAAATACGAGATACTTATCCACTATTCCTTAAAACCTGGGAGCCATGGGAGGACTACACTAACTGCTGACGGGCATACCAACACAGAGACATAAGCTACCCAGCCCTGACTGGAGATGACCACACATGTTGTCCACCTCTTCCCTGAGAGTTTCCTATCTCTTACTGATTCCCCGCCCCCCTTTTTTTTTCTTCACTTCTTCATCTTCCTAACTTTATCTCCCTTTCAGTAAAATCCATAAAAAAAGTTCATGCCTTCACAGGGTATAAGTGTAATAAAAATAGACCCAGAGCAAACTTGCAGGTACGAGAGCCGAATAACCTTCAAACTAATTAATATTCCCCCTGAAGAGCCTGCATGGCGAAAGGCGTGAGGGCTCGGCTCATGATACTATTTGACTTCGGCAAATTAATGATTTAAGCTCCCCTCATTTGAGCTGACGATATTTTGTCTCTAGACAGGCTTAGTTTAGCATTATATTTACTTATTCACTAATAGCCACTGTCAGATTGAGCCGTCATTTACCGAACTCAGGAGCTGCTGTTACTTTAGGAATGCCGATTGATTAGCACAATATGTGCCCTTGAAGGCACAGAATAGCCAATTTCCTATTAACAGTCAGTGAGCTAGTGAGACATAATTGATTCCTTTCAGGTGCTACCCTTATCTGAGATATCTATAATAATCAAAGAGATAGGTGCCCTCAAAGGCACAGAAGAGGCTGTTTGTCTCTCAACAGATAGCTTAAAACCAAGATAAAATAGACACACGTTTAGTTGCTTATTAAGGCATTACTTAGTGTCTTTGTCTAAATCACTAGCAAACATAGGAAGACAGCTCCTTCCTCCTCTTTATTTTATTTCTTTTTTCACTGTCTCTCTGATTTGGCTAGCTTTCTCTTCCTTTGGATCCAATCCTAAATTATCAATTTATTTTATACAAATTGTTACTATACAAGTTGCAACTATTAGCCACATATGTTGCCAGATTAACAAACAGTCTGGAAAACATTCAATACAAGGGAAGTTCAGCCTAATAGAGGACAGTTGTGTATATATATGTATATAATAGTTTTTTCTTTATAGTTTTTCACCGCTTTATGATAGCACTCATTTCCCACGGGATGCTTAGAAATCCTCTCGTCATTTTAAATGTAAGAAATAAATGATAAGTTTTAATTCATTGCATATACACTATTTGTAGGCAACTTCTGCGTCTATTAATTAATTTACATCAAGGGTTATTCCCTGTCAAAGCCTGCAAATATAGTAGCTCACAGTACTTTTTTCTAACATTTTCTTTTGTGTCCAGGTGTGTGTACATCATTTACCCGGGGAAGACATGGCAGCAATATGCACTATGGGAAGAAGGCAGGCTGGCAGTTATGTTAGGAAATCTTGGGTCCTGGCATTCATGTAGATGCTACTTTGACAAGTACCACCTTCCCACAGATTGTCGCAGACCACTGTTTAAAATTGTTGCGGTGTGGCAGGGTGCATTATCCTGCTGAAAGAGACCAATGATGTTCCTTCATGGCATTGGCCTCTTTCAGCAGGATAATGCACCCTTCCACACCATAATTTTCAGGAAGGGTTTGAGGAACATGACAAAGAGTTCAAGGTGTTGCCTTAGCATCTAAATTCCCCAGATCTGTTGTTCCAGCACACCCCACAGATGCCCAATCAATGGAGGCCCGACCTTGCAACTTGCAGGACTTAAAGAGTTTGCTGCTAATGTCTTGGTGCCAGACACCACAGGACACATTTAACAATTTTGTGGAGTACACACCTCAAATGCATCAGAGCTGTTTTGGCAGCATGAGGCGACTGACATGATACTAGGCAGGTGGTTTTAAATTTCTGCTTGATTAGTGTATCATTGAGAAACATTTTTCAAGAGATGTGTAAATGATTGCTGCAAAAGTTTTTGCAGAATTATTGTAATTGAATGTATTAATACAAGATCCTGCAGCAACTAAAAGAAGGTAATGTAAACAAAGCCCCAGGACCAGATGGTATTCTGTGGAAATAAGAGAACCATTGTTTTTTAATTTGTCATAATTCTTTTGTTTCTGGAATCATCCCACAGGGTTAGAAAAGGCAGACGTGGTTCCTGTATTCAAAGGCATCTATGCCAGGAAATGATAGATCTGTGAGCTTAAAGGATAATATTCAGGTTTTCATTGGAGACAACAATGTCATTAGCAGAAATCGGCATAGTTTTATGAAGCATCATGACATATGTCAAACTAGCTTAATTGCATTTTACAAATAAGTACATAGAAGTATAGATCAAAGTGTTGCAGGATGTGGTCTATTTGAATTTTGCCTAGGTGTTCAGTTCAGCGAGTAGATGAATTCTTGCAAAAGCATAATTTTATTGGAAAGTGTTTCAAACTGTTTTTTTTATTTGCCTTCTTTTGTATCAACAGCAGAAACAAATGTGTGAAAGGCTGAATGTGATTGATAGGTCTTTTTTCTCCCTACAGTTGCAAGAAAAAGTATGTGAACCCTTTGGAATGATATGGAGTTCTGCACAAATTGGTCATAAAATGTGTGTTTCTTCCAAACAACTCAACTTTGGTTTCATCTGTCCACAGAATATTTTGCCTGCACTGCTGTGGAACATCCAGGTGCTCTTGTGCAAACTGTAAACGTGCAGCAATGTTTTGTTTGGACAGCAGTGGCTTCCTCTGTGATATCCTCCCATGAAATCCATTCTTGTTTAGTGTTTTACGTATTGTATATTCGCTAACAGGGATGTTAGCATTTGCCAGTGACTTTTGTAAGTCTTTAGCTGACACTCTAGGATTCTTCTTTACCTCTTTGAGCAGTCTGCGCTGTGCTCTTGCAGTCATCTTTAAGGACGGCCACTCCTAGGGAGAGTAGCAGCAGTGCTGAACTTTCTCCATTTATAGACAATTTGTCTTACCATGGACTGATGAACAGCAAGGCTTTTGGAGATACTTTTATAACCCTTTCCAGCTTTATGCAAGTTAACAATTCTTAATCATAGGTCTTTTGAGAGCTCTTTTGTGCGAGGCATCATTCACATCTTGTGAAAAGCAAACCCAGAACTGGCATGTTTTTTATAGGGCAGGGCATCTGTAACCAACACCTCCAATCTCATCTCATTGATTGGACTCCAGTTGGCTAACATCCCACTCCAATTAGCTCTTGGGGATGTCATTAGTCTAGGGGTTCACATACTTTTTCCACCTGCACTGTGAATATTTACATGGTGTGTTCAATAAAAACATGGCAACATTTCATTCTTTGTGTGTTATTAGTTTAAGCAGACTGTGATTGTCTATTGATGTGACTTAGATTATGATCAGATCACATTTTATGACCAGTTTGTGCAGAACTCCATATCATTCCAAAGGGTTCACATACTTTTTCTTGCAACTGTATGTAACCATGTAACTTCATTATTACTCTGTGCCAAACATCTGGTTAGGTAACACAAACTAATCATAATGAAAAAAAATTGTAAAAAAAAGTTTCAAGATTTGCAATATTTGTTAGAAAGTTTATTGCTGTTTATATTGAACTTCTGCATCATAAAATCAGTAAAACAAACTAAGCATAAGAATGAAAAGAATGAGAGAGTAAACTTTCAAGATATTAAAAATTAACTCATCTTTCCATGCCAGCCATGAGGGAATTGATGGACAAGTTGATGGGTTTATGCTTTAATAAAGAGAATAGTAATTTATAGTCCAGAGGAAGGCAACCTTTGGCACTCCAATTGTTGAGGACTGCATCTCCCCTAATGCATTGGATCATTTTGTATGTAAGAGCATTCAGGGAGATGTAGTTCACAACATCTGGAGTGCCAAAGGTTGCCTACGCCTGTTCTAGTCCAGTTGATTACTCGCCTCAATATTGCAGCTATGCGTTCAAATTCATATAGTCGCATACTTTAATCTGTTTGCCTAAAAGTTAATACACCATGTTTGACTTAACACACCTACTAAAATCCTGTAGCAAAAAATAAGGTGGTTTCTAAATAGGTAACGTTTAAAACAAAAATAAAAGTAAAAGTAAAAGGTGGATGTTCATCTTAATGATGGTCACTCTCCTGAACCAAAACAAGTGAGAGTGCTATGTCCATAAAATATTCACAGTTCTCAGGAGTAAAGTGGCATAATTGTTTTAAAAAGCAGGAGTGAGAGTAGAAGAAACAATAAATCCTAAATAGCTTTGAGGAGAAAGGGAGTGAAAAATGGGTCAGAGTTAGACAGGAAGATGGATCAAGAAATGGCTTTTTTTATAATGAGTAACATGTTTAACCCCTTAAGGACTGGACTGTTTTTGCAATGTTGTACATTTGCGACCAGGCATATTTTTACACTTTTGTGGTGTTTGCGTTTGGCTATAATTTTCAGCACTCTCATTTACTGTTCCCATACAAATTATACATTTTTTTTTCAGGACAAAAGGGGCTTTCTTTACATACCATTATTTATAAAAAAAATAAAAAAATATGATGAAAAATTGAAAAAAAATACATGTTTTTTGACTTTTACTTGAAAAATCTTTTACTCATCTACAAAAGCGAATGAAAAAAACTGCTAAATAGATTCAAAATTTTGTCCTGAGTTTAAAAATACTCAGTGTTTACGTGCTTTTTTGCTTTTTTTTTTGCATGTTATAGGGCTATAGGTACAAGTAGGATATTGCGGTTTCAAAACATACATTTTTACAATTTATCAATAGTGACAACGTAACACTATTATCTGTCATAAATCTCTGAATAACACCCCACATGTACATATTTTTTTTAAATTAGACAACCCAGGGTATTCAATATGGGGTATGTCCAGTCTTTTTTAGTAGCAACTTAGTCAAAAACACTGGCCAAAGTAAGCATTCATATTTGTTTGTGTGTGAAAAAAGTAAAAAAACTAAATTGAACGCTAATTTTGGCCAGTGTTTGTGACTAAGTGGTTACTAAAAAAGACTGGACATACCCCATTTGCAATACCTTGGGTTGTCTTCTTTTGCAAATGGTATGCCATCATGGGGGTAATTCTCATTCCTGGGCTACCATACGCTCTCAAAGGCAACGTAACCAACCTGGCCATTTTCAATGTAAAAATATTTGACCCATATATTTGACCTTGTAACTTTCAAAAATGCTATAAAACCTGTACATGGGGGGTACTGTTTTACTCGGGAGACATCGCTGAACACAAATATTAGTGTTTAAAAACTGGAAAACGTATCACAACAATTATATCATCAGTAAAAGTGCTGTTTGTGTGTGAAAAATGCAAAAAAGTCACTTTCACTAACAATATCATCGCTGTGATATGCTTTACTGTTTTGAATCACTAATATTTGTGTTCAGCGAAGTCTCCCGAGTAAAACAGTACCCCCCATGTACAGGTTTTAGGGTGTCGTAGAATGTTCCAGGGTAAAATATAGTGCTAGCAAATTAAATTCTCTGGACTTTCGGCCTGGGTTGGCAGGCAGGTCCCTCAAATTGCAATCAATAAAATTACTTAATTATGTAAAAATGTTACATAAATACGCACGTAGAATTTAAATATATATGCATATTTATATATTTGAAGTCTACGTGTATATTTATATAATTATTTATGTAATTTTGTAGATGGACATATGTATATTTCGTATTTTTTTTTTATTTATATATACATAGATATATATACAAATTCATTCTAAGTGTATTTTGATATAAATATATATTAATTTTAAAATACAGTTAGAATAAAATTTCATATAGATATAATTTTTTTTCAATTTTTATTATTATTTTAAAAAAAATTATTTAAATTAATTATTTATATTTTATTATAACATATATATACACAATATATATAGTTATTATATATATTATATATATATACACGTGTGTAATTTAATTATAAGTGTATTTTTATATTAATATAAGTACATATTAATATAAAAATACACTTAGTATGACATTATATATATGATATAAAGATATAATATATAGATATAAAATGTCTATATATCATATATATATATATACACATATATAAAAAAATTTTTTATTTGTTATTAACACTAACTTTTTTTTTAATGATTTTATAGTTGCAGGGAGACTGCCTGTCAGCACAGGCAGTCCCCCTGCAGGCAGACACATGGACACCTATTGTGACCATGTGATCGATGTGTTAAGCGATCACATGGCCACAGGGGTCCTAATCCAGTGTGGGGAGACTGTCTGGGCTGCAGGCAGTCTCCCCACACTGGGAGCAACGCTGATCGCCGCCGGGGGAACAACGGCGATCAGGTAAGTAACTAAGACCGTTAGGACGGTTCAGGACCGTCAGCGGTCGGCAATGGGAAAATGCAGATGACGGTCCTGAACCGTCCTCAGTCCTTAAGGGGTTAAGAGAAGCAGGGACAAAAAAAGAGAACTGTTTGAGTTTTGTGTTGTGGGTGACACAAGACAAGGAGAGGGATCTGATAATGAGAAGGAGAATGGATTCAAGAGCACAAGTAGTTGAGTGAGAGGAAAGGACAATTTCAGATAGCATTTGTTCAGTGTCTAGGGAGAACTCCTGAAGGATAATTGAGGCACAGGCCAAGACGTTTGTTTAAGAAAGAAAGAAAAGGAAGGGTTGGTTGAATTTGATGGACTTTAGTCTTTTTTTCAACTTTTTTACAACTACACTGAACAAACACAACACTTTGTTTTTACCCCCATTTTTCATGAGCTGAACTCAAAGATCCAAGACTTTTTTTACGTACACAAAAAGCCTATGTCTCTCAAATATTGTTCACAAATCTGTCTAAATGTGTGTTAGTGAGCACTTCTCCTTTGACAAGATAATCCATTCACCTCACAGGTGTGGCATATCAAGATGCTGATTAGACAACATGATTATTGCACAGGTGTGCCTTTGGCTGGCCACAATAAAAGGCCACTATAAAATGTGCAGTTTTATCACATAGCACAATGCCACAGATGTCACAAGTTTTGAGGGAGCGTGCAGTTGGCATGCTGACTACAGGAATGTCCACCAGAGCTGTTGCCTGTGGATTAAATGTTCACTTCTCTACCATAAACCATTTCCAAAGGTGTTTCAGAGAATTTGGCAGTACATCAAACCGGCCTCACAACCGCAGACCACATGTAACCACACCAGCTCAGTACCTCCACATCCAGCATCTTCACCTCCAAGATCGTCTGAGACCAGCCACCCAGACAGCTACTGCAACAATAGGTTTGCATAACCAAAGAATTTCTGCACAAACTGTCATAACCAAAGAATTTCTGCACAAACTGTCATAAACCATTTCAGGTAAGCTAATCTACATGCTCGTCATCCTCATCGGGGTCTCGGCCTGACTGCCGTTCGTCGTCGTAACCGGCTTGAATGGGTAAATGCTCATATTTGATGGCACTTTAGAGAGGTGTTCTCTTCACGGATGAATCCTGGTTTTCACTGTACAGGGCAGATTGCAGACAGCATGCATGGTGTCGTGTGGGTGAGCAGTTTGCTGATGTCAGTGTTGTGGATCAAGTAGCCCATGGTGGCGGTGGGGTTATGGACGAGCAGGCATATGTTATGGACAACGATAAACAAGTGCATTTTAGTGAAGGCATTTTGAATGCACAGATATACCGTTACGAGTTCCTGAGGCCCATTGTTGTACCATTCATCCACAACAAGCATGATAATGCATGGCCCCACGTTGCAAGGATCTGTACACAATTCCCGGAAGCTGAAAACATCCCAGTTCTTGCATGGCCAGCATATTCACCAGACATGTCACCCATTGAGCATGTTTGGGATGCTCTGGATCGGTGTATACGACAGCGTGTTGCAGGTCCTGCCAATATCCAGCAACTTCGCAAAGCCATTGAAGAGGAGTGGATCAACATTCCACAGGCCACAATCAACAACCTGATCAACTCTATGCGAAGGAGATGTGTTGCACGGCATGAGGCAAATGGTGGTCATACCAGATACTGACTGGTTTCCGGACTCGCGGACCACTCCAATACAGTAAAACTGCACATTTTAGAGTGACCTTTTATTGTGACCAGCCTAAGGCACAACTGTGCAATAATCATGCTGTCTAATCAGCATCTTGAAATGCCACACCTGTGAGGTGGATGGATTATCTCGGCAAAGGAGAAGTGCTCACTAAAACACATTTAGACAGATTTGTGAACAATACTTGAGAGAAATAGGCCGTTTGTGTACATCTTAGATCTTTGAGTTCAGCTCATGAAAAATGGGGGCAAAAACAAAAGTGTTGCGTTCATAATTTTGTTCAGTGTATGTAACTATGAGTGAAAGGAGAAGTTTTTTTTCCTTAGCTGATTAAAAAAACTGTACTTCATAATCCGTTTGAACTAGTTAAACTAGTTCATTAAGGCACATATTAATTGGGAAAAAAACATGGCATGTTCTAAAATGTAAATAATAGAGAGAAGATATTAATACAGCAATTCATTGATACCATGCTCACAGCAGCGAGTCTTGTTCCAAAAGGTTCTAATAAGTAATCACAACTTTCAATAGTTGAATACCTTTCTCTATCTTTACACAGTACTTAATCCACACATCTGCTCAGAAAAAAATAAAATAGCTATTGTTAGTGAGCAGTAACATGCACACAATTGCAAATCTATCTGGCTCCATCCCATAGACCCTGATGCATGTAACAAACATAAAGAAAATATACAAATAAAATAAAAAATATTTATCGCTGTTTAATCACTAGGCAGATGGGAAACAGAGCCTGTCAAACCATTCTACTAAATGCCTTCGTGATATGGCTCTATATTAATCTGTATACTGCTGTGCTTATAATAAAGTCTGCTTATTTAGCTGAAGGACTTTTTGTACTAGATTAGCATCCAGCTGTTAGCCCTCTGACTGCTGTGTCTTGAGACTTTTGCTGCACTTCGTACTCAGAACCCAGCTGCTTAAACAGATTTTATTATCTTGGAGAAAATTTCCATTATTTTGTATTGGTTGTCCATTATCCTCTACTTTAGGCAGTGGCTGACTCGTAAAGTGAAGTTTTTGTTTAGTATTTTTACGATATTTTACAATACACAATTTTCTTTTTAACTTTAATAACAAAACACACCAAAAATAGTTTAATTGCAGTAACTTAACGTAAACTAGATAACACTGTCTTTAACACCTATTCACTACTTCAATCCAGATTTTATGAATTAAAATGAGTGCACTTTTACAGATTTTTGATTCATCATATAGAATTTAAAACTGCATATTTTTATTATTACAGATGCATAACCAACTGAAGGCAGCAATGCAATAAAGATCCAGTCACTTGCGCACTGTTGGTTTAAATATCCATTTGGGTGAAATTATAACTATTGTATTCATTACATAATTGCTGGGTTTCTTTATGTCAGATACAGGTTAAAGAAACACCCCATGCACCATAACCAAAACAGCCCTCTGTACTGGCTATGGTGCAAGAAGATCCCCATGCCCTCCAAGGGTATGTAGTGATATTATTTGTGAAAAGTTTAACAAATTAACTATGGTCTGCAGGGCACTAGTCATTTCTTCCTGTGCTCCCGGAGGCTGCATTACTCATGTAAGCCTGATGCACAGCTTAGTTAATTGTCTAAGAGTTCTCAGCCAAAGAGTCAGCCCTGGCAGGGCCAAGATCAGTGGAGCTCATGGAAGTTCCTTGCTTGAGCTTTGAACACCAGGGAAGTGACTGGGGCCAAGTGAACCCCAGGTACATTGTAAAACCATTCAGAGATAGTTTGACTACCCTGGAATGTGTGCAGGGCACTCCTTGCACAATAACCCCTGCTTAATCATATGACGTTATTTTTAGTAAGCTGTTATTCTAGTAATGCCTTCAGGGTCCTTACACATACCTATTAGCAAGCTATTTAAAAATGTTTATGTATCTATTTTTGTTACATCTGAAGTATGTGAGAAATCACATAATCTGTACATACAATTGTTGTTAGCTATGTCATATGTTTGCATGCATACAAGCATCCCTTGTTTGAAATAAATGTTTGTAGCAGAACCTTGGTAACCCGACTGGCTACCTCCCGTAATTCCCTTCCTTCAGCTGCCAGGGAACCAGTTAAGGCATAAGGAGACCCATTTTCATCCCCCCTGCCCCCTGTAACTGGACGACATACAGTCCTGGAGGTACAACACAATTTTATTGGCCACACATGGCTTTTATGCATAACCCCGGGCAAGAGGTTTACCACACAAACATGCAAGGACACAAGATCCTCCCCTCCCTGTGGTCCCAGCACAGGTAGGTACTCTGCTCCCTTTGTCCCTAAAGCCTGCCACTAAATCCACAGGGTTTCCCACATCAACCACCAGGGATCTTCTTCCCAAGAGCCTCTGTGCCTGGGAGTCAACTCGCGGGAAAATGGCACCATCCCGTTGTCTCCCAGGCACAGAGAAGCCTGTCTGTGGGAAAAGAGCTGCTCCCACAGGTGGCATTCGTCTGTACAAAGGGCTGCCACACATTAATTGTTTCCCTTGCGCTTTGTGGTTTTGACACTTATGTTGCGAGGTGCAAGCATTCTAACCTAACATGCTAAATGAGGTATTGGGGTGGTCCCCGTTCGAGAGATGAATGAATTCCCTTTGCGGGAGCACTCCCGAATGGGGAACTGTTACAATAAATTAACATACAGGGATAACACATGTAAAAGAGAAGGGCGTTTCACGAACAGGAAGTTGTTATGCTCAGATTTTTCAAACAAAAAGTGCTTGGAAGTGAAGGAGTTAAATCCTAAAACCATATTATCCTGGAAAAAACAGCTGAACAGGAGGAAGCTTTAGGAACACTCATGAAGGGTTTAACCCATATGCCAAAGCAATAAACAAAAAAGAGAGAAGAGAAGAGTGACCTAACTACTAAAATATAACTTTTAATGGAAAATATTAAAATAGTAAATTTGTAAGGATTATTATCCAAAAAAGTAAATATCTAAATTATTAAATATAATTGGAGTTAATATATTAATAGTTTAATCGATAACTGGTCAAGAAATAATAATAATGGTGGTAAATAGTCCTATGACAGGGTGTACAATATTCCTTTCTAATGGAAGCTGCCCCAAAATATGTGTATAATCAGATATCCAGAGAAAGGATATGTGCAAAACCAAAATATAATAACTCTAAAAGCATAAGGAAAATAAATAAAATAAAGAAATAATTCAAATTTCAAATACTTGATTGGGAGGTTCTGTTCTAAAGTTTTCAGAAATCCCTTCCCAAAGAAAATTTGCAAAACCAAGTTGGGAACTAGAGATTTTATGACTTTTATAATATTATAATATTTATCTATTTAGAAGTTATAACATTAATCTCGGTCCCTGAGAATTTTTACCGTATTTGCACTTTATAGCAATTTGGGTTTTGTTAACACTTGGAGTATTTTCTCCCTACGCTTAACACATGACATTAGTAGCTTCTTTATTGCTCCCACTGCTGTTACGGTTGATTCTTTTTCTACAGAGGCAGTTATAATTGAGCTTCCTTTACTAACGCTCTACAATTGACGATTCTAATTTTAGTGCTCTGGTTTAGATATATATTATCTCATATATCCTATCTTTGACCGTTCACCAGAGTTTCATCTCTATGAGGCAAGCCAATATTTACTTTTACAGCTAGCAGTATAAATATTGTAACATTATTTCTAATTAACGACAAGTTTCCTTTTGCATATTGTTATTTTCTATGTAACATATTTTACAGCTATAGTCATTTATTCTGATCTCTGTGGATTGCAAAACTTGATTTTGCAAATTTTCTTTGGGAAGGGGTTTCTGAAAACTTTAGAACAGAACCTCCCAATCAAGTATTTGAAATTTGGATTATTTCTTTATTTTATTTATTTTCCTTAAGCTTTTAGAGTTATTATATTTTGGGTTTGCACATATCCTTTCTCTGGATATCTGCCTATACACATATTTTGGGGCAGCTTCCGTTAGAAAGGAATATTGTACATCCTGCCATAGGACTATTTACCACCATTATTATTATTTATTGACCAGTTATCGATTAAACTATTAATATATTAACTCCAATTATATTTAATAATTTTGATATTTACTTTTTTGGATAATAATCCTTACGAATTTACTATTTTAATATTTTCCATTAAATTTTATATTTTAGTAGTTAGGTCACTCTTCTCTTCTCTCTTTTTCAAATTATCCTGGAGTAACTTTTAAACTATCGCTATCCAGTGATAGTGCAGTACAAGCCCACCAAAGAGCCCTCTGTTGCAGCAGAGAAACAGCTGCTGCCTATAGTACACCTCCTAATTACCTAATGCAATAAACCATAACTGGCCCTTTAAGTGGGAAGGATCATCCAACATCTCCCAAGAACATAAAAAAAACTTGGGGTCCTCTGTGACTTTTTAAATAATAATTATTAGGGATGTTAACAAGGGAGGGGGGGGAATTGTTTCATTTAGTTTTGTTTTGATTCATAAAGTTCTAATTTGTGATATTACATTCAGAAAAAAGCGATTCGGACAAAGTTCCAAAATTCAGAAGCCCATTTTTCTCTATGGGTAATAAATGAGTGATGATGACAGTCACAAAATACTCTGACCTGTGCCAGGCTGGAGCAGCAAGTTATGTCATAGACAGGGCCTTTTGTACACCTGCTAATGTTTTTATAAATGTATGGTTTAATGTAACTGTGAAGCACTTTGGGCAACAACGTCGCAATTAAATGTGCTATATAAATAAATAATAGCTACTCCGCCCACTCCAGTTGTAGACTACTGGTGGAGGCAAGAACACTTCACACAATTTCCCCAGAAATTGTAGCTTTTCTAGTTTTAAATTTTATTTAATTTTTCACTTCCTATCATTTAAATTAATAATCCTATGAAATGAAACAGGGACTCATCTCTCAAACTTACCATCTAAAGCCAATGCATCAAATGTTAAATATGAAGTGGATTCTGGACAGCCCCTATTTCAAATGAGTAGCAAGCAATATATTCTTGGGTGTTTTGTATTGAGCATTGTTAAGGTTGCAGCAAAAGTATGTATATAATGTTTCCAAGTCACATGGCTATTCATGTTTAGACCCTTAGTTCTATGTTTTGCAGAGTATATATCTATTCCAGAGAAGAAAAGGACCGAAAGGAGTGGGTAGAGAAATGAACCCACCCCCGTCAGATCCTGTATCCTTAAAAGAAAACTGCTCTAATTAGTAGTACAGTGCCTCTGTAAAAAGGAGCAAAATTTAAACTATACATTTTATTGGTTCCTCATAAGGAACAGAGAACAAAAAAAATAGATATAAGTGTGAATAAATCAAAAACCAAAAAGGGGAAAGTAATAAGTGTTGGTTTTAAAAGGATCTATCGTGCTGATACTGTTGCTAAATACCGTAGCACTGTGGTGGATCAAGACCGTATAATATTACAATGTTGCAAATGATTGCAATAAAAGATAGTCAGTCTATATCCACCACCGTTATAAATAGGATGAATGTGCTCAAGTATAAATGGTAAATAGAGCAACAGAAAACAGTATATATCTATCATACTAAAGAGTAATGAACTCAAATGAAAGTGTCCCCAGGGGGAAGTTCGTAAAATGGGTATTTGTGGCAACTGATTCTAGTATATACCAAGTTAATAAATAAACTGGAAAACTAGCAAGGAGATTTGTAGTTACTCCAATTATAGTACCCTAGAGAATATATGACATACACTATTCCATTAAGGAATCCCCTAGTTTGAAAGGATTGCCAAAGATAAGTTGGTACCGATATAATGCATCCAAACAGTCATTACATCAAAGAGACTGATAGGAATGAGTATATATCGCTATGCACCACTATATACAGTACTTCTGTGATCAATTATCAAGAAATGAACAAAAAACTAATGATACTACGGTCTATTAATGATCAAAAGTCTATCGAGTACCGTTTGTTAATGGTTAAAGATCTATCTAATATCACAAGATATGACTTCCCATCTCGGGTAATCTCAAGTTGTAAATTGGCTTAAGTGGTTTAAAAGCCTCTTATGTACATAGTTTTTAAACATCAGCATCAATACTTACTGTTGAGATGGCGATAAATGCCACTGTTAGGGTGGCGAGAAAAAAAAAAAACTATTTTGGCTAGGTAATCAGACCTCCTAATATAACTCTATAGGAGATTTGGGGTAAAGGGTATCCCTAAATAGGAGAGTCTGAGTAAACGAAAAATATATCTGGTAGACTGCCAAAAATAGTTTACCCTTCCAAAAAACTGCAACCCTTGGGGAAAAGAAAAGGGAGTAATAAAACAGCAGTGATACTAAAGAAAAGTCATCCACAGTAACAGAAGAGTCTGCGGGACACGTGTTTCGGTGAAGTCTTTCGCCTTTTTCAAGAGCGCCTCTTCTTAAACCCACATTCAAGTACCTCCCCTCGCCTGACATATCAATTACGCCAGTCAAATTCTTAGGGGCATGTCTAGTGGGGCAAGAGGCGTGTTCCGATATCGGCTCGGGAAGAAATTAACTCCCAAATAGCCGAAGTGATTAAAAAAACATAAGTAATAATGTAACCTCAAGAGGAAATGATAAATGGATATAACATAGTTCAAAATAAGTGTTTGATCAAAGGGAAAGGTTCCCAATGGTTTAAATAGATATTTAATCTGTATAGATGCCACAAAGGGCTAAAGGTACTAAATATTTACATTAGAGAGATACAGTAACGATTAATAATATATTCAGATGATACATATATAGTGGTGCAGACTTGTCTAATACAAATAGAGTATAAAGGATATTGCCAACAATAAGGAATTGTTCAGTGGACCATACGACACATCAAAGGATAATCTTAGTTTGCAAATGGTTAAGTGTTAACCAGTACAGCCAGAAATAAGTACATGAACAATCCAAGAGATGGAAGTTAACCCATACCCATAGTTGATATAGTACTCAGTTTTCAAAATTGTGAATTTCCAAGTTGGATATGGTTAGTGGTCATTATTGTAAATAGGAAAAGATTAAAAACATAAAAACACAAAACAAAACGGAAGATTGCTGGATCATAGAAAGCAATGAAATTAAATTAATGAGATTAAATTAAATTAAGTCAGATCAAATAGAGGGGGCGAACGAAAAGCCTTCATTTAGACCTTTGGGTTGAAGGGTTTTTAATCGATAGATCCAGAAGCTCTCTCTTTGTCTCAGGTATCTATCGTAGTCGCCTCTGCTTTTGTCTCTTCGTACAAATTCCAGACCACAGAACCGAAGTCCTTGTAAATTGCCTTAATGATTTTCTTTAAGGTGACGGGCAATAGGGGTTTCTGAGTTTGGTTGCTGAGTTTGGGAGACCTGACATGTTCTTTAATGCGTTCTTTGAATGGTCTAAACGTTTTACCTACATACAGTAGGTTGCATTGTTAATAAACTATACCTAATTACATGTTAATAAACTATACCTGTGGTATTACAGTTAAAGAAAGATTTGATGTTAAAGCTTTGTTTCCCGTCACTATCCATGACCCGTTTGGAGTCACGTTTTATATGTTTACATGCGACACAACATCCGCATTTGTAGGAGCCCATGATGGGCCTATTCAGCCAAGTATGTGTAGATGGACCTTAAGCTTGAAAGTGACTTGGAACAAGAAGATCCCTAAGGTTTCGGCCCCTACGTGCGGTAATCTCAATCCTAGGACCCAATATACGTTTCAAGTGTGTGTCCTCCAAAAGTACGGACCAGAATTTTTGTAAGCTATTTCTCATTGGGTCCCACCCAGCATCGTATGTAGCAATCATGCGTGGTGGGGCTTGGGAGTTTGTCAGTGTTTTAGGTTGATTAATGCACAATAATGAGTTCCTGTCTGTCTCCAGGGCTCTCCTATACGCCTTCTTTAAACATTTGTTGGGATAGCCCTTGTCCTTAAATTGTTGTCTTAAGATCTTTGCTTTAGACTTACAATTCTCTAGATCACTACAGTTCCTACGGATATGAAGGTATTGTCCGATAGGTATACCCTATTTTAGTGGTCTGGGATGAAAGCTTTCCCACAAAAGAAGGCTGTTTGAGGCTGTGGGTTTTTTGAAAAGTGAAGTCTGGATAGTTTGATTACTGATAGAGATTGTTATGTCTAAAAAGTTCAAAGAGGTACCTCCAAACTCCGAAGTGAAACGTAAGTTAAGTTTGTTCTCATTGAGGAGGGCTACAAATGCGCTAAATTCGTCAGATGAGCCTGTCCATAAAATCAAGATGTCATCAATGTATCTGGCCCAGAGATGTATCATGGGTTTATAGTGTGAAAATCGATCAGATGACACAATGACCTCGTCCCACCAACCCAGATGGAGGTTGGCATATGATGGGGCGCAAGCCGTCCCCATCGCAGTGCCCCGTATTTGGTGGTAGAACTTATTGTTGAAAAGAAAATAATTATGAGACAAAATGAATTTGAGCAGTTCCAGAGTAAATGTTCTATGTTCATGAAAATTGGGTCCCTTTTTGTCCAAATAATGTCGGACATGTTGGATACCCCCATCGTGGGCGATGGATGAGTAAAGGGCTTCTACATCCAGACTACAAAGTGATACTGACGCTGGTAATGTCAGGTTGGACAGGAGTGCCAGCATCTGCTTAGTGTCCTGAATAAAGGATGGTAGGGATTCCACATGGGTACGCAAGATCTTGTCCAAATAGATGCTTCCATTTTGGGTCAAGTTATCTACCCCAGATACGATTGGACGTCCGGGGGGGATTCACTTGACTCTTATGAATCTTGGGCAGGCAGTAGAAGGTAGCTATCCTCAGGTTCTTATTAAAGATGAAATCATATTCATCTTTGGATAGCACCCCTCCACTGTGGCCCATGTCCAAAATTAGTTTATAATCATACAGAAAAGTATTAGTAGGGTCCGACTTGAGTAGTTGATAAATGTCTTTATCCTCAAGTATTTTCAAAGCCATCCCTACATAGTCTGATGATTTCATGATGACTATGTTACCCCCCTTTGTCGGCAGGTTTAATCGTGATTGTACTATTGAGTCTCAAGGACTGAAGAGCTTTATTCTCTTGTTTGGTTAAATTCATGTTTGGATAAAGTTTCAAGTCCATATTTCTAATGTTTTCAATTTCAAATTTGACAGACTCTAGGAAGAATTCAATATTTTTAAAATTCCCTATGTTAGGTGTAAATCGGCTTTTGGGTTTCAAGTTTGTCTGACTCAAAGTAGTACTTGTATCATTTTCGTCTAAGAGGGATATCAAAGTCATTAAGCACTCATGGTCTTGATCAAGTAGTCCCAGATATTTAGTCCTTCTCTCTATTTTAAGTTGATGGTATTTACAAAGAGCTAGTTTCCTAGCGAACAAATGTAAGTCCTTAATCCAGGTAAATTTATTGTAAGCTGGAACAGGCACAAATGATAGGCCTTTTTGAAGGACCAAAGTTTTGTGAGTAGTAGTAGAGTGATCTGAAAGATTTACTATTTGTGTAGTATTCATTGGAAGCGTCTTTTCCTCTCCCCCCTCTGCCCCTGTTGCGAGTCTGATAGACTGATTGTCTGGGTGGGGGTTCGTCCTGTTCTAATTCTAAAAAATTCACTCCTGTTTTGAGAATACCCCTAGCGTTGTTTTGGTTAGATGTGTTAGGGATGGGAGTCAAAGGACGGGGCTGTGATGTTGACCGTCTATTATCAGTGTCAGATGAATCATAGTTTGAGGTCATGGTATTGTCAGAATTAGTTCTGGTTCTGCGTGTAAAAGTACTATACATATGACCAGTTTCGTAGTCACAAATAAATTTCTGATGTTTTCTAATTTTATATATATCTATTCCATCTTAAACCGAACATGAATTGTATTTTTAAAAATGTACAATAAGGGAATTTTAGTTGGTTCCGTTGATATAAAATAGTTATACAGCCTCATGGAAATTAATGAGCCATTCTGATGTTCTACTGTTAAAGAGAGACTATAGGCACCCACGCCGCTCAAGTTCATTGTAGTGCACTGTCACAGGTCTCTTAACCCTGCAAAGGTAATTATTGCAGTTTACCTCATGGGGAAATACTAATGTGAGCGCGGTCATTGCTGTGCATGCACATTAGGTCTCCCTCACCAGTTGACAGCGGGAGAGGAGCAAAGGCGAACCCGAGCCAGCTGCAACAGCAACAATGAGTGGGTGCAAGGGAGTTTTCCTGGCACTATAGTTTTTTTCTTTAAGTTTACCCCAATCGGAAACATGTTGGAGTAAAAAATACATCTGGCAATGGAAAAAATAGTAAAAGAGCATAGTAAAACATCTATAGGATTTTTCCAGTCATCATGTCCAAAATCCCTTGTGACATTTGAAAGACAATGCTTTAACTGATATAAGTCAAATCAAATGTTTGGGAATGTTTGACAAATCTCAGTAACAGAAAGTATTTCCTTAGGTGAAAAGTGTATAAAGTAGTGCATATTTTTTCCCTGTCTAGCCCACTCCAAAATAGAAAACCATCAGCTCTATCCTAAAAATCTGGGTTCTTTCTTAAAGAACAATCATTATTTCAGGACTATAGGTTTCCTTAGGGTTAAGTGATCACCATCCACCCGACATTACTCTGTAAAATTAAGTTAAAATACACTTACCTCATTTCCAGGGCTCCTGCAGCCTCAGCTTCTCCTCTGGTGATGTCTGCATCCAAACTGATATCACTCGCAATCTCCTAAAATTAGTCATTTTTTTTATAAAGAACCTCTTGCTTCTCATGTACAGATATGTATATGTAGAGGGGGCATGTCCGTCAGCTGATGGAGATGGCCGCCTAAATCTGTAGCTCCTCGTGGCACCCGCGATCACCGCAGCAATCAGCGAGCCCAGCTCACCCACAATCAACAGATGGGTCACACGAAGAGACAGGCAAACCCCGGCGGCACCCCTAGACCCACGGGACACAGAGGAGATCAATTCATCCAATCCTTCCTCCACGCCGCAAGCTGCGCTCAGTCACCACAGAGGGAAATGGAGGCCACAAGCCTGCCGCTCGAATACCTCTCTTCCACGCCGGCCGTATTCTCCCCGGCTCCGTCTCCCACACCGGACCCACAGCAACCACAGGAGGGTGAGTGGAGAGACATTCTACCCAATCTACTCAACAAAACTGATTTTGAAGCCCTCTCTGACAGACTGGTCCGTGAGGAGGTGGCCCAGCTGCGCGCCGATGTGGCAAGCGTAGAGGCCCGCATGGCAGTAGCGGAGATTGAAACAAGGGCACTAAGGACGGACTTGGAACTCACAAACACGACTGCCGCAAAACAAGACGCTGACATAGCCTACCTTACCACATGGGTTGACGATTTAGACAACTGCGGCCGCAGGATGAACCTGCGCATCCGTGGAGTGCGTGAAGGAGGCCATTCTGAACACATACCAGGAACATTGCGACAGATCTTTACCCAGGTACTGGGGGGCCAACACGTACCCAGAATCGGCCTGATCCGCGCACACAGGGTGCCGAGACCCATACCAGCACATGAAGAGCAACCAAGAGACATAATATGCTGTCTAGAAAACTACCACCTAAAAGAAGAAATATTACGCACGGCCAAACGCATGGAGGCGATCTGCATGGAAGGTCAGACCGTATCTATTTACCAAGACCTGTCACGCTACACCTTGCAGGCCAGGAGGGCACTGCGACTGGTGACGTCAGCGCTGCAACAAGCTAACATACCATACCGCTGGGGATACGATACCCGTTCTCGCTCACAGCCAGACATGGACAAGACCAACTGATAATACGGAAGCCAGATGATGTCCAGAGATTTCTACACACCCTGGGCCTCCCACCACAACAGGTGCCTGACTGGCTGGCAAGATCATTCCTCCAACAACCACCGGGCCCGCAACAACAACAACCACGCCGACCCAATGCAGGCCAGCAACGACCCCAGTGCCAATGTGACTGGCACCAGGGCCAAGCACAGAGGGAGCAGTAAAATAACACAGCACCGCACAGCTGAGGCAAGGACATGGGGACTCCTATACCATTAATGAGACCTAGCTGAATCGTGAGTACCACCAAAAGGGACACATACAAGAGCACCACACAAGTACGCGGGAATTGGGGTGGGGGTCGGGGGATCAAGAGCCACAGGGACACTGTACCATAACTACAGCATACCGGAGGGGACCACAACACACGAGGCACAACCAGAGACCTGACCCTTAACACATGCAAAGCCGGGAGGGCACCAGGACATTTGGGGAGGGGGACAGGGGAGGGAGATGTGGCAAAATTGCTAGTATGGGGAATGCAGGGAACATGCTGTCGCAAAGACACATTTGTTTGCAACCACGCTGAAACAAGAATAAGGACGCAATTCCTGAGGCCTCTCGGGGCCGTGTATTGATGCTGTACTTACAGATACATAGTAGGGGGAAGAGAGAGGGGAGGGTGGGGGGTTATAGGACACATGAACCGCAAGGGTAAGATGGAAAACCACGGAACAAGATGGGTAGGGGAGAGGAGAGACAAAGGAAAGCGGAAGGGGGAAAAAGGGGGGAGCACCAGGGGGAGGGGACAGCGGGGGGGGAAGGGAAACAGACAGAAAACAAGCAGCAGTACAACGACAGGGAGAGAGGAGGATGGAAGAAGGGAACCATATTAAAAGGTCGGGGGAGGAGGGAGAGAAATAAATATATACAAAGACAGTGACAACAAAAATCTGTATCTTTGTACAGCAACAAAACAACAACAACAAAAAATAATAATGATTAAAAAAAAAGTGAGGGAACAAAGGAGCAAACACAGTCAAAACCCCCAGGCGAAGGTACACGACACAGCTCAAGGTAAAGGAAGCCAGGGCACCATCTAGCCGCCAAGAAAGGCCGATGTAGGATCACACAGGCACACCAGGGACATACGACGCCCACATCTGGGGGACGAGAACCTGGAAAGGTATGCATAGGGACAGCTGTCACACAAAGCGAATAGTTAGATGTAACAATACAACAAGGATCCAGAAAGGCACGTTGTACGATATTCATAGATAAACGTGCGATGTTCGGCACACACTAGAAACCCAAACACACTAGCTCACATCAGCCTCCAGGCCGACCCAGAGCAGCGCACCAGATAAAAATCCAGGTTCTAGAGCCTGCACAGGGAAAGTATCTGATGACAACACAGCTACTGAATGAAGCTTGGTGACATAGGGGCCCTCCCCCGGACATATCACACCCCCACCACCGTCCCATACATTGCGGCAACAGGTGAAAAGCCATGGGCTAGGGAATCACGGCTACACCCAAACCAAACAAAGGAACCCCACAGGCCTGATAGGACTCACAAGGCACCCCATGCCAAAGCATCCCCACCTCATGAGACAGCTACGCACCGCTCAAGCCGGCATCAAACAAACCAATCCACACACACGAGCCGATAACGGACAAAAGAGGCGGCCCGGGCACGTACCACTGCTCCACGCACTCAGAGACCCATACTCACTACAAAAAAAAAAAGGCACGGAGTGAGCGCTCCGAGTACATAGCCACTTAGGAGATAACAGACCAAGGACTACGTATAGTACTAACAAATACACACAGACCCACTAGACGTCACGAAGTGGACAGAGCCTCCGCAGACGGAAAGCCCGACACCCCCACAAGCATAGGACACAGGAATTCCCACCTGCCAGGGAACACACAACTCCCGGAATAGACCCAGCCCTCTTATAGGCCGGGCCACACGGTCAAACACCCGGGACGACTGTCCATTATCCTACAGAACTACAGAGACCATATAGGTGTCGTAAATAGACGGAGGACATGTACCAACTCTAACCATACACACGGCAGTACAACACCACACACTCACATACTCCCCAACCATACCCCACAGCAGACTTGTCCTCCCCTGTGGCCGCCCGGAGGATGCCACACTCGGGACCAGGCGGATGTGCCAGGGAAGACCTAACCATACTCTCCTTTAAGGTACATGGTTTAAATGTCAGGGAGAAGCGCACAAGACTTTTGCGGGACCTGAAACACTACAAGGCATCAATAGCGTTTCTCCAAGAAACGTACTTTCAAGAAGGCAGAGCACCGGCACTGAAGGATCGCGATTTTAGAATGGGATACTTTAGCAACAACCCGGATAGATGCACACTGGGAGTAGGTATCCTATTTTCCAGCAGAACCCCATACACAGAACAAGCCACCGTCAGATGCAAACAGGGCAGTAGTGATGTCGCGAACATAAAATTTTCGCTTTGCGAACGGCGAACGCAAACTTCCGCAAATGTTAGCGAACGGGCGAACCACCATAGACTTCAATAGGCAGGCGAATTTTAAAACCCACAGGGACTCTTTCTGGCCACAATAGTGATGGAAAAGTTGTTTCAAGGGGACTAACACCTGGACTGTGGCATGCTGGAGGGGGATCCATGGCAAAACTCCCATGGAAAATTACATAGTTGATGCAGAGTCTGGTTTTAATCCATAAAGGGCATAAATCACCTAACATTCCTAAATTGTTTGGAATAACGTGCTTTAAAACATCAGGTATGATGTTGTATCGATCAGGTAGTGTAAGGGTTACGCCCGCTTCACAGTGACAGACCAAACTCCCCGTTTAACGCACCGCAAACAACCGCAAACAGTCCATTTGCACAACCGCAAACTCCCTATTTGCACAAGGTTGGATACCAAGCTAGCCATGTCCCGTTCCTTGTCCTCACTGATGTCATTGAAGGTCTCTTCCTCCACCCAGCCACATACAACACCAAGGGTCCCCAAAAGGTGACAACAAGCCCCCTGGGACGCCTGCTGTGTTTGGTCTTCCACCTCCTCAAAGCCACCTTCCTCCTCTGACTCCTCTTCTTCAGACTCCTCTCTCTGTGTTGCCTCTCTCTGCGTTATTATAAGGTGTGTTAAGTAGTACTATTCCTATCAGTTTAATCCCTGTTACGTCCCCTATCAGGGGACGTGTATATGGCATCGATTTTAGGAACCGGGAGATGGAAAAAGATGCTTGGTCGGTCCTCCTACTTCAAATTTGGGGCACTGCGCGTGCAATCTAATGTGCCACCAGATAGGAGTGGTGTGTTAAGTAGTACTATTCTTATCAGTTTAATCCCAATGTCACGACTACTAGTGTGGTCCAGCACGCAGAAACTATGTAAACATATACATAGGCAAGAAAAGGAAAATAAAAGGACAGAGCGTAAACCGGACCTTAGAATGGCCGGACTAATATGCTAGAGACAGAGAATGGTCAAAGGGAAAGCCAAGGTCAAGGAAGCCAGAAAATACACAATACCGTTTACACAAGCCAAGTCAGGGAAACCAGAATTCAGAATAACCAGGGAAAAGCCAAGATCAGGATACCAGGAAATCAGATTCACAATGATAAAGCACTCTCAGGAAACCAGGAACAGGAAACCACGACAGGGCAAGGTACTGGGGTGAGCTATGGATTTAAATATCACGCGACTGGCCGGCAGCCGCGACACCCTGTTATGTCCCCCTCATCAGGCCTTTTTTAGTCGAATGTATCGCCCACTGTCAGTCCCTTCGGGATCCATCCCTCATTCATCTTAATAAAGGTGAGGTAATCTAGACTTTTTTGACCTAGGCGACTTCTCTTCTCAGTGACAATACCTCCTGCTGCACTGAAGGTCCTTTCTGACAGGACACTTGAAGCAGGGCAGGCCAGAAGTTCTATCGCAAATTGGGATAGCTCAGGCCACAGGTCAAGCCTGCACACCCAGTAGTCAAGGGGTTCATCGCTCCTCAGAGTGTCGATATCTGCAGTTAAGGCGAGGTAGTCTGCTACCTGTCGGTCGAGTCGTGACCACAACTCTTCCTCTTCACGCTCATCTATGGCCTGATCCAGCACTCTTCGCAGGGCACGCTCCTGGAAGAAAACAAATGGTATGATGTCACTGATGGTGCCTTCGGAGTCAGCCACTGATCCACCTGTGTGTTCAGGGCGGACAGGAGTGCTGGTCCACTGCTTTCAGGCAAGTCAACACCAAGATGGCGTGACACTGCCGTATCCGGGATGTGGAATAGTACCTGGGGAGCTGAGGGGGTGCCGTTGATGTGGAGCAAGACACAGCAGCAGAAGAGGACTCAGCCGAGGAGGTTATGGAAGAGGATGGAGTAGGAGGAGTAGAGGAGGTGGCAGCAGGCATGCCTGCAAGTCGTGGCGGTGTCACCAACTCCTCTGCAGAGCCATGCATTCCATGCTTGGCAGCCATCAGCAGGTTTACCCAATGCACAGTGTAGGTGATATACATGCCCTGACCATGCTTTGCAGACCAGGTATCAGATGGACCCTTGCCCCAACACTGTGTGCCAGACATGCCATTACTTCCTTTTGCACAATCGAGTACAGGTTGGGGATTGCCTTTTGTGCAAAAAAATTTCGGCCGGGTACAAATTTTTTGAACGCCTCAGAGTCCACCAGCTTGTATGGTAAAAGCTGGCGGGCTAAGAGTTCAGTCAAGCCAGCTGTCAGACGCCGGGCAAGGGGGTGACTTTGTGACATTGGCTTCTTACGCTCAAACATGTCCTTGACAGACACCTGACTGTGGGCAGATGAGCAGGAACTGCTCAAGGCGAGAGACGGAGGGGCGGATGGTTGAGAGGGGGCAAGGAAGACAGCAGTGGTTAACGTGGCTGAAGATGCTGGACCAGGAGGAGGATGGCGGCTTTGAGTTTGTGTGCTGCTTGTACTCATATGTTGATCCCATAGGCGTTTGTGATGTGCAATCATGTGCCTTTGCAAAGTAGTCGTACCTAGGTGGGTGTTGGACTTCCCACGACTCAGTTTCTTTTGACACAGGTTTCAAATAGCATCGCTGTTGTCAGAGGCAGACACACAAAAAAAATGCCACACTGCTGAGCTCTGCAATGACGGCATTCTGGTGGTGGCAACAGCATGCGTTGATTGGCGTGCTGTCTGGCTAACCCCGGGTGCCGATGCATGCTGTCTGACTGTGCAACTAGCTCCTTGCGACGACCTCCCCCTGCTTCCAACTCATCTACTCCTCCTCCTCCTCCTCCCTGTCTCCCCATCTTAACTTTCCCCCTGTTCTTCTTCTCTTCTAGCGGGCACCCACGTGACATCCACGGACGCATCGTCATCATCAACCGCTTCACTTGTATCTGACAACTCAGCAAAGGAAGCAGCAGCGGGTACAACATCATCATCATCATCACACCGTATGTCCATGTGTGTAATGCTGCCTGACTGAGACATATCCCTGTTATCTACATCCTCTGGCAATAATGGTTGCGCATCACTCATCCAACTGATGTGCAAATAACTCCTCTGACATCCCAAGTGAAGCTGCTGTGGTGCTAGTGTTGGTGGTGGCGGCAGGCGGGTTGTAACTTGAGAGGTGCCCGAAGCTAAGCTGGAGGAGGATGGTGCGTCAAGGTTCCGAGCAGAAGATGTAGAAGATTGGGTGTCCTGTGTTAGCCAGTCAGTTTTTTTTTTTTTTTTAAATGTACACTACTGTTACACCAGATATGAGTTGCACTGGTGTGACACTGTGCCCTGGCAGGCCCTGAAACGCACACGTGTGAAGGAAACTGACTGCTATTCTATTACAGTCCAAAAAGTTTTTTTTTTGTTAAATGCAAGCTATTGTGACACCGGATATGAGTGGTGGCACTGGGCAAGTGGGCACAGTATACGCTGTGAGCCAGACACACACGCTGGCAGACAACTAACTGCTATTCAATCTATTACAGTCAAAATTTTATTTTATTTTTTTAAATGTACACTACTGTTACACCAGATATGAGTTGCACTGGTGTGACACTGTGCCCTGGTAGGCACTGAAATGCACACGCGTGAAGCAAACTGACTGCTATTATATTACAGTCAAAAAAGATTTTTGTTTTTTTAAATGCAAGCTATTGTGACACCAGTGAGTGAGTGGTGGCACTGGGCAGGCCCTGAAATGCATACTCGTGAAGGAAACTGACTGCTATTATATTAAAGTCCAAAAAGTTTTTTTAAAATGCAAGCTATTGTGACACCAGTGAGTGAGTGGTGGCACTGGGCAAGTGGGCACAGTATATGCTGTGAGCCTGACACACAGGCTGGCAGGCAGGCAACTGCAATTACATTACACAGAAAAAAAAAGCAGACTGATGTTCTAGCCCTAAAAATGGCTTTTTGGGGTGCTGTCCTTACAGCAGAGGTCAGATGAGTCCTTCAGGACTGTAGTGGACACTGAATACACTAGCCTAGCTATCAATTTCCCTATCAAATCAGCAGCAGCTACACTGTCCCTCCTCTCACTAAGAATGCAGCTTCACAATGAATGTAAAATGGATGCTGTCCAGGAGGTGGGAGGGTCTGGGAGGGAGGGTCTGCTGCTGATTGGCTGGAATGTGTCTGCTGACTGTGAGGTACAGGGTCAAAGTTTACTCAATGATGACGAATAAGGGGCGGACCGAACAGCGCATATGTTCGCCATCCGTGGCGAACGCGAACAGGCAATGTTCGCCAGGAACTATTCGCCAGCGAACCGTTCGGGACATCACTACATAGCAGATATATCTTCATCAAAGGCACGATCCTCTAACAAACCTACATGTTCGCCAATGTCTACGCCCCGAACACAAAACAGTACCACTTCCTCCAGAACGCACTAACTACCCTGATGAAGTTCGCAGAAGGCACTCTGATCATGGGGGGGAGATCTGAACCTGGCTCTGCACCCAAGATTCTACCTCTGCGCACGGAACAACCCTGCAAAACAGACATGCAAACACACTACGCCTATTACACCAACACCAATTGGCAGACTGCTGGTGAGCTCTGAACCCAACAACGCGGGACTATACCTTCTTTTCACAGACTCACTCAACTTACACGAGGCTAGACTACTTCCTAATGTCACACCACAACTTGGAAAGGAGACAAGTAAAAAAGGCGCTCAATACACGTCTAAAATAAAAAAAACGTAAAACCTATAAAGCAGCTCCCTTATAAAGTGCAATAGCCCATAAAACACTAAAAATATAATAATACAAAAAAGGGTGCGCTGTGTCTTTAAGACAAAAAATAGTGCAATGTTCCTTTAAAAAACATTCCAGTGCTTTAAAAACACACAAACTCTATTGGATAAATGTGTTGCTATTACACACTCTACAATAGTGCAAAAAAGTGCAAATATCACTTTTATATTAGTGAAAATTGGTAGTATTCAAATGTCACTTATATATCAGTGTATTAGTGAAAAATTGGTAGAAAAAACGGAGCACTTACAATACCCCGCTATATGTACCTTAAGTCTGGTTACTTAGTTACACCACAACTTGGCCCTACTCAAAGTAGCAGAAATCCTGCCAATGACGTGGTCAGACTACTGCCGATCCGCATACAGATGAAACAACCACTATTCAAGCCCAGACAGATGTCCTGGAGACTGAACGAATCCATCATATCGGATGTGACAGTGACGGACAAAATAGGCCAAATAATACGAGACTACTTTCAAGACAACAAAACAAAGGACGTGACACCAATGATCTGTTGGGAGGCACACAAGACGGTAGTACGGGGCCAGAATATAGCAATTTGCGCGACCCGCAAAAAGGTGGCAGTACGGGAAATAACCGAGCTCAGCAGAGAAATCGCGATCCTAGAAGCCAGACATAAACGAACCCCAGAGACAACGATATACAGAGCCCTAACAGATAAGCGAAACCAACTAACCACGCACCTTAACAGAACGATCCAACACTCTTACCAACACTACAGACACATGATACACGAACACGGAGATCAATGCGGGAGGCTGCTAGCCAACCTCCTGAAGCAACGTAGAACACAACTGTATATACCGAAAATAAAAAATGCACAGCAACAAATCAGACACCTCCCTGACCAAATAGCAACGGAGTTCCAACGGTACTACCAAGACCTTTACCACCTGCGCAAGGAAGCACAGGACAACCAGAGACCTCATAAAACGGCGGACATACGCAAATACTTGGACTCAGCAAACATACCAGAAATAACGGAAGCAGACAGAAGCACTGGAAGTGCCTATAACACCCAAAGAATTGGCATAAGCCATCAAGAAAGCAAAAACGGGCAAGGCACCAGGACCAGATGGACTGCCCCTCCAATACTACAAAGTCTTCACACAAGAGGTTCAACCAAAACTACTTAAAGCCCTGAACTCCGTCCAGGACGGAGCTACACCGTCGGCCCAGTTCACCTCGGTGAACATTACCCTGCTCCCAAAGGAGGGCAAAGCCCAAACTACCGCCCAATTTCAGTGCTTAATACGGATATCAAACTCCTGGCAAGCATTCTGGCAATGCGACTAGCGCCACTACTGCCGGACACGATCCACCCAGACCAGACAGGGTTTATCCCGGGCAGAGAGGTGAGGGACAACACCATCAGAGCCCTGAACATCATAGCACACGCCAGAGCACACAAGACACGGACCCTCCTTCTGTCGACAGACGCGGAAAAGGCGTTCGACAGGGTGGACTGGGACATGTTGTTTGGCCTTCTGGATGGGACCAAACTACCTTACGTGGATACAGGCACTTTACACCTACCCAACGGCACGAATCTAGATAAACGGAGCACT
>OW240913.1:163752095-163782461 GCA_933207985.1 Pelobates cultripes | reverse complement strand
GCTCCAAATTGCATATAGAGAATAGCAAAGCCTGAGTGTGGTACTATAATAGTAGCTCACAAAAGGAACAGTTATGACACAGGGGTCCACAAAATGTGGATCAGGAAACTGTTGTTAACTACTGTGAACTGCTGTTAACAATGTGAGACTCTACCATATAAAAAGTATCCACTTATTGGCTCAATTCTAAAGCTGAAAACAACAGACAGTTTGCTAACACTTGAACGAGACCTGCCTATATACAGCTTCCCTGAAACACGCTGCCTAGAGTAAGAGAAACCTCCTCAACTGAATATATATCTATATATCGACAGCTAAGTGGAGACCTAAAGACAGACGGTATGCAGACTACCTGATGGCTCAAAAAGCGTACTAGCGTTCGATGTACAAAAGAAGAGATCCTAACCTACTCCATCTCCCCCACCCAGTGTAAAGAAAAAGTGCTAAGTCTTAAAAATAAAACAGCATAACCTAACGCTCGTTTCGGCGCTGCTAAAGCGCCTTTATCAAAGGTAATTATGGCACTGCCTAGACCGGCATTTATACCCAGCCCCTCTTCTATGTTAGCCAATCACCGTGCGACAAACTTACAAACCGTTCGCGCCAAGCGGGCGCTATCAGTGAACTGTCCGTCATATGGTTACTCCCCTTGGCGTCATCAAAATGTGTGGCGTGCTCCTGTAAAGGGGCGGGAGTTACACTGGGTCCGATATGTGTCGTGGCTTTGAAGGGAGAATAACCGATCCTGCTTAATCCTCTATGAGACTCATTGTAAAGTGAAAATTTAAATTAATAAAGGAAACCAGAAATGGTAGAGTAATATGCACTTCCTTTTACTTCTAAAACATTTGGATCTCTTATCTAGCGATTATTGTATGAATTGGTGAGGTCAGATAGAAAGTATAAAATGATCTTTAAAGCCACAGACTCATTATTGTGTACATCATTGCCTCTTGAAGAAGGAAGGGGAGTATATATACACGGGAAAAGGCATTATTATTCATAGATTAGGATGATCATTGGAGGTATAGTGCCAACTGGTCTAGGTTATTGCGCCCTAATGCTTAAATGACTCTTGTATAGAACTAGAAGCTTATATACAATAAACACAAAAGAGATACAACAAAAATATATAGTTAGGTACAAATTTACAGGTTATGAGTAGCATATATTTACAGATATTTACAACTTAAGGATCAATAAAGGGGGTGAAGGTAAAGCCTTCATTCAGGCCTTTGGGTGCCAAGGTATCCAATTTATAGATCCAATAGCACTCCCTTCTTTTAAGGGTTTGATCCAAGTCACCCCCTCTTTTTCCCAAGACAATTTTTTCAATCCCTGCAAACTTAATACATTTAGGTGTATCCATATGTTGGGATCTGACATGTCTAGCGACTGATGTATCTCTATTTGAGGTTATGGAGTGGACATGTTCCATTATACGTCTCTTAAAGGGCCGGATGGTTTTTCCCACATATTTCATTCCGCATTTACATGTCAGTAGATAGATTAGTCCCATTGTGTTGCAGTTAAAAAATTGTTTAATGGGAATGTTAATGGTGTTGGTGGAGCACGTGAGAATTTTTGACCCTTTTGCCATGAAGGCACATGCCACACATCTCCCACACTGATATGTGCCATGTACCTTCATCCAGCTGTCTTTTGCCTTTTTTGATGCTGCAGACAGGTGACTTGGTACTAGTATTTCTTTGAGGTTTCTGCCCCTTCTTGCTGTGATTGACACTCTAGGTGAAATGGTGTCTTTAAGGTGTGGGTCTTGTGTTAGCAAGGGCCAGAAACGTCCCAGTACTTTTTTTGCCTCCTCCCAGCCCGCATCATAACTCGCTATGCATCTGATTTGTTTTTTGGAGTCCAGTTCTATTTTTTCTTTTAATAGGTCCTCACGGTCACACTTAAGTGCCCTCTGATAGGCTTGTTTTAAACATCTGCTGGGGTAATCTCTTTGTTTGAATCATAGTCTCAGGTCCCCAGCTTTTAGTTTGAAATCGTCCATTGATGAACAGTTTCTTCTCAGCCTAAGGTATTGTCCCACCGGGATACCTCTTTTTAGGGAGGTGGGGTGATGACTCTCCCACCGAAGCATATTGTTTGTGGAGGTGGGTTTACGGTATAGAGTCGTCTCTATTGTCAGGTTCTCCGTGATCCTGAATGTGCAATCCAAGAAGTTCAGTGTCTGATCACCGAATTCCATTGTAAATCTCAAGTTAAGGTTGTTGCTATTCAGCCTTTCCACAAATTTGACAAAGAGTTCCTTGGTCCCTGTCCATATAATAAGGACGTCATCTATGTATCGCTTCCATAGAAATATATAGTTGGTGAAATTATTATTCGATTCAGAGAACACACACTCCTTTTCCCACCATCCCAGGTGCAGGTTTGCGTATGCTGGAGCACAAGATGTCCCCATCGCAGTTCCCTGCACCTGGTGATAGTATTTATTTTGGAAGAGAAAAAAGTTGTGTGTTAGAATAAATCTTAATAGATTTAGGACGAAAGTTGTATGAGTGTTGTGTTCAATACCTCTTTGTCTTAGATAGTACTCCGTATGCTCCAAGCCACTTGGATGTGGTATGGAGGAGTATAGAGCCTCCACATCCAGGCTACAGAGTGCTGAGCCCTTCGGTACTTTTAATGAAGATAAGCATTTAAGGGTGTCTTTTGTATCTTTCAGATACGAAGGCAGGCTTTCCACAAATGGGCGTAGAATCTTATCTATATATATACTGCCCTTACTTGTAAAATTATTGGAGCCGGATACTATTGGTCTTGCTGTTAGTACCTCTTGTTGCTTATGAATCTTAGGGAGACAATAGAAGGTAGATGTAGTTGGATTTTTGATATAGACACTATTGTACTCATCTTTCGTCAGTACCTCTTGATCAAAGGCTTGGTCCAAGAGTGTCTTATATTCCATTTGGAATTTAGATGAAGGGTCTGAGGTAAGGATTCTATAAGTCTTTTTGTCATTGAGGATTGATTCTGCTGTAGTAACGTATTGTTGTCTACTCATTATGACAATATTACCGCCTTTGTCAGCAGGCTTTATTACAATATTGTCATTGTCTTTAAGTTCACATAATGCTTTCCATTCAATCTTGGGAAGATTCCCTTTTGCTTTTATGGTCAGCATATCTGTGTTGATGTTGTTTATCATATTTGTTGTAGATTCAATAAATATGTCAATGTTCTTAAACTCTCTAAAATTAGGCGTGAATTTGCTTCTCATACAGAGATCAGTGTATGGTGCTGTAGAGTTTGTGTCATTATCCTCCAGGAGAGAGACTAGTTCTTGTAAGCACTGATATTCTCTAGGGTTAAACCCTAGCTCCTTTGCTTTTTTGTCGTCTCTAATCTTAAAGAATTTATGTAAAGCTAGTCGTCTCCCAAATAAATTAATATCCTTAATCCACTCAAAGTGATTAAATGGGGGGATTGGGACAAAGGACAGGCCCCTCAGTAGTACTTTAAATTGTGTAGACGTAAGGATGGTATCTGACAGGTTCACAACTTTTCGGTCATTATCTAATAACGCCTTCGTGCTCTTCCCCTGTATCTGGTTTGTCTTTGTGTTTGTGCTTCCCCCTCTCGGGGGGACTGCCCTAAAAAAGCCACCCCTTTTTTGAGGATTCCCTTATTTGTTTGTGCATTTGGATTATTTACAGGGACAGGGGCTTGGTCATTGTCAGTATCTGATGTTTCATAGTCAGATGTCAAATACTGATCTGAATCTGCTTTTGTGATTTTCTTAAAGCGTCTATAGACTTTGCCTTTTTTATAGTCGTCATTATCCCTTAAAAATTTACCATGTTTGCGACTCTTAACATTATTTTGATATTTTGTAAGGTTTTGTTGTAACCTCTGTTCCTGTATTGGAAAGGATGGATCTTCCTTACAACTCTGTATACCTTCAACAGCTGTATTGACTTTTTCATTAACTAATTTCAATCTTTCTGTCTCAAATCTATATAGAATGTCCATAAATTTTTTTGAACATGTATCAGCTGCTTCCTCCCATTCTTTTAGGAGAGCAGGGTCATCGATATCTAGGTTGGGAGTAGTCTGTACTCTCAATCCCCTTGGTATCATAGATTTACTTAGATATTTTTGTAATGAGGTCACTTCCCACCCCAACCTAATTTGTTGTTTGCATAAATTAGATAAGGTTCTAAATTTTGCGTTGATATTGTCCTGTTCTGGTAGGTAATTCACCTCTTTATCAGAAAATACTGATTCAATGTCAGTACACCATTGGTTTGATTCTTTTAATTGAGCAAGAAAGTTCGTCATTGTGTAAATAGCTACTCCCTATAATGTGGTATAGTATATATGTATAGACACACTTTGGTATTGAAACCTCTAAAAATAGATATGATAGAAACAGTACAGACAAGTACACATTTCCCGATGTAAGGGGAGAAATATGTGTCACAGGACTTGGATAGGGGGTAACCCTTGTAAACACAAAGACAAACCAGATACAGGGGAAGAGCACGAAGGCGTTATTAGATAATGACCGAAAAGTTGTGAACCTGTCAGATACCATCCTTACGTCTACACAATTTAAAGTACTACTGAGGGGCCTGTCCTTTGTCCCAATCCCCCCATTTAATCACTTTGAGTGGATTAAGGATATTAATTTATTTGGGAGACGACTAGCTTTACATAAATTCTTTAAGATTAGAGACGACAAAAAAGCAAAGGAGCTAGGGTTTAACCCTAGAGAATATCAGTGCTTACAAGAACTAGTCTCTCTCCTGGAGGATAATGACACAAACTCTACAGCACCATACACTGATCTCTGTATGAGAAGCAAATTCACGCCTAATTTTAGAGAGTTTAAGAACATTGACATATTTATTGAATCTACAACAAATATGATAAACAACATCAACACAGATATGCTGACCATAAAAGCAAAAGGGAATCTTCCCAAGATTGAATGGAAAGCATTATGTGAACTTAAAGACAATGACAATATTGTAATAAAGCCTGCTGACAAAGGCGGTAATATTGTCATAATGAGTAGACAACAATACGTTACTACAGCAGAATCAATCCTCAATGACAAAAAGACTTATAGAATCCTTACCTCAGACCCTTCATCTAAATTCCAAATGGAATATAAGACACTCTTGGACCAAGCCTTTGATCAAGAGGTACTGACGAAAGATGAGTACAATAGTGTCTATATCAAAAATCCAACTACATCTACCTTCTATTGTCTCCCTAAGATTCATAAGCAACAAGAGGTACTAACAGCAAGACCAATAGTATCCGGCTCCAATAATTTTACAAGTAAGGGCAGTATATATATAGATAAGATTCTACGCCCATTTGTGGAAAGCCTGCCTTCGTATCTGAAAGATACAAAAGACACCCTTAAATGCTTATCTTCATTAAAAGTACCGAAGGGCTCAGCACTCTGTAGCCTGGATGTGGAGGCTCTATACTCCTCCATACCACATCCAAGTGGCTTGGAGCATACGGAGTACTATCTAAGACAAAGAGGTATTGAACACAACACTCATACAACTTTCGTCCTAAATCTATTAAGATTTATTCTAACACACAACTTTTTTCTCTTCCAAAATAAATACTATCACCAGGTGCAGGGAACTGCGATGGGGACATCTTGTGCTCCAGCATACGCAAACCTGCACCTGGGATGGTGGGAAAAGGAGTGTGTGTTCTCTGAATCGAATAATAATTTCACCAACTATATATTTCTATGGAAGCGATACATAGATGACGTCCTTATTATATGGACAGGGACCAAGGAACTCTTTGTCAAATTTGTGGAAAGGCTGAATAGCAACAACCTTAACTTGAGATTTACAATGGAATTCGGTGATCAGACACTGAACTTCTTGGATTGCACATTCAGGATCACGGAGAACCTGACAATAGAGACGACTCTATACCGTAAACCCACCTCCACAAACAATATGCTTCGGTGGGAGAGTCATCACCCCACCTCCCTAAAAAGAGGTATCCCGGTGGGACAATACCTTAGGCTGAGAAGAAACTGTTCATCAATGGACGATTTCAAACTAAAAGCTGGGGACCTGAGACTATGATTCAAACAAAGAGATTACCCCAGCAGATGTTTAAAACAAGCCTATCAGAGGGCACTTAAGTGTGACCGTGAGGACCTATTAAAAGAAAAAATAGAACTGGACTCCAAAAAACAAATCAGATGCATAGCGAGTTATGATGCGGGCTGGGAGGAGGCAAAAAAAGTACTGGGACGTTTCTGGCCCTTGCTAACACAAGACCCACACCTTAAAGACACCATTTCACCTAGAGTGTCAATCACAGCAAGAAGGGGCAGAAACCTCAAAGAAATACTAGTACCAAGTCACCTGTCTGCAGCATCAAAAAAGGCAAAAGACAGCTGGATGAAGGTACATGGCACATATCAGTGTGGGAGATGTGTGGCATGTGCCTTCATGGCAAAAGGGTCAAAAATTCTCACGTGCTCCACCAACACCATTAACATTCCCATTAAACAATTTTTTAACTGCAACACAATGGGACTAATCTATCTACTGACATGTAAATGCGGAATGAAATATGTGGGAAAAACCATCCGGCCCTTTAAGAGACGTATAATGGAACATGTCCACTCCATAACCTCAAATAGAGATACATCAGTCGCTAGACATGTCAGATCCCAACATATGGATACACCTAAATGTATTAAGTTTGCAGGGATTGAAAAAATTGTCTTGGGAAAAAGAGGGGGTGACTTGGATCAAACCCTTAAAAGAAGGGAGTGCTATTGGATCTATAAATTGGATACCTTGGCACCCAAAGGCCTGAATGAAGGCTTTACCTTCACCCCCTTTATTGATCCTTAAGTTGTAAATATCTGTAAATATATGCTACTCATAACCTGTAAATTTGTACCTAACTATATATTTTTGTTGTATCTCTTTTGTGTTTATTGTATATAAGCTTCTAGTTCTATACAAGAGTCATTTAAGCATTAGGGCGCAATAACCTAGACCAGTTGGCACTATACCTCCAATGATCATCCTAATCTATGAATAATAATGCCTTTTCCCGTGTATATATACTCCCCTTCCTTCTTCAAGAGGCAATGATGTACACAATAATGAGTCTGTGGCTTTAAAGATCATTTTATACTTTCTATCTGACCTCACCAATTCATACAATAATCGCTAGATAAGAGATCCAAATGTTTTAGAAGTAAAAGGAAGTGCATATTACTCTACCATTTCTGGTTTCCTTTATTAATTTAAATTTTCACTTTACAATGAGTCTCATAGAGGATTAAGCAGGATCGGTTATTCTCCCTTCAAAGCCACGACACATATCGGACCCAGTGTAACTCCCGCCCCTTTACAGGAGCACGCCACACATTTTGATGACGCCAAGGGGAGTAACCATATGACGGACAGTTCACTGATAGCGCCCGCTTGGCGCGAACGGTTTGTAAGTTTGTCGCACGGTGATTGGCTAACATAGAAGAGGGGCTGGGTATAAATGCCGGTCTAGGCAGTGCCATAATTACCTTTGATAAAGGCGCTTTAGCAGCGCCGAAACGAGCGTTAGGTTATGCTGTTTTATTTTTAAGACTTAGCACTTTTTCTTTACACTGGGTGGGGGAGATGGAGTAGGTTAGGATCTCTTCTTTTGTACATCGAACGCTAGTACGCTTTTTGAGCCATCAGGTAGTCTGCATACCGTCTGTCTTTAGGTCTCCACTTAGCTGTCGATATATAGATATATATTCAGTTGAGGAGGTTTCTCTTACTCTAGGCAGCGTGTTTCAGGGAAGCTGTATATAGGCAGGTCTCGTTCAAGTGTTAGCAAACTGTCTGTTGTTTTCAGCTTTAGAATTGAGCCAATAAGTGGATACTTTTTATATGGTAGAGTCTCACATTGTTAACAGCAGTTCACAGTAGTTAACAACAGTTTCCTGATCCACATTATGTGGACCCCTGTGTCATAACTGTTCCTTTTGTGAGCTACTATTATAGTACCACACTCAGGCTTTGCTATTCTCTATATGCAATTTGGAGCTTGTTATATATCTCCTTTTGATGTAGACCTATCTGCCATCTAGTACATCTATCTTTTATTTTCCCCGTGTTTGCCTATGGGTGTTAGTGGTTTTCTAAGTTTTCTTTTTTTCTCAGGGATCGTTTATCGATGCCCGCAATAAACTACCAAGCTTTTAAATCATTTTTGTACAACATCTACAGGACTTCTCTCTAGGCGTCACTCGTGCCCTTACAGGCGTAGTGACACCTTTCTTTTATTATTTAAGAAAAGCTGCAAATCGTGCTTTAGTACAAGTGTCACATGATGTCAATTTTCTGAAAGGTTTTGCTGGAATTTTATATTCCATTCTCTTGGCAGGGCATCTGCTCTTTGTAGGCCAGTCTTGTTATTATTTATTAATTGCATCAAGGTTTCTTTCGTTAATTGATGTGTTTCTTCCAAATCACCAAATGTCATTGTAAAGTTCATTATTACAGAATATGGTTCCAATATCATTTCTCACTCCAGTAGGACATCTATATTCCTCTTCTTCAGCTTCTTCCTATTAACTACCTTTTCTGAGTTGCTGGTAACAATCTGTGTCTTGTACTGTGAGATACTTTGATAGTCAGTCAGGTATTCTCAGTACTATGTTCCATCTTGAGAAATAGCTGGGTTTTGACAGTTATCAGCCTTTATTTCTTTTTTCGGTCATCTTCTGTCTGGAAACATAACAGCATGTCCAGAATGAGCATAGCATTTCTTTTCAGCATAAGAAGGTTGTTTGCGGTAGTCATTCAATGCTAAACTATATGCCAAAGTCATTTCTTGCATCACCTTCATAGGTGCATCCAAAGTCTTTCACAAGCATCTGTCCTGTCTTTTTCTGATTCCAGCATGCTTTGCCATTATCGTTGAGTCAATTATTAGGATTTGAAATAGTCCAATCAAATCATTCTCATGTATAATTGGTTTTTGGAATGATCTTCAATAGGTTCCTTGTGAAATACCAGAGTAGGTCACATTAGAAATCATTTCACTGTGAGCTGTGCCTGTCCTTTTGAGATGGTTCTTGGAGGTTGTCCTCATAGAACTTGTATTATGTGCAGTCCAATTCAGTTCAGGTGCTTCCTGCTTGTTAACATAATCCCAATACAGTTTTAAAATGACAGCTTGGGTTGATGTTATGATAATGCTGCAGATTGTAAGGAGACACCATAACCAATTTTCTAGCATCCCTTTGCTTCCATCTTTGCATTTCTCTCTTACTGTATAAGATAATTTCAGGTACAATCTGTTTTCTCCAGAGTCTTTCTGATAATGTTGATGATTAATATTTCATATATTCCATGTTAACTGTGAATGTATCACGTCTGTCTGTTCATACTTCTCCATCACATTTGTAGGTTCAGATGTCTGATCATGATTCAGTCTGTTACGTGGCTATGATTCTGGTGGCATTTCTGTCGTCCTCCCTTTGTATTATCTTGCCTTCTTTAACAGCATCCATTGTGTCAGTCAGTGGTTCTGTGAACATTTTGGAAGTATTTAGCAGGTTTTAAAATATCAAAACTTACTTGTCTCTGTTGGCTCTGATTGTTCTCTGTAGTAAAAGTTCTTGGAGTCACCCTCTCCAGGACAAACTGACCAACAGTAGGAAATAGGTGGTGGTGCATGGTGAGGTGGGCTGGAAAAATAATTCCATAAATGTCTGTAATAGAACCAATGGTTCTAAGCTCTCCCTGGTGCAGAGATATGATTGTCAGTGAAAAATGTGTAACATTTCATATGGTCTCTCCATTTTGTATCATCAGGTGTGTTGTTAATGCTCATCTGTACCATAGGAATAAGAAGATACCACTGTGCGGGGGCAAGCAACTAGTAACTTGGTTAATAGTAATTTCACCTCAGCATTTTTCTGTTCCACAACCCTACTACTTTGGGGGTGGTTGGGTGCACTAATTTCCCAATGTAACCCAAATGTGGTTGCCCAGTTTTGGTTTTCCTTTGCAGTATCTGCAGGAACACCATTCGAGTGGATGGTCCTGGGACTACAAAATGCATACTAAGGAAGTGAGGCTAGCAATCATGGTATCAGAGGTTGCACTTCGCACAGGATATATCCAAGTAAACCTGGTACATGCATCAACACATACAAAAACATATTTATAACCATGAGATGTTGACAAATGTCCAATATAAAGTAATTCAAAAAGTATGTTAATATTTCAATAAACAGTACATCAGAAATGTGGCCAATTATCAGTAAGCAAATGCTTACAATTACTAAACACATGACCTACAGTATTTTCCATATTGGGCCACCAATATTCCTTCACAGGAGTTAGAAGTACATTACTTCTACCTATATGAGCTTTTCCTAGCCATGAATAGGCTGTTAGGGCAAGTCTCTCTTTCTCGTTTTCTTTGTTTTCCTGCTGAATACAGCCTGGTACAGCATTTAAATACTCTTATTGCCTAGTGTGTGTGTGTGTGTGTGTGTATGTATGTATGTATGTATGTATGTGTATATATATATATATATATGTATATATATATATGTATATATATATATATTTATAAACAACATTGATATTTTATGTTATTTTATGAAACCCTAGTTTATGAAATTTACTGAGATTACATGTGTCTGATCTGATTACAGTTAGTACAGTATCATTGTTCTAATTTCTTACTGTTTCCACTGCAAGTACAGCGGGATAGTTTAAGTAAGCTTTCCCTTTTAAAATTGGTGGACTTTAATCCTTCTGCCATTGCAATAGACTAAAGTCTGTACCTGAGTAAGCAAAGTCATTATATGTAGGAAATGTGCACTTTAAATAATAGAATACTTATGCTATTCTAATTAATTGGGACAACGTGGCTTAACACATCATTTAGTATCTTTTAGTCACATTTAAAGCTGTAAAAGGCCCTGGGGAGTTAGCACAGGTAAACGGACAAGGGCACATGTATGAGTGTGGGCAGGGCCGCCACCAGAAATTTTGGGGCCTCTGACACAGCACAAGGTCTGGGCCCCTGCCGCCCAGCCCGCCCACGAGTCTGCCCACAGGACTCCTACCTAGTCCACTGCAAATGATGCAGGACTCAATGTGGTGTGTATAGTGGAAGTGAATTAGAATGTGTGTAATGGATTGTAGTGTTTGTGTGTATTAGATACTGTTTGTGCAGTGAATGCAGAATGTTTGTGTAGTGGATGCTGTGTATATAGTTAATGCAGAGTGTGTGTCAGTGTAGTGCAGGGGTAGGCAACCTACGGCACATGTGCCATGCACGGCAGTCAAGGTGCTTTTGCACGCACTCAAGCCTGCTAGAGCCAAACAGACTCTGGCCTATCAGGAGTCCCAGTGAAACTTCAGATATCTGCTAATACAAAAAGGTGGTGAAGGACAAGCCTCAATTTATGCATTGCAGCACGTAGAAGAGTTGATCTCAGATCACTTCATTCCAGCACTTGTGAATGGGAATCCACACTGGAGTAGAGCAGCCCTCTGCAGCTATTGCAGCTCCTGTCCTTGAGCTGTACCTGGCCAGCCTGGTCCCCACTGGAACCCAGGGAAGCTACCCACACTATGTAGATATACACGGAAATGCAGAATAGCCCTCCCATCATACAAATAATACGAACAGCCCACACACAAACACAACACACAATCTGCACAAACTCAACACCACTGACAATTCACATACATGCACACAACACTCCATGCAGCCTCTCACATGCAATAACCCAAGCAGCCCCACACACTACCAAACACACTATGTGACATATCCACCCACATACACAATTCTACAAGCATACCCATACACAGTCCACATTCATAGGTATCATACACAATACCACAAACTACACATGAACACATAAAATATAATAGCTCATATACGCACAAATACAACGATACAAAGCAACTAAAGTATAAATAACACAAGCAGAATACAACAACAGACACATCTCAATAATTTTTTTTTTTAAAAGACTGGCACGCTAGAGGACATCACAATCCTCTTTTGGCACAGTGCTGCTAAAAGGTTGCCTACCCCTGGTGTAGTGAATGCAGTGTGTGTGTTAGTGTAGTGAATGCAGTGTGTGTGTTGGTGTAGTGATTGAAGTGTGTGTGTTGGTGTAATGATTGAAGTGTGTGTTAGTGTAGTGTATGCAGTGTGTCAGTGTAGTGAATGCAGCGTGTGTGTTAGTTTAGTGAATGCAGAGAGTGTGTTAGTGTGTAGTGAATGCAGAGTGTTTGTTAGTGTAGTGAATGCAGAGTGTGTTAGTGTAGTGAATGCAGAGTGTGTTAGTGTAGTGAATGCAGAGTGTGTGTTAGTGTAATGATTGAAGTGTGTGTGTTAGTGTAGTGAATGCAGTGTGTTAGTGTGTAGTGAATGCAGAGAGTGTGTTAGTGTGTAGTGAATGCAGAGTGTGTGTTAGTGTAATGAATGAAGTGTGTGTCAGTGTAGTGAATGCAGTGTGTGTGTTAGTGTAATGAATGCAGTGTGTGTGTCAGTGTAGTGAATGCAGTGACCGCCGGGCCCGTGACAACCGTCATGGTTGTCACCCCCTGATGGTGGCCCTGAGTGTGGGGATGGTGCTGGTGATTGGCTGTATGTGTGTAGGGGAGTGGTTATGGGTTTGGAGTGGGGCAGGGATCATCTTACCTCAGTGCCTTTTGGGATTCTGGCCATCAAACAACTTCCCTGCCTCTGCGCTCCTGTTTGTCCTGGTCCTGATGACTTTTCCGGCTTAAGGGATGGATATAGAAGGAATCCTGCCTGCCTTCAGAGCTGCAGCTGCCCTGGATTGCAGTAGGCACCTTCATGGGCACTTTTCTTACCTTCAACCAGGTGTGGTTCCTCAGGCATTGGCTGGTGAGTACTCAAATGTCTCTTCCTCGCAGTCCGGGGGTTCCTCGCTGTGGGGGTTTCTGTCAGGGCTTAGGGGTTTTCTTGATCAGTGGGAGCGGGGTGCGCAAGAGAGTGGGGACCCCCATTAGATGGTCAACTTCGGTCAGTGTGGTCATCGGTGCTGTAGCCACAGGGGGTTCTGCCGGTTCCTGGGATCCCCGGGTCCTTCTCTCCCAGGATGGGTGGCCATGCTGGCATCCCTTCTATGGTGTTGGGTGCCGCAGCTCCTGCTATTGCTGGGGAGTCCCTAACGTCAGGCACTCGTATGTCTTATGGGCCAGGAGGCGGGCGGGAGGTGAGCTGCTGGGTTTCATGCCTTCTGAAGCGGAGGTTCGCTGGTTTGGGAATAGAGGTATGAAGTGGGTTCGGCTCCTCCCTGAGCTAGTTCAGCTTTCCCGGCTTTTGGGTCCACCTAGTGTTCTTGTGATTCTCCTGATGGGTAATGATCTGGGAACGATGCCTATTTGGGGTTTGGGGAACGCTATTAAGAGGGATTTAGCATGGGTCTTGGTTTTGTTCCCGGACGTTCGGCTAATCTGGTCGGAGGTCATTTCTCGCAACTACTGGCAGCGGGCACATAATCAAAGAGTTATGGAACGCTTTTGGGTTAAATTGAACCGGAGAGCCTCTAAGTTTGTTTTAGGGGTTAAAGGGATCCCGATTCGCCACAGGATGTTTGAGCGGGAGGCGGCTAATTTGTTCAGGAGTGATGGTGTGCACCTCGCGGAGGTTGGGCTCAACCTCTTTAATCTTTCTATCCCAGAAGCGGTGGAACAGGCCTTGGTTGGTTTGGGTGGGGCTCCGCGCTGATATTAGGTTTAAAACAGCGGGGTTGTGACAAGGAGCTTGTCCATGCCAATAGGGTTGGCAAGTATCAGATGGAATGTCAGGAGATGCACAAGGTGGGTTTCAGTTACCGACTTGCCCACCGAGCTATAAGCCGGCTGGTGGTGAGCATTTAAAGGAAAAGGGAATTTTGGTTTGGACGAGGGGGGGAGGTGAGAGTTTTGGTGCATAGGCACTGGATTAAGTTCATTGGCAAGGACAGTTATTTAAGCTAAGGCTGTATGGCAATAGGTGTGAATTTATATGCTAAGTTATGTTTATGTATATATATTTATGTGCTTATTTATATTTGAATTGAAGGAAATTACTAAAGTTCGGATGAGTCTTACAGTTGTAAGTTTAATAAATGCTGTGGCCTGTTTCATCCAATATTCATTGTCTGTCGTTATTGGGGGGAAAATTGGGGTAAGTTCTTTATTCATAGATGGACCACATTCCCAGCTGCGTCCATACATGTATTTAACATTTCATTTAAATAAACCTTTCAACAATTTCAGTTTAAAAATGATCAGAGATCCTATATATTTACAATTTTATTTTGCCCTGATTTATCTTACATATATATTTTTTTTTATTGCTTTATAAATATTTATTTTTGCAGAGCATTTAGAGAAGCAAAGGATGTATAAAAACCTGTTGCCCTTCAGTTATATGTTTTGATAATAACAGATTTTCTAGAGGGGAGTATAATTTCAACTCTGTTTATGTAAAAATATAAACTAGTTAGCATATTATATAAAATATATGCTGCAGTGTACTGCATTGTACTGCAATTAATGTTTCTAAAAGCCATGTATGTAATAAAGTTGTTCATAATGTGGAATATAAAAAACGACTTCTCAATTCCTTGGAATTGTTTATCTGTTTCTAACTGTTTCTAACTCTAACTCTGCGACCCTGTCTGAAAATCTCAGACCCTAAAAATAGTTATGCTGTTATAATTCCTGATTTTTTTCATCAATAGCAAGTGTAACTGACAATATGGAAATTATCAATGTTTTATAAAACTTTTAATTTATAGTGGATATTACAATCCAGAAGGCAGTAATGCAATAATAAAAATCCTGTATGTATGTTGCTTCTGTGGCATGAATGTTTTTTATTAAGCCGTAATTCAATTTTCTTTGCATTGGTAGAATTAGACTTCGAAATCTATTAGTAATAAAATAGCAAGTGTTGCTTTCATTGCTTTCTTATCACTTTTCTCTTGACAACATCTTGCATTAATCTTTTTTTCTGCGCATGCAAACTTATGCAGCTACAGAGAGAACATGGCTGCCCCCTGCCTACAACCCACTGTCCTGGAACTAATGGACCATGCTGTCATGGGCGTAGGACCGGGGGGGATGGTGAGGACTCATCCCCCCCCAGCAAATCATGCGGGGGGGACCGGTTATAGAGAAATCCCGCCGGCCGCGGGTGCCCTATGGCTGCTTGCGGCTCCATCAGGGAACCGCACGCACTGCAGACTGGGAAGGGGAGCACCTCCCCCTCCGCGCAGGAGCGCTGGGTGTCACGTGACTACCTGGCGCTTAGTCTGACACTGCGCCCGCCGGACGTCCAGAGGTCCCCCTGCTATGTCAGGTAAAAGAGGGGACAAAGGTAGAAAAATAATTGGAAGTGTTTAGGGGGGGCTACTAATATGGATGGGGGTGGGGTAGGTAGAAATATAATTGGAAGGGTTTAGGGGGGCTACTAATATGGATGGGGAGGAGTAGGTAGAAAAATTATTGGAATGGTTTAGGGGGGCTACTAATATGGATAGGGGGAGAGGTGTAGGTAGAAAAATAATTGGAAGGGTTTAGGGGGGGCTACTAATATGGATGGGGGAGGGGTTAGGGGAGTACTAATATGAATGGAAGGGGTAGGGTGGGTTCTAATATGCATGGAAGGGGTTAGGGGGGTACTAATATGCATGCTCCCTGCTCGCACCCTCCTATTTCGTCATTTTGACGAAATAGGGGGCGCGGCATCAGGAGGATCCCGGCGCTGTATCCAGGTAAGTAAAAACCCTTCCCTGTAGTGACCCTTTCATGTTGTTTTTTTTATTTATATAGCGCCAGCAAATTCCGTATAATGGGATAAACAACTCCTAGTTTACGGAATAAGAATATACCCGGCGAGTAAAAATGCTATCCCCCCCAGATTTTTGGGGGTTCCTACGCCCATGCATGCTGTGCTAGTGTATTAGGCATATTAGGGAGTTTACCAAATATGTGTATATCTTCTTTTATGATATTAATTAAGATCCACAGTTTTAGCATTGTATGCTCAAAGTGCCTTATACAAGTTCACATTAAAATCATCTCTTCATGATGAAGATCTCTCCATGAATCTGGACTACAAAATGCTTAGATTCTTGAAATTTCCATGCCATGGCAAAGTATTGTGTCTTTTCTTATGTATAAGAAGTTACACCTAGGTAAATATTATTATTTTATAGTTAAAGCTCCCAAGTACAAGCCCCACGTTGGGCACCAATTGTAACCGCAGCTGTTCTCCTATTTACCACTATAACTTCTAAAAGCATAGAACTTAGCAGGGCTAACCATACAGATATCTTAGCCATAATTTTATATATTTAGTATGAGATCCTCTATTTAAAATATATAAATAATTGAGAATACAATATAAAATAAGGATTGTTTTACTTTATTCATGTTAGGACCTCCCTTAACTTGGCAATTCCCTGACTTGGGAATAGATGGCATCTTAAAGTCTGAACATCTTTATCTATTTAGGGTTACTGCAGTATATTATGTACTGGAAGAGTCATAGCATAGCCTTGAAGCTTTTTTATGCATTATTGTTATTGTATTTCAACTGGGACATAATGGTGTAAACATATTATGCACTGAAAGTAGGTAAAAAGGTAATTGCTTAAAGAAACATGTATGAAAAACAATATGTTCCATTTCTAACACCTTGTCAGTTTGCCATATCTCTTAAAGACAAAGTACACAGTTTGAGAAATACAATATTTGCATTTTGCCCATAACAATATAAACTCAGTCAACCTGTACCTCAATGCTCAGTTATACTGTGCTCTTCGGTATATGCACTTCTGTGAATCCTGTCTCCATCCAGCCTTTGATCTATCTGCCTATTATACGGTTCCTAAACCTGCGCTGCTTGTCCCCAATCTTGGCTTACCCTGACTACGAGATTGTCTTATCCCTAATTGGTTACTCGCTTTTGGGGTATTACTGCCTCCTGAGCCCCACCTGTCAAAGACCCAACAAAGACACCCAATGATTTCAAAGTAGTAATATTATATATATATATTTATGTATATTTTCTTTCATAGTATGGTATCAATTACATAAAGTAGAAAGTGCATGTAATTTCATTTTAGGATGGGATACATGAAGTGTCCCTCCAAAAAAGTAAACTATGAAAAAGTAAAATGTTTTGTATTTTCACTAAAATATCCAATTATAAGTTATAAAAAGTGAAGAATTCTGTTTTCTTTTCAAATAGTTTTTATTGAAAGGTTTTTGCTTCATATAACTTGAGTATAACAAGGGGAAAAGGGAAAATACATTACATTACAGCCCAAAATAAGACTTGGGTTCTTGCCTATCACAAAGTTCAGTTGCATCTACAGTTACAATTTTATAACATGAGAGGAGGCTTCGTATTTGCTTAAGTCTCTCTTTACTAGAACTCCACAGCAGCACAGAGCAGCACTTTTGTTGCTTTCCCTCCACCCTCTAACATCATGTGTCCCGCCATTGCTATCTGCTGGCTACAAGTGTTCGCTCAGGGTTTCAGGAGACTAGCCATCTGGCTGCCTCCTCTGATTCCCCGAGCTCCTTCATGAATATCCCGGCGGCCGGCCCGCTCAAGCACGTGGCCATCTCACCACGATTGGCTCCTTCTAGAGCGGGCGTCCGACCGGGTAGAGGAAAGTGCGCCTGCTCGCGGCCCCTCCTCCATCCACGGTGGTTCGGATCTTGGCTAGCGTTACCCCGCTGTCTGCGCCGGCTGATTTCATCAGGTTTACCGTGCTTCCTCTACTGAGATGACAGTTCATATCACAGATCACTATTTCCTATGACAGTGTATATATCAGTGTTTGGGTCAGTTTACATCACTACTCCTGTGTTTCTATACAGTATAAATATCATATACAGGGTATATATCACAGCTTGCTGTGAGCGTTATGTCAGTTTACATCTCAGATTGCTGGGTTTCTATACAGGGTATATATCACAGCTTGCTGTGGGTGCTTATGACAGTTTACTTCACTGATCACTGTATTTCCTAGGACAGTGTATATATCACAGCTTGCTGTGAGTGTTTGTAACAGGTTACACCTCAGATTACTGAGTTTCAATACAGTGTATATATCACAGTTTGCTGTGAGTTGTATGGCAGTATGGATCACAGATTTCTGTGAGTTTTTATGACTGTGTACTGAGTTAGAGGTATATATGAAACTCAGTTATTCAGGCTCTGTACAGGCTGTATACAGAACCAAATTGCTAGTCAGCGCTGGGATTGATGTGCTTCGCAATCTATTTATTCTGGTCCAGCTATGGAGTCTCTGATGAGACTACTCTGGTATGAATTCACTGTCCATGGCATATATGTTAAAACTAACAGACCTGGCTCTGGCTCAGACTGGTATGGGAGACCAGATTGTTTAGCCCTACCCCCGAAAGAGACCATCGGTACAAATACCCTTCAGGTGGTATGATGAGGTAATCTATAATAAGATAAGAATCTCAAACAGATCTGTATGTGCACACGCATACTAATTCACAGTTTACGGACGGTATTGCTCAGTATATCTTGACTTTATGGACACTATATTCACTGGAACAACTTCAGCTTTTACCCAATACAGCTGGAATACCACTATTGTGCCTGCTGGGCACGTAGGGACTGCCAATCCCAGTTCAGGTTATTCACACAGTATTATGCTTCCTTACAGAGTTTGTGTCTAGGGGTCCTATGTCACAGGATACCATTAGGATTTACAGATATTTAGGGGACCCTGCCCAAACTCAGGGACCCCCATTACTCATTTAATACGCAACCCAGGATTGGCCCGCTACAACTGTGCCCCATTGATTGGCCTTCTATGTCTGTGCCCATTTGATTGGCCTGCTATGTCCATGCCCATCTGACTGGCCTGCTCTATCTGTGCCCTTTGTTAGGCCTGTGCTATCTGGGCCTGAAACCCCTTTTGACTGCAGGCCTGAAAGGATATCACTGAGAAATGCCCAGTACTCACTATTGACATGGAGATGGGTGGATGTCCAGGCAAGCGCTACTGCCTTTCTATTCAAGAGGACACCAGTATACGGGCACCTCAATATGATTGGAAGGGTGAAGGCCCTAAACCTCATGCCCTGAGGGGCAAGGTTTTTTATGAGGATCCCTGGGCGCACCACCACGGTTTACTCCAACCCGGCGGCAGCACATCTCCAAAGAGAATTTCGCACAAGCAGGGACCAGTGTTCAGACGCCCCGAGTTACGTATTTACCGTTATCTACATTATTTGTCATTTCTTGGTTTTTTGAGCCTTCCAATTGTGCTATTGCTCAGGTTGTCGAGAGGCCTGACTTGACCTCCTCCGACCTCCCGGACTCTCGTGGATTGCGGAGAACGTCTCCAGCTTTCCAGCAATCTCGTGGATTGCGGAGAGCGTCTCCAGCACGGTATACGGGCGGTCAGTTGGTAGTTTCCATCATTGTTTCCGAAGGTTGCATTTGCTCAACATCCCTTTCTGTCATTTAGGATGGACAAGGCCTGAGGTTGTATACTATTCCATCTTCCATCGGTTTGGTTTATTACCAGTTGCTTCCATCTCAGGTGATCGATTCAGAGTGAGGTCTTGTGATTAGAGAGACCCACCTCATGATCTCACTCTTATGCTGATATTAGCAAATGGTGTACCCCTACAGTTGGTCACCCTGAGTCCCTAATGGACTCTAGTTTTGGTTACAATAGGGTGCGGCCCTCCATCACCTCGATACGAGAATTATATTTTATTTTCACGTGTAGAGCGCGAACCTCTCTCATATATGGAATCGGACGCTGATTTGTTATTGGAGGGCGCGGCCCTCCCTCAACCTCAACCTGATACTGTGCTGGATACAGAGGACATGTTTTGAGTGACACTTTCTCGTAGAGAGGACCGGCCACGGATGTAGACTCTACTGTTTGGTTACTAATGGGTGCGGCCCGCTCAGACTATCGGTTGGACGTTAACACTGAGTTCGGTCACTTTATTAGAGAGCACGACTCTCATACACTTAATGCACTACGGCACCATCCATTGGTCCATCTCACAGGCTGGTACCTGTACAGGACAACGATGACTGCACAGAGGGGCGTCCCTCCTGCATTCAATTAGATCTAACGACCATGCTACTGATTTCATTATAGAGGGTTGCCTGATCATGCAGGATATACATATTTAGACTGGATCCCTCTATTTCAATTTCTGTAATGGATCTTCTGGATCTGGACTACTGTGCCACACGTGAGAAATACTCAGAGGTATAACGGGGGGAGACTCACGCTTATTTACACACACTCCTGGAGATGGTACAGCTAATGGATGAGCCTCAGGTATTACAAGAGTGCAAGTTTTGGTATATTCTGCGCTATATAACAGACAATTGCATTCTGTTTTAGATATCCGGACGATTGTGAACAAACTGTGCAGGCAGTTTTTCTCATATCAAGATGACATGAGATACTGAGACCTTCATGGAGCAAAGGGAAGGCCCACTACCCGGTCTGCAGGTACACCGTATGCATGGATCGCATGGAAAGACCGGAAACTCCAGTTGACTTGAGTTCCCTGGTCATTACAATCTTGGGATAAGATAACGGGACTGCCCCTACTGCTCTGAGCACATAGCTGGAGAACATGGTTTAGAGATGGAGGGCCCTCCGTCTATACTCTATATCCCTCACGGGAGCCGTCTTGGTTTGGGTTCTCGTTAACTCACTTTTTCAGCTACCATCAAGAAGACCTACAAGACTCTATGGTGGAGCCCGGTGTGCCCCGACTCCTACATGACTCAGGATGTATAGCAGACTCAGATAGGGCTGCTGACATTCTCAAATGGGACAACACATTATATCTGCTCTCTGGAGCCACCTGTCGTGAGCGAAGGGACTTTACGCTTTGCCTGCGTATTGGAGAACGCTATGTGTTTGCGGGACTCCAAACTAAGAAGGGAGGTATCCCTCTATAGGGAGACCTTGACTTTGGTTATCAAACCCACATTCCTGGGTCCCTTGACCTACGGCCTACTCTGGGAGATACGTGCCCGGACAGTCAGGGGTACAGGGACCTAGGGGTCTCACTATATTATACCCTATCTTGTAAGTGGCGTGTAGACCAGGAACCTCTACATGAATTTTGACAGGTCGGGCAAGGAACAGGATCGTACTATGGGTAATCGGATTATTTCATACTCTCACTACAGCGCGTGAGGACTCTTCGTTGTTATACAGGTCCCAATCACCATTGGGTCCGTACATCTTTTCACTCTTAGACAATAACATATCTGGATGGAAATCTCAACTCCGGTTTACGTTTCCCACCCCTTTTAATATTTACGGGATTCACTATTCACAGAATAGTCAACCACCGTTACACCACACAAGTTCAGTTTGGGACCCTGATTGGACGTCCCTTTGGAGTCCTTTCTCTACCGCAACATAGGATTACACAGTCCACTTGGAATATTGGATTCATTTAGGATACGGCTAGTTTGACCACACTCTTGCCGGCATAATAAATTTACTTTCGGATCAGACATCTCACCGAGTAGGCCATGAGGGAACGAAAGATCCTACTCGGTTCTATTGCGGAAATGGTGGTGGACTTAGGCGCATTCCTCGAGATTGGAGATTTACCTGCAAGGCCACATCGCCGGGTGACCCTGGCATAATCGGAGGAGCCACCTTACACATCAAGAGTTGAGACATGGTGGCAGTTTCCTCTCGTGGCCCTAAGTCCGCAAATGACTTCGTAATTTTACAACTACAGGTAAATGACTAATAGGTCAGCTTGGTAGCTAATGGAAAACAGGCTGCTAGGAAACAGGTCGCAACCCCACGTACAATGGATCTATCAGCGGATGATGTTTTTCCGTATTTGGGAGGCTTCGTCAGCTGGCATCTTCATCGATCCATCTACTGTCATTTATCACAGTTAGGAAGTCCATTTAGGATTGCTCTGATATCTCCCAGAATAGGTAACAGTGAAACAAACAGCATTGGATTTGTTGACTGAGTGTTAAAACAGCAAATACGAAGCCTCCTGTCATGTTATAAAATTGTAGATTATGCTAGCTTTAGTGTACCTATAATCTTAATTTTATTAATGACAGGAGGTGAGTATCTCCCGCCCATTCTTATCCCACCCTGGTTTAATTTTAATAGTTTGGATTAATCAGGTACGTATGCAACTCTGCTTGTTGTCTCTGCTACCTGTCACCTGTTATGTCTGTTTTTTCATAAGTAGGGTTGGGATATCTACATATTAAGTTATTTTTGTTTGCTACATTGGGTACCTACATGTTTATTCAGAGTACATTTCATTGGATAATCAACCTGTTCGATTCAGTTTTTCTCTCGTTTCAGTTTACAGTCCATCAACGCTATCTGGTGTTCCTCTCGAATGGTGGACATTGTTGTATTCATCGTGTCTAGGACATAGTTTCTTCCCCATTATGTTTTCTGCCTTTTATTCTGTTTTTGTTGCAGCTTGAAAGAGGAAATGATGCATGAGGAGGGGAGTTTTATAGTACCTAACTTTTTTCTGATTGGTTGTTTTTCTGTGCTGCTGTGGAGTTCTAGTAAAGAGAGACTTAAGCAAATACTCGCCTCCTGTCATTAATAAAATTAAGATTATAGGTACACTAAAGCTAGCATAATCTATAATTGTTAAAACTTCAACAAATTATTTGAAATAGTATGTCGTACCATTAAATTGTGCAATGGAACAAACTCCCTTGTTAGATGCTAATGGATAAACCCTTTAAAAGAAGGACATTAGATAGCACTTAAAACGGTACTATTTTGATAAACCACTAGTGACTGGATGGCATGCACACATTGGCAAGTATGTACGCATAAAGGTCTACACCCATGTTTAAAGACTTGAATTGACTTTGATTTTTAATGAAAATAACAGACACAATTTGAAATAAGAGAAAATTCTCAAATACTTGCACTTTCACTAACTTAACATTTATAGCTTGGAGGAAAGACAAGACGGGGGGATATGATAGAAATATTTAAATACATAAAGGGAATCAACAAAGTAAAGGTGGAGACTATATTTAAAAGAAGAAAAACTACCACAACAAGAGGACATAGTCTTAAATTACAGGGGCAAAGGGTTAAAAATATCAGGAAGTATTACTTTACTGAGAGGGTAGTGGATGAATGGAACAGCCTTCCATCTGACATGGTAGAGGTTAACACAGTGAGGGAGTTTAAGCATGTGTGGGATAGGCATAAGGCTATCCTAGCTATAAGATAAGACCAGGGACTAATGAAAATATTTAGAAAATTGGGCAGACTAGATGGGCCGAATGGCTCTTATCTGCCGTCACATTCTATGTTTCTATATATCCAGTTTCTTTAGCACATTTTTCAATACAGTGCACTTTAAGGATATATTTTTACAAAAATGGCATGGATTTATGTTACTGTGTTTGAGACTTTTGTCACCATGTAGCCTGGTATGCAGATACATATTCTGTTTCAGTACATACTTGCATAACATTGTACTTTCTATTATTACTGATTTATCGATTTATTATTATTATTATTATTATTACTGATTTATTACTTCTTTAGGAAAGCATATCAATTAAACTGTGAACACTAAGCCCTCAATGAACACTATCCTAGCAACCAACTTTTCTACCCTACCCTTACCTTTTGTGTCACTATACCCCACTCTCTCTAGCATGTAAGCTCATTGAGCAGGGACCTCAATCCCTCTGTTCCTGTGCTTCCAACTTGTCTGGTTACAAATACGTTTGTTATTCCACCCATTCTACAGCACTATGGAACTTGTGGCGCTTTATAAATAAAAAAAATAATAATTGACCAAAAATTTTAAAAATTATTTTTGAGCTGAAGAATGATAAATTTTACTGATGGAGTTTTGTGCTCTGGCATTAATTATCATTGAAATTATTCATTAGTAATATATTTATTTAAATTGCTTTGGATGCGTGGCTCCAGAGGGCTAATGAACCATGTGTACCAGATGTTTTCAGAATTTAGCAAAAATATCCATGGTAATAAAGAATAAAATTTTGTTCAAACTACATAAATAAAGAGCAGATCTGTTAACCACATGCTGATTGTGTAGAGATTCCAATAAAGATTAAAATGTGCCAACGAGATTGGTGAGTCAGTTCCGAAGGTATTGGCATTTGCTGATCATTTGTTACTTTTTGTCAATAATATCACAATAAATAAAAAACAAATAAATAGAAAAAAAAATCAAATACACTATTGTGTACATAAGAATACTTATGCAAACAAATGGAATCCAAAGGTATTAAGACCACTGTTCTGCTGGTTATGTACACTGTCCAAGCTTTTGACAATGTTTCTATAAAATAGAAAACAAAAACACATAGTGCAGACTGTGTGGAGTAATAACAAAAATGATAAGTTGGAATCACACTCACATTTGAAAGAGCCGTATCAGGTGCCTGTTCAGGCAGTATAAAAATTATGTATTTTATTAACCCCTTAGTAACCAGACTGTTTTTTTTTTCTATTTTTTTACCGTTAAGGACCAAGGCTGTTTTTACATTTCTGCTATGATTGTGTTTAGCTGTAATTAACCTCTTTCATATTAAATGCACCCACACTTATTATATATCATTTTGTTCAGGAGAAACAGGGCTTCCGTTTTGTATTAAATATTTATATTTGAAACATAATTTGATATGAAAAAAATCTAAAAACATGTAAGAAATTAAGAAATGTACATTTTTTAGTTCTGCATGGCATTTTAACAGTGAATGTCATTGTGACAAAATGCCTTTTGTCACTGGATTTTTATATGACCAACTGCCCTTTTCCCCTGGCTGTTGGAGGAGCCTGATTGCCAGCCTCCTCCCTCATGACTATGGCCCTATGGTGTATTGCCATTTAAAAAGACTATTTGGGGCTTATTGGCTTCTAAAAGACTGTTTCTGCCCATTTGAATCCATGGGAAGATGCGTCTCTTCCCCTCCCCGTTTCCTGTCTATTGTTCCAGCAGGGCGTTGTCCCAGGCACACTGCCAGACCAGTTGGAACTTGCTGTTTTGCCCCTCCTCAGTCTCTCATCAGCTCTTGCTATGTTTTAACTCCATGGCGATTTCACTGTATTTGTGGTATCTGAGCGCTGTTCGCATATAGTGAGCGCTCAGATCCAAGCTATCTGGGGATAGGTTAAATGTGGGGGTTCTGTTAAGTATAATAAGAATTATGTATTTTTATGTGTTTTTACTGTTGTTGTGAATAGAGCTATTTTCTGTATGCTGGAGGTAATTGGCTTACCACACCCAAGCAATGCTTGCAGATGGTCACAAAGGGACTTTCAACTAACTTTTGGCCCACTGGACCAATTTGTATGATTTTGACGTATGTTTGTATTTGGAGTATGCTGATTCTGAAAATGTATGTGAATGTGATGTATACTTATAGAGTTATGAATATTGTGTAAAACTGTGTATTTTCCTGCCTGTGATAATTAAGTTAGACCATTGTGTTCAGTAATTATATCACAGGCAGAGGGGAGGATTTTGTGTGAGAGTGTCTGAACGTATTGTACGTATTGATTGATTGTTCTGCAAAACCCTGTGGGCAGTACTATGTGTGTAAAATGTGCATAAAAGCAGAGTGTTTGATTAAAAGCTTCAGATCTTCTTGACCCTCAATACGTAGCCTTGTCTCGCTATTGGAGGGAACTACTATAATCATACTGGGGATTGCTATGCTCTGCATACTCCCTTGAGCTTTAAATCACCTAACACTTCTAAGAGCTTGTTCCTGATACACTCTCCTGGAGGAGAGGTCTTCCCCACACAGTCCTGGATGCTGGTCTTTTCCACGCGGTCCTTACGGACAGAAGCTGATCCAGGGTGGAAGGAAGATGGCGAGACTCCAGTTAAGCTACGGCAGTTGTGGTGTCCAGTGCGATGCTTGTGGTCCTCGGTGCAGGCTAGGAAGCGTCCATCAGCGGAATACTGTTAGCTGTTACTGCAATAAAGTACACATATTTGTATTCAGCGTTCTCAAAAGTAAAACCGTACCCCCCATGTATAGGTTTCATGTATAGGGGAAATATCACATTACATTTTTCAGTTTATACACATTGAAATTTGCCAGATTGGTTATGTTTCCTTAAAGACCAAATGGTAGCCCAGGAATGAGAATTACCCCCATGATGGCATACCATTTGCAAAAGTAGACAACCCAAGGTGTTACAAATGGGGTATGTCCAGTCTTTTTTAGTATCCACCTAGTCACAAACACTGGCCGAAGTTAGCGTTCATATCTGTTTGTGTGTGAAAAATGCAAAAAACGAATTTTAACGCAAATTTTGCCCAGTGTTTTGGCTAGACTTCGCTGAACAGAAATATTAGTGTTTCAAAACAGTAAAACGTATCACAACAATGATATCGTCAGTGAAAGTGTGGTTTGTGTGTGAAAAATGCAAAAAATGGCACTTTCACAGACAATATCATCGTCGTGATACGTTTCACTGTTTTGAAACGGGGGGGCTGGATCAGCCGCAGGGGACTGCTGTGGATGCCAGGCAAGTCCCCACATCGTGATCGCCGGCGGGGGATTGCCAGCAATCAGGTAAGTGCATTTTTGCCGTGAACGTACTAGGTACGTCCGTGGTCCTTAACGACCGTTTTTTTTCAGACGTACCTAGTACATTCGCGGTTGTAAATGATACAATAGGCTCCATACAAAATAAAACAAATGAATAATCAAAAATATAAAAATGGCTGGGAAAATTCCTGATATTGCGGTGTAAGAAACAGCTGAAAAGCTAAGAATTATTCTGTGTGCTGCCTATTGTGTAAAAATATCAAACGCATTTTGGCTAAAAACTAGTCTTCTTCCAGTGCACTGGAAAAGCTCAGTTCAAAAGCTCAGAGAACTCTCAAAAGCAGTTGAAGGTTCAAGGGCAGTCCACATCTGAAATGCTGGAAAGCTCCCTTTTTACAAGATATGTCTTTATTTGTATCTTGAAAGGACCACCAAAGACACTGAGACGATTTCATCTCAATGAAGTGGTCTGAGTGCAGTGGTCCTCTCATTTAACCCCTAAAGGACCAAACTTCTGGAATAAAAGGGAATCATGACATGTCATGTGTCCTTAAGGGGTTAAACTCTGCAATGTAAAACATAGCATTTTTTTTAGAAACTGCTATGCCTCCATTGCGAGGTTAAATATACCCTTAGTGGGTGTCTTCTTGACATCCACTAGTGTTGCTTCATCCTCCAGAATTGAGTGAAACTTGTTCCTGGAATCAAATGTTGCTAATAGTAGCATATGATTGGAGGAGTGTGGTTTTTGGCCACACATACATATTTGTTTTGAATATTTTTATTGGTTTTATAACATAAATGCATGAATCAAACTGGTCTGTATTTAAGCACGTGATTTCCCATGCAGGGGCTTAGGCATTGGTTTAGTGTATCAAACTGATTTGCAATATATCTAGTCGTTGCCCTTGGAGGGGCTGAAGCATTTGTTTACACAGTATGCGCCTTTGGTTGCCTTCGCAGAGGCAAATTTGTCATAGCCTGTTTAACTTAACCTTTAGGTTCATAGTAGGGCATTTTGCGCTTTACACTCTAATAATCTGTGGTGCCTATTTGTTTTGGTTAGAGCTGTGGGTAAGCAGTTGTGTGCTCCTGCCCTTTGCTTGCTGCTTTGAGCTCTAGTGTGTTGTGTAGCTATTTGCTCATATGTTTTGGGGTTGTATTGGCTATGTACGTTTCTTAGCTGTTCCCTCTGCTAGATATGCTAGAGCCATTTGCGTTAGGTCTGTGTCTCCTCTATTGTATGTGTCCGCGGTTTTACCTGTGTTGTGTTGCTTCTCACCTGAGCTCTGTGTGTCTGCCTCTAGTGTTGCGTCTTTGTGGCTCATGTTCCGGTGTTTTGGAGTTGTTTTCTGTGTGTGCCTTCCATGTGGTCGTGGTCTGGTCATATTTAGGTGGATTCACTTGTGTAAAGGGTTGTAGTGTTGTCCTGTGGGGTCTGGGATGGATCGTGTAGGTTAGTGTTTGGACTGTGGGTGTGTGTGGTGCGTGGGTGTGTGTGGTTTTGCAACTCCTTTCGTTTCCTGCCTGGCTGCAGTGGCTGTCGGCTTTATGTTGTGACCGTCTGTGTGTTTGTATTGGGCCAGGTTTCAGGTAGTGCAGTTTGTAGTCTCTGCGTTTGTGACATGTCCGTGGAAGCGTGCCCTCCGGTTGGATGTGTTTTCCGTGTGGGCTCGGTGCGAGGCTGCTCGTGTGTGGTGTGTGTTCTCTTGGATAAGTTATGGTCTGGCCTGTTCGTTGTCTCGCCTTCAGTAGTCTTTTGGATGTATGTCTATAAGTATGGGCGGGTCATGTCTTGTCTGGGTGTATGTGAGTTTTATGAGGGGGTAAAGGTGGGTGTTTCCATCCCCTGTCACCGTCCCGGTTCGCCTTTCACCATCTCTTTACATTGGTGCTGTATTTATTTTGGGTTAATACTCTCCTTCCCCGCCTACTGTGTCGCCATGCAGTTCTGAAAAGCGTCGGAGGCGGTTAGTCTAATCCAGTGAAACCAGCGTTTGGTGTAGCGATCTCTGAGGTTCGGGGTGGTTGCCTTTATGTCTTCGAATTTCCTGGTTGCTTCTACCTCTTCCACCCATCTTGCGATTGGGGGTGTGGTAGCCTGCTTCCAGTAAATTGGGACAGTTGCTTTGGCCACGTTTAAGAGCCGTGGGATGACAGATTTACTGTATGTTGGTATAGACATATCTGTGTGATGAAGGAGGAATGTTGCTGGGGATCTTGGGAGCATTTCATCTGTTATTTAATGTATTACTTCTCTAATTGTGTTCCAAAACAGTCGGAGACGTGGGCACATCCACCAGGTGTGTATGAACGTGCCCCACTCCTCCCCGCATCTCCAGCACGTGTCTGGGATTTCTGAATTCCTGGCGTGGAGCACTGTCGGTGTCAAGTACCATCTGATGTATATTTTGTATGAGTTTTCTTGCAACCTAGCTGAGCTAGGCATATTTGTATCAGGGTGATGCTTTTGTCCCAGTCAGCTTCTTTCATGAGTTTGTCTGGGTCTTCCTCCCAGTTTCTAATGCAGGGGCTGCCAGTAGGTACCTACCCGTGATCAACATTGCATATATCTGCGAAATGGCACGTGGTGTTTCCTTATCTTGCGTACAGAGTAGTTCGAATTGCGATGGACCGAGCATATCTGACTATTTGTGCTCTCGCCAATGTGTGTGAAAAGGTAAGTTTCCTGTCCGGAAAGAGGTCAGTGTTGGAGCGGACATTAAATGGTCATTGGAGGACATCCATCATGCGGGGAGTTGCTGTGTGTCCCGCCGAGCCCGGCGTGGGGCCGTGATCTCCCTCTGGGAAGCCTGGGTTGCCTCTTAGCGGCAGTAGCGGGCCTGGGTCAGTTGTGAGGTATTGCTTTGTGCCTTGCCTGTGCCAGATCTTCATGGTCGCCGCCACGAATGGGTTGGTGATATGTTTATGCTTGTATGTGGCCCTGGGTATCCATAGTAGAGTTCGGAGGTCACAGTTAGTGATGTCGGATTCTAGCTGGGTCCACGGTTTCGTACCAGCTGGCAACTCTGGTGAGGTACGCAGCCTGGTAGTATTTTTCAAAATCGGGGAGCACCAGGCCTCCTTGGAGTTTAATTGATTGTGCGCTATGCGTGTGGATTTGCCCTTCCATATGAACGTGCGGACCTCTGTCCGTAATGTCTTGAAGAAAGTTTGTGGAGCTAGTATTGACACAGTTTGAAACACGAAGAGAAGTTTCGGTAGTAGCGTCATCTTGACGGCATTTACTCTGCCTAGCCACGATGCGTAGAGGGAGCTCCATTTATTTAGTTCCACCATTGCTTTTTTAGTATTGGGAGGTAATTGTGGGTGTAGACGTCTGCCAGGTTGGGTGTAAGCCATACCCCTAGGTACTGCATGCGTTGGTCACACCAGCAGTATGGGTGTTGTCTTTGGAGTGTTTGTTTATGGGCGTGGTTGATGGTGAGGTTGAGAATCTCTGACTTAGAGTAATTTATTTGGAGGTTGGAGATCCGACCATATTCTTCGAACTCTGCCTGTATCGCCGACAAGGTGGTCTCTGGATGTGTGACTACAAATAGCATGTCGTCCGCATACGCTAGAGTTTTGTGTTGTGTTGTTCCAATTGTGAGGCCCTGAATGTTTATGTTCCCTCTAATCCTTCGCAGAAACGGCTCCAGCGTCAACGCAAAGGTCAGGGGCGAGAGTGGACAGCCCTGCCTGGTTCCATTGTATATCCGGAACAGATTCGTC
>OW240913.1:163721037-163751995 GCA_933207985.1 Pelobates cultripes | reverse complement strand
CAGCAGGTTTGCCCAATGCGCAGTGTAGGTGATATACCTGCCTGACCATGCTTTGCAGACCAGGTATCAGTGGTCAGATGGACCCTTGCCCCAACACTGTGTGCCAGACATGCCATTATTTCCTTTTGCACAATCGAGTACAGGTTGGGGATTGCCTTTTGTGAAAAGAAATTTCGTCCGGGTACCTTCCACTGTGGTGTTCCAATAGCTACAAATTTTTTGAACGCCTCAGACTCCACCAGCTTGTATGGTAAAAGCTGGCGGGCTAATAGTTCGGACAAGCCAGCAGTCAGACGCTGGGCAAGGGGGTGACTTTCTGACATTGTCTTCTTACGCTCAAACATGTCCTTGACAGACACATGACTGTAGGAAGAAGAGCGTGAACTGCTCAAGGCGGGAGGCGGAGTGGCGGATGGTTGAGAGGGGACAAGGAGGACAGCAGTGGTTGGCGTGGCTGAAGATGCTGGACCAGGAGGAGGCTGGCGGCTTAGAGTAGGCGAGCTGCTTGTACTCATGTGTTGATCCCATAGGCGTTTGTGATGTGAGATCATGTGCCTACGCAAAGCAGTTGTACCTAGGTGGGTGTTGGACTTCCCACGACTCAGTTTCTTTTGGCACAGGTTGCAAATGGCGTCGCTGTTGTCAGAGGCAGACACACAAAAAAAATTCCACACTGCTGAGCTCTGCAATGACGGCATTCTGGTGGTGGACACAGCATGCGTTGATTGGCGTGCTGTCGGGCTGACCCCGGGTGCCGATGCGTGCTGTCTGACTGTGCCACTAGCTCCTTGCGACGACCTCCCCCTGCTTCCAACTCGTCTGCTCCTCCTCTCTGTCTCCCCATCTGAACTTTCGCCCTGTTCTTCTTCTTGCCGAGCGAGCACCCACGTGACATCCATGGACACATCGTCATCATCAACCGCTTCACTTGTATCTGACAACTCAGCAAAGGAAGCAGCAGCAGCTACAACATCATCATCATCACACCGTACATGTGTAATGCTGCCTGATTGAGACATATCCCTGTTATCTACATCCTCTGTCAATAATGGTTGCGCATCACTCATTTCTTCAAACGGATGTGTAAATAACTCCTCTGACATACCAAGTGAAGCGGCTGTGGTGCTAGTGTTGGTGGTGGCGGCAGGCGGGTGAGTGGTATCTTGAGAGGTGCCCGAAGCTAAGCTGGAGGAGAATGTTGCATCAAGGTTCCGAGCAGAAGCTGTAGAAGATTGGGTGTCCTGTGTTAGCCACTCATCTATGTCCTCAGAACTTTTCAAGTTCAGGGTACGTGGCCTCTGAAAACTGGGCATTATTCTAGGGCAAAAGGGAATCACAGCACCACAACCACGACGGCCCCTGCGGGGTGGCCTGCCTCTGCCTGTCATTTTTTTTTTGATTAGTGGTACTATGCGTGCAAGCCACTGTGACACCAGATATGAGTGGCACTGTGATCTGGCAGAGGTTGGCAGAGTACACGCTGTAGGGCTGACACACCCGCTTTGAGACAACTAACTGCTATTCAATCTATAACAGTGAAAAAAGTTTTTTGGTTTTAAATGCACGCTATTGTGACACCAGATATGAGTGGCAAAGTACACGGGCAGAGGTCTGCAGAGCACACGCTGAAGGAGGCCTGACACCCTCTTTAAGGACACTGACTGCTATCAGCTTACACTGAAAAACTTTTTTTCTTTGTAAAAGCACGCTATAGAGACACCAGATATGAGTGGCAAAGTACACGGGCAAAGGTCTGCAGAGCACACGCTGAAGGAGGCCTGACACCCAGACGCTTGCAGACAACGAACTGCTATTCAATCTATTACAGTGAAAAAAATTTTTTTCTTTTTAAATGTCAAGCTTAAGCTATTGTGACACCAGATATGAGTCGTGGCACTGGGCAAATGGGCACAGTATCCACTGTGAGCCTGACACAGAAGCTGGCAGACAAGTAACTGCTATTCAATCTATTAAAGTGAAAAAAAAAAATTATTTTTAAATGTCAAGCTTAAGCTATTGTGACACCAGATATGAGTGGTGGCACTGACTGGGCAAATGGGCACAGTATCCACTGTGAGCCTGACACAGAAGCTGGCAGGCAGGCAACTGCAATTACATTACACAGAAAAAAAAGCAGACTGATGTTCTAGCCCTAAAAAGGGCTTTTTGGGGTGCTGTCCTTTCAGCAGAGATCAGATGAGTCCTTCAGGACTGTAGTGGACACTGTATACCCTAACCTAGCTATGCATTTCCCTATCTAATCAACAGCAGCTACACTTTTCCCTCCTCTCACTAAGCATGCAGCTTGAGAATGAATGTAAAATGGATGCCTTCCAGTAGGTGGGAGGGTCTGCTAGGGAGGGTGTGCTGCTAATTGGCTGGAATGTGTCTGCTGACTGTGAGGTACAGGGTCAAAGTTTACTCAATGATGACGAATAGGGGGCGGATCGAACCGCGCATGTGTTCAGCGTCCGCGGCGGACGCGAACACGCTATGTTCGCCAGGAACTGTTCGCCGGCGAACCGTTCGGTGCATCACTATTAATAATCATATGTATGATGTACTGATTAAAGAATCAATAGATGAAGCAGGATCATTACCACAAGGAATATGAACATTTAATCATCACAAACCAAATAACATTTTCTTGGTATTTGAAAAACAGATAAATAACATATTTGATCACATGTATTTTAATATATAAACATATAGTTGTATGGATATTGAATTTATATCTTTGACATCTTTTCACCTGTTTGCAAAGTGACCTAAGTTATCAATTTCCAAATTTAGCATGTATATCACCTAGAAGGGTTAATCCTTCCTTTACCTTCCATTGACTGGCAGACTGAGCATGTTTATAATTATAAAAAAAGTTTGTGATAATTGAAGTAAAGTTGCTGCCTGTCTTTTAGTTACATTTTAACTGTTGAAGTACTTCATTTATATTAATTTGATTATATTAATCATACCACTCTGCAAACTTAAAAGAATATCAAGTAGTTAATAAAAACATTTTACATTTTCTTCTAAAGTTTAAACATTATTCATTATTGCAGTTCTTATTGTAATCATATGATCTTTAAATATCATGATTCAATTATGTAAAGATACATTGTTAAAATCAGATCATATGGCCACTGCTTGGATTTAATCTACAAGTAAATGTCCAGTAGATATAAAGGAATCTGCATTGTTTAGCTATTTCCTTTTGCTGCAAGAGACAGGCATTAATGTACATTCATCTGGATAATCAGCTGGTATGCTCTTATACTTATGTATAACAGATATTGTTTGTAGGCCAGACAGCAGTTGCATATGGCATTTTAGCAATATTTTTCAATAACATTTCAGATATTCACAAAGTATATCCACCTTACAATTAACATATTATGTGTTTCTTTTATACCATTAATTATAGTATCTATATTATATTACATATTGTCACTGACACATTTCTGATACAGGGAAAAAAATTGCCTGATTGCTTTAGTAATTATAATTTTTCTGTTCATGCACCACATTCATGGAAATCCAGACTATAGCAAGAATCCTTTGTCTATGGTTCTATGGAGCCATTTAACATTTTGATTGGTACAGTTATACCAAAAGAGCAAGGAGTACATCAGTAAATCACATCTTCAATAGAACCATTACAGATTCCTTGTTGTATCAATGTCTCTGTTTATGTTTATAGGAGTTCCTTGCTTTGCAGGTATGTACAAAATAGAGTTTAAGAAAGGCTGCAAATCGTGCTTTAGTACAAGTGTCACATGATGTCAATTTTCTGAAAGGTTTTGCTGGCCTTTTATATTCCATTCTCTTGGCAGGGCATCTGCTCTTTGTAGGCCGGAGTTTAAGAAAGGCTGCAAATCGTGCTTTAGTACAAGTGTCACATGATGTCAATTTTCTGAAAGGTTTTGCTGGCCTTTTATATTCCATTCTCTTGGCAGGGCATCTGCTCTTTGTAGGCCGGTCTTGTTATTATTTATTAATTGCATCAAGGTTTCTTTCGTTAATTGATGTGTTTCTTCCAAATCACCAAATGTCATTGTAAAGTTCATTATTACAGAATATGGTTCCAATATCATTTCTCACTCCAGTAGGACATCTATATTCCTCTTCTTCAGCTTCTTCCTATTAACTACCTTTTCTGAGTTGCTGGTAACAATCTGTGTCTTGTACTGTGAGATACTTTGATAGTCAATCAGGTTTTCTCAGTACCATGTTCCATCTTGAGAAATAGCTGGGTGTTGACAGTTATCAGCCTTTATTTCTTTTTTCGGTCATCTTCTGTCTGGAAACATAACAGCATGTCCAGAATGAGCATAGCATTTCTTTTCAGCATAAGAAGGTTGTTTGCGGTAGTCATTCAATGCTAAACTATATGCCAAAGTCATTTCTTGCATCACCTTCATAGGTGCATCCAAAGTCTTTCACAAGCATCTGTCCTGTCTTTTTCTGATTCCAGCATGCTTTGCCATTATCGTTGAGTCAATTATTAGGATTTGAAATAGTCCAATCAAATCATTCTCATGTATAATTGGTTTTTGGAATGATCTTCAATAGGTTCCTTGTGAAATACCAGTGTAGGTCACATTAGAAATCATTTCACTGTGAGCTGTGCCTGTCCTTTTGAGATGGTTCTTGGAGGTTGTCCTCATAGAACTTGTATTATGTGCAGTCCAATTCAGTTCAGGTGCTTCCTGCTTGTTAACATAATCCCAATACAGTTTTAAAATGACAGCTTGGGTTGATGTTATGATAATGCTGCAGATTGTAAGGAGACACCATAACCAATTTTCTAGCATCCCTTTGCTTCCATCTTTGCATTTCTCTCTTACTGTATAAGATAATTTCAGGTACAATCTGTTTTCTCCAGAGTCTTTCTGATAATGTTGATGATTAATATTTCATATATTCCATGTTAACTGTGAATGTATCACGTCTGTCTGTTCATACTTCTCCATCACATTTGTAGGTTCAGATGTCTGATCATGATTCAGTCTGTTACGTGGCTATGATTCTGGTGGCATTTCTGTCGTCCTCCCTTTGTATTATCTTGCCTTCTTTAACAGCATCCATTGTGTCAGTCAGTGGTTCTGTGAACATTTTGGAAGTATTTAGCAGGTTTTAAAATATCAAAACTTACTTGTCTCTGTTGGCTCTGATTGTTCTCTGTAGTAAAAGTTCTTGGAGTCACCCTCTCCAGGACAAACTGACCAACAGTAGGAAATAGGTGGTGGTGCATGGTGAGGTGGGCTGGAAAAATAATTCCATAAATGTCTGTAATAGAACCAATGGTTCTAAGCTCTCCCTGGTGCAGAGATATGATTGTCAGTGAAAAATGTGTAACATTTCATATGGTCTCTCCATTTTGTATCATCAGGTGTGTTGTTAATGCTCATCTGTACCATAGGAATAAGAAGATACCACTGTGCGGGGGCAAGCAACTAGTAACTTGGTTAATAGTAATTTCACCTCAGCATTTTTCTGTTCCACAACCCTACTACTTTGGGGGTGGTTGGGTGCACTAATTTCCCAATGTAACCCAAATGTGGTTGCCCAGTTTTGGTTTTCCTTTGCAGTATCTGCAGGAACACCATTCGAGTGGATGGTCCTGGGACTACAAAATGCATACTAAGGAAGTGAGGCTAGCAATCATGGTATCAGAGGTTGCACTTCGCACAGGATATATCCAAGTAAACCTGGTACATGCATCAACACATACAAAAACATATTTATAACCATGAGATGTCAACAAATGTCCAATATAAAGTAATTCAAAAAGTATGTTAATATTTCAATAAACAGTACATCAGAAATGTGGCCAATTATCAGTAAGCAAATGCTTACAATTACTAAACACATGACCTACAGTATTTTCCATATTGGGCCACCAATATTCCTTCACAGGAGTTAGAAGTACATTACTTCTACCTATATGAGCTTTTCCTAGCCATGAATAGGCTGTTAGGGCAAGTCTCTCTTTCTCGTTTTCTTTGTTTTCCTGCTGAATACAGCCTGGTACAGCATTTAAATACTCTTATTGCCTAGTGTATGTATGTATGTATGTATGTGTGTGTGTGTATATATATATATATATATATATATATATATATATATTTATAAACAACATTGATATTTTATTTTATGTTATTTTATAAAACCCTAGTTTATGAAATTTACTGAGATTACATGTGTCTGATCTGATTACAGTTAGTGCAGGATCATTGTTCTAATTTCTTACTGTTTCCACTGCAAGTACAGCGGGATAGTTTAAGTAAGCTTTCCCTTTTAAAATTGGTGGACTTTAATCCTTCTGCCATTGCAATAGACTAAAGTCTGTACCTGAGTAAGCAAAGTCATTATATGTAGGAAATGTGCACTTTAAATAATAGAATACTTATGCTATTCTAATTAATTGGGACAACGTGGCTTAACACATCATTTAGTATCTTTTAGTCACATTTAAAGCTGTAAAAGGCCCTGGGGAGTTAGCACAGGTAAACGGACAAGGGCACATGTATGAGTGTGGGCAGGGCCGCCACCAGAAATTTTGGGGCCTCTGACACAGCACAAGGTCTGGGCCCCTGCCGCCCAGCCCGCCCACGAGTCTGCCCACAGGACTCCTACCTAGTCCACTGCAAATGATGCAGGACTCAATGTGGTGTGTATAGTGGAAGTGAATTAGAATGTGTGTAATGGATTGTAGTGTTTGTGTGTATTAGATACTGTTTGTGCAGTGAATGCAGAATGTTTGTGTAGTGGATGCTGTGTATATAGTTAATGCAGAGTGTGTGTCAGTGTAGTGCAGGGGTAGGCAACCTACGGCACATGTGCCATGCACGGCAGTCGAGGTGCTTTTGCACGGCACTCAAGCCTGCTAGAGCCAAACAGACTCTGGCCTATCAGGAGTCCCAGTGAAACTTCAGATATCTGCTAATACAAAAAGGTGGTGAAGGACAAGCCTCAATTTATGCATTGCAGCACGTAGAAGAGTTGATCTCAGATCACTTCATTCCAGCACTTGTGAATGGGAATACACACTGGAGTAGAGCAGCCCTCTGCAGCTATTGCAGCTCCTGTCCTTGAGCTGTACCTGGCCAGCCTGGTCCCCACTGGAACCCAGGGAAGCTACCCACACTATGTAGATATACACGGAAATGCAGAATAGCCCTCCCTTCATACAAATAATACGAACAGCCCACACACAAACACAACACACAATCTGCACAAACTCAACACCACTGACAATTCACATACATGCACACAACACTCCATGCAGCCTCTCACATGCAATAACCCAAGCAGCCCCACACACTACCAAACACACTATGTGACATATCCACCCACATACACAATTCTACAAGCATACCCATACACAGTCCACATTCATAGGTATCATACACAATACCACAAACTACACATGAACACATAAAATATAATAGCTCATATACGCACAAATACAACGATACAAAGCAACTAAAGTATAAATAACACAAGCAGAATACAACAACAGACACATCTCAATAATTTTTTTTTTAAAAAGACTGGCACGCTAGAGGACATCACAATCCTCTTTTGGCACAGTGCTGCTAAAAGGTTGCCTACCCCTGGTGTAGTGAATGCAGTGTGTGTGTTGGTGTAGTGATTGAAGTGTGTGTGTTGGTGTAATGATTGAAGTGTGTGTTAGTGTAGTGTATGCAGTGTGTCAGTGTAGTGAATGCAGCGTGTGTGTTAGTTTAGTGAATGCAGAGAGTGTGTTAGTGTGTAGTGAATGCAGAGTGTTTGTTAGTGTAGTGAATGCAGAGTGTGTTAGTGTAGTGAATGCAGAGTGTGTGTTAGTGTAGTGAATGCAGAGTGTGTGTTAGTGTAATGATTGAAGTGTGTGTGTTAGTGTAGTGAATGCAGTGTGTTAGTGTGTAGTGAATGCAGAGAGTGTGTTAGTGTGTAGTGAATGCAGAGTGTGTGTCAGTGTAGTGAATGCAGTGTGTGTGTGTTAGTGTAATGAATGCAGTGTGTGTGTCAGTGTAATGAATGCAGTGTGTGTGTCAGTGTAGTGAATGCAGTGACCGCCGGGCCCGTGACAACCGTCATGGTTGTCACCCCCTGATGGTGGCCCTGAGTGTGGGGATGGTGCTGGTGATTGGCTGTATGTGTGTAGGGGAGTGGTTATGGGTTTGGAGTGGGGCAGGGATCATCTTACCTCAGTGCCTTTTGGGATTCTGGCCATCAAACAACTTCCCTGCCTCTGCGCTCCTGTTTGTCCTGGTCCTGATGACTTTTCCGGCTTAAGGGATGGATATAGAAGGAATCCTGCCTGCCTTCAGAGCTGCAGCTGCCCTGGATTGCAGTAGGCACCTTCATGGGCACTTTTCTTACCTTCAACCAGGTGTGGTTCCTCAGGCATTGGCTGGTGAGTACTCAAATGTCTCTTCCTCGCAGTCCGGGGGTTCCTCGCTGTGGGGGTTTCTGTCAGGGCTTAGGGGTTTTCTTGATCAGTGGGAGCGGGGTGCGCAAGAGAGTGGGGACCCCCATTAGATGGTCAACTTCGGTCAGTGTGGTCATCGGTGCTGTAGCCACAGGGGGTTCTGCTGGTTCCTGGGATCCCCGGGTCCTTCTCTCCCGGGATGGGTGGCCATGCTGGCATCCCTTCTATGCTGTTGGGTGCCGCAGCTCCTGCTATTGCTGGGGAGTCCCTAACGTCAGGCACTCGTATGTCTTATGGGCCAGGAGGCGGGCGGGAGGTGAGCTGCTGGGTTTCATGCCTTCTGAAGCGGAGGTTCGCTGGTTTGGGAATAGAGGTATGAAGTGGGTTCGGCTCCTCCCTGAGCTAGTTCAGTTTTCCCGGCTTTTGGGTCCACCTAGTGTTCTTGTGATTCTCCTGATGGGTAATGATCTGGGAACGATGCCTATTTGGGGTTTGGGGAACGCTATTAAGAGGGATTTAGCATGGGTCTTGGTTTTGTTCCCGGACGTTCGGCTAATCTGGTCGGAGGTCATTTCTCGCAACTACTGGCAGCGGGCACATAATCAAAGAGTTATGGAACGCTTTTGGGTTAAATTGAACCGGAGAGCCTCTAAGTTTGTTTTAGGGGTTAAAGGGATCCCGATTCGCCACAGGATGTTTGAGCGGGAGGCGGCTAATTTGTTCAGGAGTGATGGTGTGCACCTCGCGGAGGTTGGGCTCAACCTCTTTAATCTTTCTATCCCAGAAGCGGTGGAACAGGCCTTGGTTGGTTTGGGTGGGGCTCCGCGCTGATATTAGGTTTAAAACAGCGGGGTTGTGACAAGGAGCTTGTCCATGCCAATAGGGTTGGCAAGTATCAGATGGAATGTCAGGAGATGCACAAGGTGGGTTTCAGTTACCGACTTGCCCACCGAGCTATAAGCCTGCTGGTGGTGAGCATTTAAAGGAAAAGGGAATTTTGGTTTGGACGAGGGGGGGAGGTGAGAGTTTTGGTGCATAGGCACTGGATTAAGTTCATTGGCAAGGACAGTTATTTAAGCTAAGGCTGTATGGCAATAGGTGTGAATTTATATGCTAAGTTATGTTTATGTATATATATTTATGTGCTTATTTATATTTGAATTGAAGGAAATTACTAAAGTTCGGATGAGTCTTACAGTTGTAAGTTTAATAAATGCTGTGGCCTGTTTCATCCAATATTCATTGTCTGTCGTTATTAGGGGGAAAATTGGGGTAAGTTCTTTATTCATAGATGGACCACATTCCCAGCTGCGTCCATACATGTATTTAACATTTCATTTAAATAAACCTTTCAACAATTTCAGTTTAAAAATGATCAGAGATCCTATATATTTACAATTTTATTTTGCCCTGATTTATCTTACATATATATATTTTTTTTATTGCTTTATAAATATTTATTTTTGCAGAGCATTTAGAGAAGCAAAGGATGTATAAAAACCTGTTGCCCTTCAGTTATATGTTTTGATAATAACAGATTTTCTAGAGGGGAGTATAATTTCAACTCTGTTTATGTAAAAATATAAGCTAGTTAGCATATTATATAAAATATATGCTGCAGTGTACTGCATTGTACTGCAATGAATGTTTCTAAAAGCCATGTATGTAATAAAGTTGTTCATAATGTGGAATATAAAAAACGACTTCTCAATTCCTTGGAATTGTTTATCTGTTTCTAACTGTTTCTAACTCTAACTCTGCGACCCTGTCTGAAAATCTCAGACCCTAAAAATAGTTATGCTGTTATAATTCCTGATTTTTTTCATCAATAGCAAGTGTAACTGACAATATGGAAATTATCAATGTTGTATAAAACTTTTAATTTATAGTGGATATTACAATCCAGAAGGCAGTAATGCAATAATAAAAATCCTGTATGTATGTTGCTTCTGTGGCATGAATGTTTTTATTAAGCCGTAATTCAATTTTCTTTGCATTGGTAGAATTAGACTTCGAAATCTATTAGTAATATAATAGCAAGTGTTGCTTTCATTGCTTTGTCTTATCACTTTTCTCTTGACAACATCTTGCATTAATCTTTTTTTCTGCGCATGCAAACTTATGCAGCTACAGAGAGAACATGGCTGCCCCCTGCCTACAACCCACTGTCCTGGAACTAATGGACCATGCTGTCATGGGCGTAGGACCGGGGGGATGGTGGGGACTCATCCCCCCCCCAGCAAATCATGCGGGGGGGACCTGTTATAGAGAAATCCCGCCGGCCGCGGGTGCCCTATGGCTGCTTGCGGCTCCATCAGGGAACCGCACGCACTGCAGATTGGGAAGGGGAGCACCTCCCCCTCCGCGCAGGAGCGCTGGGTGTCACGTGACTACCTGGCGCTTAGTCTGACACTGCGCCCGCCGGACGTCCAGAGGTCCCCCTGCTATGTCAGGTAAAAGAGGGGACAAAGGTAGAAAAATAATTGGAAGTGTTTAGGGGGGGCTACTAATATGGATGGGGGTGGGGTAGGTAGAAATATAATTGGAAGGGTTTAGGGGGGCTACTAATATGGATGGGGAGGAGTAGGTAGAAAAATTATTGGAATGGTTTAGGGGGGCTACTAATATGGATAGGGGGAGAGGTGTAGGTAGAAAAATAATTGGAAGGGTTTAGGGGGGGCTACTAATATGGATGGGGGAGGGGTTAGGGGAGTACTAATATGAATGGAAGGGGTAGGGTGGGTTCTAATATGCATGGAAGGGGTTAGGGGGGTACTAATATGCATGGAAGGGGTAGGGTGGGTTCTAATATGCATGGAAGGGGTTAGGGGGGTACTAATATGTATGGAAGGGGTAGGTGGGGTTCTTATGTGCATGGAAGGGGTAGGGGTGGTTCTAATATTCATGGAAGGGGTAGGTGGGGTTCTAATATAAATGGAAGGGGTAGAGACGGGTAGTAAAATGTATGGAATGCACTTCTGAAAGTGTCACTGAATGGCAGTTAGGAAATGTGGTCACCCTAAGTCAGGGGCAGTATTACACAATCTGTATATTTATAAAAAAATGTAAAAAGTAATCTGAAAAGTACAAAATGTTTGTCATATGTCGTGCTAAAAATTAAGCTAGGAATGTGCATATTTTTTTTTTTAATTTTTAGAATAATGATACAGACATTTTATTTCTTACATTTGTGATGATTCTTTTTTCCTCTCTATATTCAAGGGACACTATAGTCACCAGAACCACAACAGCTAAACGTAGTAGATCTGGTGTCTATAGCATGTCTTTGCAGGCTTTTTAATGTAAGCACTGCCATTTTGTAAAAAGTCAGTATTTACATTACTGCTGAGGAATACCTCTAGTGGACACTCAGATGGCCACTAGAGGTGCTTCCTAGTCAAGACTTGAATGCCACCCTATGAAGTATCTGTGCATGTGCGGCAAAGCTGCGCATGAGCGCCAGGGAGCAATGACGCTTCTGAATAGAAGCGTTTTATTGCTCCCTGCTCGCACCCTCCTATTTCGTCATTTTGACGAAATAGGGGGCGCGGCATCAGGAGGATCCCGGCGCTGTATCCAGGTAAGTAAAACCCCTTCCCTGTAGTGACCCTTTCATGTTGTTTTTTTTATTTATATAGCGCCAGCAAATTCCGTATAATGGGATAAACAACTCCTAGTTTACGGAATAAGAATATACCCGGCGTGTAAAAATGCTATCCCCCCCAGATTTTTGGGGGTTCCTACGCCCATGCATGCTGTGCTAGTGTATTAGGCATATTAGGGAGTTTACCAAATATGTGTATATCTTCTTTTATGATATTAATTAAGATCCACAGTTTTAGCATTGTATGCTCAAAGTGCCTTATACAAGTTCACATTAAAATCATCTCTTCATGATGAAGATCTCTCCATGAATCTGGACTACAAAATGCTTAGATTCTTGAAATTTCCATGCCATGGCAAAGTATTGTGTCTTTTCTTATGTATAAGAAGTTACACCTAGGTAAATATTATTATTTTATAGTTAAAGCTCCCAAGTACAAGCCCCACGTTGGGCACCAATTGTAACCGCAGCTGTTCTCCTATTTACCACTATAACTTCTAAAAGCATAGAACTTAGCAGGGCTAACCATACAGATATCTTAGCCATAATTTTATATAGTTAGTATGAGATCCTCTATTTAAAATATATAAATAATTGAGAATACAATATAAAATAAGGATTGTTTTACTTTATTCATGTTAGGACCTCCCTTAACTTGGCAAAAATACAAGGCCATAACTAAAATGTAAGGGTGCACACTTAATGGAAAATTCCCTGACTTGGGAATAGATGGCATCTTAAAGTCTGAACATCTTTATCTATTTAGGGTTACTGCAGTATATTATGTACTGGAAGAGTCATAGCATAGCCTTGAAGCTTTTTTATGCATTATTGTTATTGTATTTCAACTGGGACATAATGGTGTAAACATATTATGCACTGAAAGTAGGTAAAAAGGTAATTGCTTAAAGAAACATGTATGAAAAACAATATGTTCCATTTCTAACACCTTGTCAGTTTGCCATATCTCTTAAAGACAAAGTACACAGTTTGAGAAATACAATATTTGCATTTTGCCCATAACAATATAAACTCAGTCAACCTGTACCTCAATGCTCAGTTATACTGTGCTCTTCGGTATATGCACTTCTGTGAATCCTGTCTCCATCCAGCCTTTGATCTATCTGCCTATTATACGGTTCCTAAACCTGCGCTGCTTGTCCCCAATCTTGGCTTACCCTGACTACGAGATTGTCTTATCCCTAATTGGTTACTCGCTTTTGGGGTATTACTGCCTCCTGAGCCCCACCTGTCAAAGACCCAACAAAGACACCCAATGATTTCAAAGTAGTAATATTATATATATATATTTATGTATATTTTCTTTCATAGTATGGTATCAATTACATAAAGTAGAAAGTGCATGTAATTTCATTTTAGGATGGGATACATGAAGTGTCCCTCCAAAAAAGTAAACTATGAAAAAGTAAAATGTTTTGTATTTTCACTAAAATATCCAAAAGTCTACATGATTATAAGTTATAAAAAGTGAAGAATTCTGTTTTCTTTTCAAATAGTTTTTATTGAAAAGTTTTTGCTTCATATAACTTGAGTATAACAAGGGGAAAAGGGAAAATACATTACATTACAGCCCAAAATAAGACTTGGGTTCTTGCCCATCACAAAGTTCAGTTGCATCTACAGTTACAATTTTATAACATGACAGGAGGCTTCGTATTTGCTTAAGTCTCTCTTTACTAGAACTCCACAGCAGCACAGAGCAGCACTTTTGTTGCTTCCCCTCCACCCTCTAACATCATGTGTCCCGCCATTGCTATCTGCTGGCTACAAGTGTTCGCTCAGGGTTTCAGGAGACTAGCCGTCTGGCTGCCTCCTCTGATTCCCCGAGCTCCTTCATGAATATCCCGGCGGCCGGCCCGCTCAAGCACGTGGCCATCTCACCGCGATTGGCTCCTTCTAGAGCGGGCGTCCGACCGGGTAGAGGAAAGTGCGCCTGCTCGCGGCCCCTCCTCCATCCACGGTGGTTCGGATCTTGGCTAGCGTTACCCCGCTGTCTGCGCCGGCTGATTTCATCAGGTTTACCGTGCTTCCTCTACTGAGATGACAGTTCATATCACAGATCACTATTTCCTATGACAGTGTATATATCAGTGTTTGGGTCAGTTTACATCACTACTCCTGTGTTTCTATACAGTATAAATATCATATACAGGGTATATATCACAGCTTGCTGTGAGCGTTATGTCAGTTTACATCTCAGATTGCTGGGTTTCTATACAGGGTATATATCACAGCTTGCTGTGGGTGCTTATGACAGTTTACTTCACTGATCACTGTATTTCCTAGGACAGTGTATATATCACAGCTTGCTGTGAGTGTTTGTAACAGGTTACACCTCAGATTACTGAGTTTCAATACAGTGTATATATCACAGTTTGCTGTGAGTTGTATGGCAGTATGGATCACAGATTTCTGTGAGTTTTTATGACTGTGTACTGAGTTACAGGTATATATGAAACTCAGTTATTCAGGCTCTGTACAGGCTGTATACAGAACCAAATTGCTAGTCAGCGCTGAGATTGATGTGCTTCGCAATCTATTTATTCTGGTCCAGCTATGGAGTCTCTGATGAGACTACTCTGGTATGAATTCACTGTCCATGGCATATATGTTAAAACTAACAGACTTGGCTCTGGCTCAGACTGGTATGGGAGACCAGATTGTTTAGCCCTACTCCCGAAAGAGACCATCGGTACAAATACCCTTCAGGTGGTATGATGAAGTAATCTATAATAAGATAAGAATCTCAAACAGATCTGTATGTGCACACGCATACTAATTCACAGTTTACGGACGGTATTGCTCAGTATATCTTGACTTTATGGACACTATAATCACTGGAACAACTTCAGCTTTTACCCAATACAGCTGGAATACCACTATTGTGCCTGCTGGGCACGTAGGGACTGCCAATCCCAGTTCAGGTTATTCACACAGTATTATGCTTCCTTACAGAGTTTGTGTCTAGGGGTCCTATGTCACAGGATACCATTAGGATTTACAGATATTTAGGGGACCCTGCCCAAACTCAGGGACCCCCATTACTCATTTAATACGCAACCCAGGATTGGCCCGCTACAACTGTGCCCCATTGATTGGCCTTCTATGTCTGTGCCCATTTGATTGGCCTGCTATGTCCATGCCCATCTGACTGGCCTGCTCTATCTGTGCCCTTTGTTAGGCCTGTGCTATCTGGGCCCGAAACCCCTTTTGACTGCAGGCCTGAAAGGATATCACTGAGAAATGCCCAGTACCCACTATTGACATGGAGATGGGTGGATGTCCAGGCAAGCGCTACTGCCTTTCTATTCAAGAGGACACCAGTATACGGGCACCTCAATATGATTGGAAGGGTGAAGGCCCTAAACCTCATGCCCTGAGGGGAAAGGTTTTTTATGAGGATCCCCGGGCGCACCACCACGGTTTACTCCAACCCGGCGGCAGCACATCTCCAAAGAGAATTTCGCACAAGCAGGGACCAGTGTTCAGACGCCCCGAGTTACGTATTTACCGTTATCTGCATTATTTGTCATTTCTTGGTTTTTCGAGCCTTCCAATTGTGCTATTGCTCAGGTTGTCGAGAGGCCTGACTTGACCTCCTCGGACCTCCTGGACTCTCGTGGATTGCGGAGAACGTCTCCAGCTTTCCAGCAATCTCGTGGATTGCGGAGAACGTCTCCAGCACGGTATACGGGCGGTCAGTTGGTAGTTTCCATCATTGTTTCCGAAGGTTGCATTTGCTCAACATCCCTTTCTGTCATTTAGGATGGACAAGGCCTGAGGTTGTATACTATTCCATCTTCCATCGGTTTGGTTTATTACCAGTTGCTTCCATCTCAGGTGATCGATTCAGAGTGAGGTCTTGTGATTAGAGAGACCCACCTCATGATCTCACTCTTATGCTGATATTAGCAAATGGTGTACCCCTACAGTTGGTCACCCTGAGTCCCTAATGGACTCTAGTTTTGGTTACAATAGGGTGCGGCCCTCCATCACCTCGATACGAGAATTATATTTTATTTTCACGTGTAGAGCGCGAACCTCTCTCATATATGGAATCGGACGCTGATTTGTTATTGGAGGGCGCGGCCCTCCCTCAACCTCAGCCTGATACTGTGCTGGATACAGAGGACATGTTTTGAGTGACACTTTCTCGTAGAGAGGACCGGCCACGGATGTAGACTCTACTGTTTGGTTACTAATGGGTGCGGCCCGCTCAGACTATCAGTTGGACGTTAACACTGAGTTCGGTCACATTATTAGAGAGCACGACTCTCATACACTTAATGCACTACGGCACCATCCATTGGTCCATCTCACAGGCTGGTACCTGTACAGGACAACGATGACTGCACAGAGGGGCGTCCCTCCTGCATTCAATTAGATCTAACGACCATGCTACTGATTTCATTATAGAGGGTTGCCTGATCATGCAGGATATACATATTTAGACTGGATCCCTCTATTTCAATTTCTGTAATGGATCTTCTGGATCTGGACTACTGTGCCACACGTGAGAAATACTCAGAGGTATAACGGGGGGAGACTCCCGCTTATTTACACACACTCCTGGAGATGGTACAGCTAATGGATGAGCCTCAGGTATTACAAGAGTGCAAGTTTTGGTATATTCTGCGCTATATAACAGACAATTGCATTCTGTTTTAGATATCCGGACGATTGTGAACAAACTGTGCAGGCAGTTTTTCTCATATCAAGATGACATGAGATACTGAGACCTTCATGGAGCAAAGGGAAGGCCCACTACCCGGTCTGCAGGTACACCGTATGCATGGATCGCATGGAAAGACCGGAAACTCCAGTTGACTTGAGTTCCCTGGTCATTACAATCTTGGGATAAGATGACGGGACTGCCCCTACTGCTCTGAGCACATAGCTGGAGAACATGGTTTAGAGATGGAGGGCCCTCCGTCTATACTCTATATCCCTCACGGGAGCCGTCTTGGTTTGGGTTCTCGCTAACTCACTTTTTCAGCTACCATCAAGAAGACCTACAAGACTCTCTGGTGGAGCCCGGTGTGCCCCGACTCCTACACGGCTCAGGATGTATAGCAGACTCAGATAGGGCTGCTGACATTCTCAAATGGGACAACACATTATATCTGCTCTCTGGAGCCACCTGTCGTGAGCGAAGGGACTTTACGCTTTGCCTGCGTATTGGAGAACGCTATGTGTTTGCGGGACTCCAAACTAAGAAGGGAGGTATCCCTCTATAGGGAGACCTTGACTTTGGTTATCAAACCCACATTCCTGGGTCCCTTGACCTACGGCCTACTCTGGGAGATACGTGCCCGGACAGTCAGGGGTACAGGGACCTAGGGGTCTCACTATATTATACCCTATCTTGTAAGTGGCGTGTAGACCAGGAACCTCTACATGAATTTTGACAGGTCGGGCAAGGAACAGGATCGTACTATGGGTAATCGGATTATTTCATACTCTCACTACAGCGCGTGAGGACTCTTCGTTGTTATACAGGTCCCAATCACCATTGGGTCCGTACATCTTATCACTCTTAGACAATAACATATCTGGATGGAAATCTCAACTCCGGTTTACGTTTCCCACCCCTTTTAATATTTACGGGATTCACTATTCCCAGAATAGTCGACCACCGTTACACCACACAAGTTCAGTTTGGGACCCTGATTGGACGTCCCTTTGGAGTCCTTTCTCTACCGCAACATAGGATTACACAGTCCACTTGGAATATTGGATTCATTTAGGATACGGCTAGTTTGACCACACTCTTGCCGGCATAATAAATTTACTTTCGGATCAGACATCTCACCGTAGGCCATGAGGGAACGAAAGATCCTACTCGGTTCTATTGCGGAAATGGTGGTGGACTTAGGCGCATTCCTCGAGATTGGAGATTTACCTGCAAGGCCACATCGCCGGGTGACCCTGGCATAATCAGAGGAGCCACCTTACACATCAAGAGTTGAGACATGGTGGCAGTTTCCTCTCGTGGCCCTAAGTCCGCAAATGACTTCGTAATTTTACAACTACAGGTAAATGACTAATAGGTCAGCTTGGTAGCTAATGGACTGGCTGCTAGGAAACCGGTCGCAACCCCACGTACAATGGATCTATCAGCGGATGATGTTTTTCCGTATTTGGGAGGCTTCGTCAGCTGGCATCTTCATCGATCCATCTACTGTCATTTATCACAGTTAGGAAGTCCATTTAGAATTGCTCTGATATCTCCCAGAATAGGTAACAGTGAAACAAACAGCATTGGATTTGTTGACGGAGTGTTAAAACAGCAAATACGAAGCCTCCTGTCATGTTATAAAATTGTAGATTATGCTAGCTTTAGTGTACCTATAATCTTAATTTTATTAATGACAGGAGGTGAGTATCTCCCGCCCATTCTTATCCCACCCTGGTTTAATTTTAATAGTTTGGATTAATCAGGTACGTATGCAACTCTGCTTGTTGTCTCTGCTACCTGTCACCTGTTATGTCTGTTTTTTCATAAGTAGGGTTGGGATATCTACATATTAAGTTATTTTTGGTTGCTACATTGGGTACCTACATGTTTATTCAGAGTACATTTCATTGGATAATCAACCTGTTCGATTCAGTTTTTCTCTCGTTTCAGTTTACAGTCCATCAACGCTATCTGGTGTTCCTCTCGAATGGTGGACATTGTTGTATTCATCGTGTCTAGGACATAGTTTCTTCCCCATTATGTTTTCTGCCTTTTATTCTGTTTTTGTTGCAGCTTGAAAGAGGAAATGATGCATGAGGAGGGGAGTTTTATAGTACCTAACTTTTTTCTGATTGGTTGTTTTTATGTGCTGCTGTGGAGTTCTAGTAAAGAGAGACTTAAGCAAATACTCGCCTCCTGTCATTAATAAAATTAAGATTATAGGTACACTAAAGCTAGCATAATCTACAATTGTTAAAACTTCAACAAATTATTTGAAATAGTATGTCGTACCATTAAATTGTGCAATGGAACAAACTCCCTTGTTAGATGCTAATGGATAAACCCTTTAAAAGAAGGACATTAGATAGCACTTAAACGGTACTATTTTGATAAACCACTAGTGACTGGATGGCATGCACACATTGGCAAGTATGTACGCATAAAGGTCCACACCCATGTTTAAAGACTTGAATTGACTTTGATTTTTAATGAAAATAACAGACACAATTTGAAATAAGAGAAAATTCTCAAATACTTGCACTTTCACTAGCTTAACATTTATAGCTTGGAGGAAAGACAAGACGGGGGGATATGATAGAAATATTTAAATACATAAAGGGAATCAACAAAGTAAAGGTGGAGACTATATTTAAAAGAAGAAAAACTACCACAACAAGAGGACATAGTCTTAAATTACAGGGGCAAAGGGTTAAAAATATCAGGAAGTATTACTTTACTGAGAGGGTAGTGGATGAATGGAACAGCCTTCCATCTGACATGGTAGAGGTTAACACAGTAAAGGAGTTTAAGCATGTGTGGGATAGGCATAAGGCTATCCTAGCTATAAGATAAGACCAGGGACTAATGAAAATATTTAGAAAATTGGGCAGACTAGATGGGCCGAATGGCTCTTATCTGCCGTCACATTCTATGTTTCTATATATCCAGTTTCTTTAGCACATTTTTCAATACAGTGCACTTTAAGGATATATTTTTACAAAAATGGCATGGATTTATGTTACTGTGTTTGAGACTTTTGTCACCATGTAGCCTGGTATGCAGATACATATTCTGTTTCAGTACATACTTGCATAACATTGTACTTTCTATTATTACTGATTTATCGATTTATTATTATTATTATTATTATTACTGATTTATTACTTCTTTAGGAAAGCATATCAATTAAACTGTGAACACTAAGCCCTCAATGAACACTATCCTAGCAACCAACTTTTCTACCCTACCCTTACCTTTTGTGTCACTATACCCCACTCTCTCTAGCATGTAAGCTCATTGAGCAGGGACCTCAATCCCTTTGTTCCTGTGCTTCCAACTTGTCTGGTTACAAATACGTTTGTTATTCCACCCATTCTACAGCACTATGGAACTTGTTGGTGCTTTATAAATAAAAAAAATAATAATTGACCAAAAATTTTAAAAATTAATTTTGAGCTGAAGAATGATAAATTTTACTGATGGAGTTTTGTGCTCTGGCATTAATTATCATTGAAATTATTCATTAGTAATATATTTATTTAAATTGCTTTGGATGCGTGGCTCCAGAGGGCTAATGAACCATGTGTACCAGATGTTTTCAGAATTTAGCAAAAATATCCATGGTAATAAAGAATAAAATTTTGTTCAAACTACATAAATAAAGAGCAGATCTGTTAACCACATGCTGATTGTGTAGAGATTCCAATAAAGATTAAAATGTGCCAACGAGATTGGTGAGTCAGTTCCGAAGGTATTGGCATTTGCTGATCATTTGTTACTTTTTGTCAATAATATCACAATAAATAAAAAACAAATAAATAGAAAAAAAAATCAAATACACTATTGTGTACATAAGAATACTTATGCAAACAAATGGAATCCAAAGGTATTAAGACCACTGTTCTGCTGGTTATGTACACTGTCCAAGCTTTTGACAATGTTTCTATAAAATAGAAAACAAAAACACATAGTGCAGACTGTGTGGAGTAATAACAAAAATGATAAGTTGGAATCACACTCACATTTGAAAGAGCCGTATCAGATGCCTGTTCAGGCAGTATAAAAATTATGTATTTTATTAACCCCTTAGTAACCAGACTGTTTTTTTTTCTATTTTTTTACCGTTAAGGACCAAGGCTGTTTTTACATTTCTGCTATGATTTTGTTTAGCTGTAATTAACCTCTTTCATATTAAATGCACCCACACTTATTATATATCATTTTGTTCAGGAGAAACAGGGCTTTCGTTTTGTATTAAATATTTATATTTGAAACATAATTTGATATGAAAAAAATCTAAAAACATGTAAGAAATTAAGAAATGTAAATTTTTTAGTTCTGCATGGCATTTTAACTGTGAATGTCATTGGGACAAAATGCCTTTTGTCACTGGATTTTTATATGACCAACTGCCCTTTTCCCCTGGCTGTTGGAGGAGCCTGATTGCCAGCCTCCTCCCTCATGACTATGGCCCTATGGTGTATTGCCATTTAAAAAGACTATTTGGGGCTTATTGGCTTCTAAAAGACTGTTTCTGCCCATTTGAATCCATGGGAAGATGCATCTCTTCCCCTCCCCATTTCCTGTCTATTGTTCCAGCAGGGCGTTGTCCCTTGCACACATTGCCAGTCCAGTTGGAACTTGCTGTTTTGCCCCTCCTCGGTCTCTCATCAGCTCTTGCTATGTTTTAACTCCATGGCGATTTGACTGTATTTGTGGTATCTGAGCGCTGTTCGGATATAGTGAGCGCTCAGATCCAAGCTATCTGGGGATAGGTTAAATGTGGGGGTTCTGTTAAGTATAATAGGAATTATGTATTTTTATGTGTTTTTACTGTTGTTGTGAATAGAGCTATTTTCTGTATGCTGGAGGTAATTGGCTTACCACACCCAAGCAATGCTTGCAGATGGTCACAAAGGGACTTTCAACTAACTTTTGGCCCACTGGACCAATTTGGAGTATGCTGATTCTGAAAATGTAAGTTTTATGTGAATGTGATGTATACTTTTAGAGTTATGAATATTGTGTAAAACTGTGTATTTTCCTGCCTGTGATAATTAAGTTAGACCATTGTGTTCAGTAATTATATCACAGGCAGAGGGGAGGATTTTGTGTGAGAGTGTCTGAACGTATTGTACGTATTGATTGGTTGTTCTGCAAAACCCTGTGGGCAGTACTATGTGTGTAAAATGTGCATAAAAGCAGAGTGTTTGATTAAAAGCTTCAGATCTTCTTGACCCTCAATACATAGCCTTGTCTCGCTATTGGAGGGAACTACTATAATCATATTGGGGATTGCTATGCTCTGCATACTACCTTGAGCTTTAAATCACCTAACACTTCTAAGAGCTTGTTCCTGATACACTCTCCTGGAGGAGAGGTCTTCCCCACACAGTCCTGGATGCTGGTCTTTACCACACGATCCTTACGGACAGAAGCTGATCCAGGGTGGAAGGAAGATGGCGAGACTCCAGTTAAGCTATGGCAGTTGTGGTGTCCAGTGCGATGCTTGTGGTCCTCGGTGCAGGCTAGGAAGCATCCATCAGCGGAATACTGTTAGCTGTTACTGCAATAAAGTACACATATTTGTATTCAGCGTTCTCAAAAGTAAAACCGTACCCCCCATGTATAGGTTTATGGTGTTTTGGAAAGTTACAGGGTGAAATATCACATTACATTTTTCAGTTTATACACATTGAAATTTGCCAGATTGGTTATGTTTCCTTAAAGACCAAATGGTAGCCCAGGAATGAGAATTACCCCCATGATGGCATACCATTTGCAAAAGTAGACAACCCAAGGTGTTACAAATGGGGTATGTCTAGTCTTTTTTAGTATCCACCTAGTCACAAACACTGGCCGAAGTTAGCGTTCATATCTGTTTGTGTGTGAAAAATGCAAAAAACAAATTTTAACGCAAATTTTGCCCAGTGTTTTGGCTAGACTTCGCTGAACAGAAATATTAGTGTAAAAACAGTAAAACGTATCACAACAATATCGTCAGTGAAAGTGTGGTTTGTGTGTGAAAAATGCAAAAAATGGCACTTTCACAGACAATATCATCGTCGTGATACGTTTCACTGTTTTGAAACGGGGGGGCTGGATCAGCCGCAGGGGACTGCTGTGGATGCCAGGCAAGTCCCCACATCGTGATCGCCGGCGGGGGATTGCCAGCAATCAGGTAAGTGCATTTTTGCCGTGAACGTACTAGGTACGTCCGTGGTCCTTAACGACCGTTTTTTTTCAGACGTACCTAGTACATTCGCGGTTGTAAATGATACAATAGGCTCCATACAAAATAAAACAAATGAATAATCAAAAATATAAAAATGGCTGGGAAAATTCCTGATATTGCGGTGTAAGAAACAGCTGAAAAGCTAAGAATTATTCTGTGTGCTGCCTATTGTGTAAAAATATCAAATGCATTTTGGCTAAAAACTAGTCTTCTTCCAGTGCACTGGAAAAGCTCAGTTCAAAAGCTCAGAGAACTCTCAAAAGCAGTTGAAGGTTCAAGGGCAGTCCACATCTGAAATGCTGGAAAGCTCCCTTTTTACAAGATATGTCTTTATTTGTATCTTGAAAGGACCACCAAAGACACTGAGACGATTTCATCTCAATGAAGTGGTCTGAGTGCAGTGGTCCTTTCATTTAACCCCTAAAGGACCAAACTTCTGGAATAAAAGGGAATCATGACATGTCATGTGTCCTTAAGGGGTTAAACTCTGCAATGTAAAACATAGCATTTTTTTTAGAAACTGCTATGCCTCCATTGCAGGGTTAAATATACCCTTAGTGGGTGTCTTCTTGACATCCACTAGTGTTGCTTCATCCTCCAGAATTGAGTGAAACTTGTTCCTGGAATCAAATGTTGCTAATAGCAGCAAATGATTGGAGGAGTGTGGTTTTTGGCCACACATACATATTTGTTTTGAATATTTTTATTGGTTTTATAACATAAATGCATGAATCAAACTGGTCTGTATTTAAGCACGTGATTGCCTATGCAGGGGCTTAGGCATTGGTTTAGTGTATCAAACTGATTTGCAATATATCTAGTCGTCGCCCTTGCAGGGGCTGAAGCATTTGTTTACACAGTATGCGCCTTTGGTTGCCTTCGCAGAGGCAAATTTGTCATAGCCTGTTTAACTTAACCTTTAAGCTCATAGTTGGGCATTTTGCGCTTTACACTCTAATAATCTGTGGTGCCTATTTGTTTTGGTTAGAGCTGTGGGTAAGCAGTTGTGTGCTCCTTCCCTTTGCTTGCTGCTTTGAGCTCTAGTGTGTTGTGTAGCTATTTGCTCATATGTTTTGGGGTTGTATTGGCTATGTACGTTTCTTAGCTGTTCCCTCTGCTAGATATGCTAGAGCCATTTGCGTTAGGTCTGTGTCTCCTCTATTGTATGTGTCCGTGGTTTTACCTGTGTTGTGTTGCTTCTCACCTGAGCTCTGTGTGTCTGCCTCTAGTGTTGCGTCTTTGTGGCTCATGTTCCGGTGTTTTGGAGTTGTTTTCTGTGTGTGCCTTCCATGTGGTCGTGGTCTGGTCATATTTAGGTGGATTCACTTGTGTAAAGGGTTGTAGTGTTGTCCTGTGGGGTCTGGGATGGATCGTGTAGGTCAGTGTTTGGACTGTGGGTGTGTGTGGTGCGTGGGTGTGTGTGGTTTTGCAACTCCTTTCGTTTCCTGCCTGGCTGCAGTGGCTGTCGGCTTTATGTTGTGACCGTCTGTGTGTTTGTATTGGGCCAGGTTTCAGGTAGTGCAGTTTGTAGTCTCTGCGTTTGTGACATGTCCGTGGAAGCGTGCCCTCCGGTTGGATGTGTTTTCCGTGTGTGCTCGGCGCGAGGCTGCTCGTGTGTGGTGTGTGTGTTCTCTTGGATAAGTTATGGTCTGGCCTGTTCGTTGTCTCGCCTTCAGTAGTCTTTTGGATGTATGTCTATAAGTATGGGCGGGTCGTGTCTTGTCTGGGTGTATGTGAGTTTTATGAGGGGATGAAGGTGGGTGTTTCCATCCCCTGTCACCGTCCCGGTTCGCCTTTCACCATCTCTTTATATTGGTGCTGTATTTATTTTGGGTTAATTCTCTCCTTCCCCGCCTACTGTGTCGCCATGCAGTTCTGAAAAGCGTTGGAGGCGGTTAGTCTAATCCAGTGAAACCAGCGTTTGGTGTAGCGATCTCTGAGGTTCGGGGTGGTTGCCCTTATGTCTTCGAATTTCCTGGTTGCTTCTACCTCTTCCACCCATCTTGCGATTGGGGGTGTGGTAGCCTGCTTCCAGTAAATTTGGACAGTTGCTTTGGCCACGTTTAAGAGCCTTGGGATGACAGATTTACTGTATGTTGGTATAGACATATCTGTGTGATGAAGGAGGAATGTTGCTGGGGATCTTGGGAGCATTTCATCTGTTATTTAATGTATTACTTCTCTAATTGTGTTCCAAAACAGTCGGAGACGTGGGCACATCCACCAGGTGTGTATGAACGTGCCCCTCTCCTCCCCGCATCTCCAGCACATGTCTGGGATTTCTGAATTCCTGGCGTGGAGCACTGTCGGTGTCAAGTACCATCTGATGTATATTTTGTATGAGTTTTCTTGCAACCTAGCTGAGCTAGGCATATTTGTATCAGGGTGATGCTTTTGTCCCAGTCTGCTTCTTTCATGAGTTTGTCTGGGTCTTCCTCCCAGTTTCTAATGCAGGGGCTGCCAGTAGGTACCTACCCGTGACCAACATTGCATATATCTGCGAAATGGCACGTGGTGTTTCCTTATCTTGCGTACAGAGTAGTTCGAATTGCGATGGACCGAGCATATCTGACTATTTGTGCTCTCGCCAGTGTGTGTGAAAAGGTAAGTGTCCTGTCCGGAAAGAGGTCAGTGTTGGAGCGGACATTAAATGGTCATTGGAGGACATCCATCATGCGGGGAGTTGCTGTGTGTCCCGCCGAGCCCGGCGTGGGGCCGTGATCTCCCTCTGGGAAGCCTGGGTTGCCTCTTAGCGGCAGTAGCGGGCCTGGGTCAGTTGTGAGGTATTGCTTTGTGCCTTGCCTGTGCCAGATCTTCATGGTCGCCGCCACGAATGGGTTGGTGATATGTTTATGCTTGTATGTGGCCCTGGGTATCCATAGTAGAGTTCGGAGGTCGCAGTTAGTGATGTCGGATTCTAGTTGGGTCCACGGTTTCGTACCAGCTGGCAACTCTGGTGAGGCACGCAGCCTGGTAGTATTTTTCAAAATCGGGGAGCGCCAGGCCTCCTTGGAGTTTAGGAAGGGTTAATTGATTGTGCGCTATGCGTGTGGATTTGCCCTTCCATATGAACGTGCGGACCTCGGTCCGTAATGTCTTGAAGAAAGTTTGTGGAGCTAGTATTGACACAGTTTGGAACACGAAGAGAAGTTTCGGTAGTAGCGTCATCTTGACGGCATTTACTCTGCCTAGCCACGATGCGTAGAGGGAGCTCCATTTATTTAGTTCCACCATTGCTTTTTTAGTATTGGGAGGTAATTGTGGGTGTAGAGGTCTGCCAGGTTGGGTGTGAGCCATACCCCTAGGTACTGCATGCGTTGGTCACACCAGCAGTATGGGTGTTGTCTTTGGAGTGTTTGTTTATGGGCGTGGTTGATGGTGAGGTTGAGAATCTCTGACTTAGAGTAATTTATTTGGAGGTTGGAGATCCGACCATATTCTTCGAACTCTGCCTGTATCGCCGACAAGGTGGTCTCTGGATGTGTGACTACAAACAGCATGTCGTCCGCATACGCTAGAGTTTTGTGTTGTGTTGTTCCAATTGTGAGGCCCTGTATGTTTATGTTCCCTCTAATCCTTCGCAGAAACGGCTCCAGCGTCAACGCAAAGGTCAGGGGCTAGAGTGGACAGCCTTGCCTGGTTCCATTGTATATCCGGAACAGATTCGTCAGTGCTCCGTTTATCTAGATTTGTGCCGTTGGGCAGGTGTAAAGTGCCTGTATCCACGTAAGGTAGTTTGGTCCCATCCAGAAGGCCAAACAACATGTCCCAGTCCACCCTGTCGAACGCCTTTTCCGTGTCTGTCGACAGAAGGAGGGTCCGTGTCTTGTGTGCTCTGGCGTGTGCTATGATGTTCAGGGCTCTGATGGTGTTGTCCCTCACCTCTCTGCCCGGGATAAACCCTGTCTGGTCTGGGTGGATCGTGTCCGGCAGTAGTGGCGCTAGTCGCATTGCCAGAATGCTTGCCAGGAGTTTGATATCCGTATTAAGCATGAAATTGGGCGGTAGTTTGGGCTTTGCCCTCCTTTGGGAGCAGGGTAATGTTCGCCGAGGTGAACTGGGCCGACGGTGTAGCTCCGTCCTGGACGGAGTTCAGGGCTTTAAGTAGTTTTGGTTGAACCTCTTGTGTGAAGACCTTGTAGTATTGGAGGGGCAGTCCATCTGGTCCTGGTGCCTTGCCCATTTTTGCTTTCTTGATGGCTTATGCCAATTCTTCGGGTGTTATAGGCGCTTCCAGTGCTTCTGTCTGCTTCCGTTATTTCTGGTATGTTTGCTGAGTCCAAGTATTTGCGTATGTCCGCCGTTTTATGAGGTCTCTGGTTGTCCTGTGCTTCCTTGCGCAGGTGGTAAAGGTCTTGGTAGTACCGTTGGAACTCCGTTGCTATTTGGTCAGGGAGGTGTCTGATTTGTTGCTGTGCATTTTTTATTTTCGGTATATACAGTTGTGTTCTACGTTGCTTCAGGAGGTTGGCTAGCAGCCTCCCGCATTGATCTCCATGCTCGTGTATCATGTGTCTGTAGTGTTGGTAAGAGTGTTGGATCGTTCTGTTAAGGTGCGTGGTTAGTTGGTTTCGCTTATCTGTTAGGTCTCTGTATATCGTTGTCTCTGGGGTTCGTTTATGTCTGGCTTCTAGGATCGCGATTTCTCTGCTGAGCTCGGTTATTTCCCGTACTGCCGCCTTTTTGCGGGTCGCGCAAATTGCTATATTCTGGCCCCGTACTACCGTCTTGTGTGCCTCCCAGCAGATCATTGGTGTCACGTCCTTTGTTTCGTTGTCTTGAAAGTAGTCTCGTATTATTTGGCCTATTTTGTCCTTCACTGTCACATCCGATAGGATGGAATTCGTTCAGTCTCCAGGACATCTGTCTGGGCTTGAATAGTGGTTGTTTCATCTGTATGCGGATCGGCAGTAGTCTGACCACGTCATTGGCAGGATTTCTGCTACTTTGAGTAGGGCCAAGTTGTGGTGTGACATTAGGAAGTAGTCTAGCCTCGTGTAAGTTGAGTGAGTCTGTGAAAAGAAGGTATAGTCCCACGTTGTTGGGTTCAGAGCTCGCCAGCAGTCTGCCAATTGCTGTTGGTGTAATAGGCGTAGTGTGTTTGCATGTCTGTTTTGCAGGGTTGTTCCGTGCGCAGAAGTAGAATCTTGGGTGCAGAGCCAGGTTCAGATCTCCCCCCCATGATCAGAGTGCCTTCTGCGAACTTCATCAGGGTAGTTAGTGTGTTCTGGAGGAAGTGGTACTGTTTTGTGTTCGGGGCGTAGACATTGGCGAACATGTAGGTTTGTTCGAGGATCGTGCCTTTGATGAAGATATATCTGCTATGTAGTGATGTCCCGAACGGTTCGCTGGCGAATAGTTCCTGGCGAACATCGCCTGTTCGCGTTCGCCACGGATGGCGAACATATGCGCTGTTCAGTCCGCCCCCTATTCATCATCATTGAGTAAACTTTGACCCTGTACCTCACAGTCAGCAGACACATTCCAGCCAATCAGCAGCAGACCCTCCCTCCCAGACCCTCCCACCTCCTGGACAGCATCCATTTTACATTCATTGTGAAGCTGCATTCTTAGTGAGAGGAGGGACAGTGTAGCTGCTGCTGATTTGATAGGGAAATTGATAGCTAGGCTAGTGTATTCAGTGTCCACTACAATCCTGAAAGACTCCTCTGACCTCTGCTGTAAGGACAGCACCCCAAAAAGCCATTTTTAGGGCTAGAACATTAGTCTGCCTTTTTTTTTCTGTGTAATGTAATTGCAGTTGCCTGCCTGCCAGCCTGTGTGTCAGGCTCACAGCATATACTGTGCCCACTTGCCCAGTGCCACCACTCACTCACTGGTGTCACAATAGCTTGCATTTAAAAAAACAAAAAACTTTTTGGACTTTAATATAATAGCAGTCAGTTTCCTTCACGAGTGTGCATTTCAGGGCCTGCCCAGTGACACCACTCACTCACTGGTGTCACAATAGCTTGCATTTAAAAAAACAAAAAACTTTTTTGACTGTAATATAATAGCAGTCAGTTTGCTTCACGCGTGTGCATTTCAGTGCCTACCAGGGCACAGTGTCACACCAGTGCAACTCATATCTGGTGTAACAGTAGTGTACATTTAAAAAAATAAAATAAAATTTTGACTGTAATAGATTGAATAGCAGTTAGTTGTCTGCCAGCGTGTGTGTCTGGCTCACAGCGTATACTGTGCCCACTTGCCCAGTGCCACCACTCATATCCGGTGTCACAATAGCTTGCATTTAACAAAAACAAAACTTTTTGGACTGTAATATAATAGCAGTCAGTTTCCTTCACACGTGTGCGTTTCAGGGCCTGCCAGGGCACAGTGTCACACCAGTGCAACTCATATCTGGTGTAACAGTAGTGTACATTAAAAAAAAATAAAAAAAAATACTGACTGTAAAAGTTCTGAGGACATAGTTGACTGGCTAACACAGGACACCCAATCTTCTAAATCTTCCGCTCAGAACCTTGATGCACCATCCTCCTCCAGCTTAGCTTCGGGCACCTCTCAAGTTACAACCCGCCTGCCGCCACCACCAACACTAGCACCACAGCAGCTTCACTTGGTATGTCAGAGGAGTTATTTACACATCAGTTGGATGAAATGAGTGATGCGCAACCATTATTGCCAGAGGATGTAGATAACAGGGATATGTCTCAGTCAGGCAGCATTACACACATGGACATACGGTGTGATGATGATGATGATGTTGTACCCGCTGCTGCTTCCTTTGCTGAGTTGTCAGATACAAGTGAAGCGGTTGATGATGACGATGCGTCCGTGGATGTCACGTGGGTGCCCGCTAGAAGAGAAGAAGAACAGGGGGAAAGTTAAGATGGGGAGACAGGGAGGAGGAGGACGAGATGAGTTGGAAGCAGGGGGAGGTCGTCGCAAGGAGCTAGTGGCACAGTCAGACAGCATGCATCGGCACCCGGGGTCAGCCAGACAGCACGCCAATCAACGCATGCTGTTGCCACCACCAGAATGCCGTCATTGCAGAGCTCAGCAGTGTGGCAATTTTTTTTGTGTGTCTGCCTCTGACAACAGCGATGCTATTTGCAACCTGTGCCAAAAGAAACTGAGTCGTGGGAAGTCCAACACCCACCTAGGTACAACTACTTTGCGAAGGCACATGATCGCTAGTGATGTACCGAACGGTTCGCCGGCGAACGGTTCCTGGCGAACATAGCATGTTCGCGTTCGCCACGGCGTGCGAACATATGCGCGGTTCGACCCGCCCCCTATTCGTCATCATTGAGTAAACTTTGACCCTGTACCTCACAGTCAGCAGACACATTCCAGCCAATTAGCAGCACAGCCTCCCTAGCAGACCCTCCCACCTACTGGACAGCATCCATTTTAGATTCATTCTCAAGCTGCATGCTTAGTAAGAGGAGGGAAAGTGTAGCTGCTGTTCATAAGATAGGGAAAAGCATAGCTAGGTTAGGGATAAGGGTATGCTTTTTTTGGATTTTTTTTTTCTATCTAATGTAAATGCACTTAGTTGTCTGCCACTGCTGCCAGCTTCTGTGTCAGGCTCACAGTGCCCATTTCCCCAGTCAGTGCCACCAATTACATCTGGTGTCACAATAGCTTGGATTTAAAAACAAAAAACTTTTTTCACTGTTATAGATTGAATAGCAGTCAGTTGTCTGCCACTGCTGCCAGCTTCTGTGTCAGGCTCACAGTGCATACTGTGCCCATTTCCCCAGTCAGTGCCACCAAATACATCTGGTGTCACAATAGCTTGGATTTAAAAGCAAAAAACTTTTTTCACTGTTATAGATTGAATAGCAGTCAGTTGTCTGCCACTGCTGCCAGCTTCTGTGTCAGGCTCACAGTGCATACTGTGCCCATTTCCCCAGTCAGTGCCACCAATTACATCTGGTGTCACAATAGCTTGAATTTAAAAACAAAAAACTTTTTTCACTGTTATAGATTGAATAGCAGTCAGTGTCCTTAAAGCGG
>OW240913.1:163671299-163720937 GCA_933207985.1 Pelobates cultripes | reverse complement strand
CAATCTGCTTTAGATGCATACAATAGGCAGACCATGACAATCGGTTTTAGAGATATAAAATTGGCACACCATGGCAACTTTAGGTGCATAAAATTGGCACACCAGGGCAACCAGCTTTAAATTCATAAACTTGGCACATCGTGACAATCACTTTTAGATGCATAAACGTGGCACATCATGGCAATCAGCTTTAGAGGCATACAATTGCAACACCAGGGCAATCAGCTTCAAATATATAAAATTGGCATATTGGGGCAGTTTTAGAAGCATAATTTGGCATATTATGGCAGTTTTAGAGGCATAATTGTGGTATATCATGGCAGTTTTAGAGGCATAATTTGGGGTATTATGATAGTTTTAGAGGCAGAAACTTGGCATATCATGGCAATCAGTTTTAGAGGCATACAACTGCTTACTCACAGACTCAGTCGGAATCAGAAGTGATGTGTCCCGTTCTTTCATCTAGGCACCACACGTTGATTATCCCAGTGGTGGAACTAATGTAGAGAGGACCCTGGTGCATGTATGTTTTATGGGCCCCCCTCTAATGCAAGTGTGACCAAAAGGTAGATCCCCATCTGTCGGAGAACTTCAACAATGCTATGCCATCTGGGGATCTGCCATTTGCCCATTGTTAAAGGTTTATATTTGTGAGCAGTGTTTGAGCGTTTGCAAGCATGTTTTTGTTTAAAGTATATGCATGCATGTACGGGTGTATTTGTATGTATTGTTGCCATTAGAATGTAGTGGTGTACTTGTGTGTAATGTTTGCGTCTGAATGCAGGGGTGTTTGTATGTAGTGTTGGACTTAAAATGCAGGTGTGCTTTTTGTGTGTAGTGTTGGTGTTTGAATGAAGGGGTGTATATAATTTGTGTTTTAATTCAGGGGTGTGTTTGTATGTAATGTTTGCATTTGATTGCAGTGTGTGTGTATTGTGTATATAAAAAATACATATACACAATGTGTGTTTGAATGTAAGCATGTTTTTGTATGGAGTATGTGCATGACTGTTGGTGTTTGAATGCAGGTGTGCATTTGTGTGCAATGTATACACTTCCACACACATACAGAGACACTCATGCAAATACACAGACACACAAATACACACACTGACACAGCAATACACACAGACATACACACAATGACAGCTAGTTTCCCACACACAGATACACAGACACTCATGTACACAGATACACAGATACACACTGACGCACGATATACACAGACACACATGGACAAACAAATACACACTGACACAAAAAGACACACAGATACACATACATACAGAGACAGGAGGTGAGGGTGACAGTGTGAGAGGGAGTTTGTGTGCTGGTGACCATGTGAAGGGGCAGTGTGGGGGCAGGGTGAGAAAGGGTTACAGTGGGTGGGCAGGGGGGAAAGCGTTACAGTGTGGGGGACATGGGCAGAAAGGGCTACAGCGGTGAAGAATGGGGAAAGAGGGCTACGGGGGCAGGGTGAGAAAGGGTTACAGTGTGGGGAGGGATAAAATGGGTTACAGTGTGGCGATGGGGGCAGGGAGAGAAGGGGTTACAGTGTGGGGAGGGAGGCAGGGAGAGAAGGGATTACCGCATGGGGGCGGAGGGAGAGAAGGGGTTACAGTGTGGCAGGTGGGGACCAGGGTGTGGGGGCTGTGTCCTACCATTATAAAATGGTGCTCCAGTGTCTCTCCCTGGTGGTCCGGTGGGTTAACACTCTGGTCTGCAGCTTCCCCGGGTGCAGAGCTGCACACCATATAATGGAAATCTTGCGAGCACCCAGAGTGTAATGCTCTGGGTGTTCGCTAGACTTCTATAACACGGTCTGCAGCTCTGCACCCGGTGCAGCTGCAGTCCGCAGGTGCTGGGCAGACTGATTGGAGGAGCCTGTCAAACAGGGAAAGCCGCCGGGCCCCCTCCTGGTGTCGGTCACGGACCGAGGGCCTGACTAATCAGTCTGCCTGCCTGTCTCTTAGGTTCCAGACGGCCCTGAATGTGTGGGTCAGCGCGACCCACTGGGAATCACCCTGGTGGGTCGCAACCCACACTTTGGGAAACCCTGCTCTAGATCCCTGTATTACCCTAGACACATTTTGATACTTTCCACTTTATAAGTATCCAGTTGATGTTCTCTGGATTATGGTAGACATTTAGGAGATAAGTCACTTTGTACCTATTCAAGCATCTAATAAAAGAATCTTTCCCAATTATAATAGCATTGCTTGAGTTAAGGTAGCACTTTGTTTTAAAACTTTCCCTTACCACTAGGTAGAAACTTTGTTTATGTAAGGCTTGTTTGTGTTTATTCTTACTCAAATTTATTATTTAGGCACAGATGTATTAATCACTATTTTGACATGGCTTATAATTAGACTTGTGATTCTCCCATCTTTAAGTCCCTTTAGAGAGGCTTTACCTCTTTCTTTGTGCATATATTTACCAGGGTTAAGCCCTCGGGGAGAACTATTCTTAAGTAGACCTCTGTCTGTCTTTCTTATTTTACTGAAATGAACCTGAAATGTGCCCTCCTCTCTAGATTTGCAGGAGCAGATATATTTATTTATTTGTTTATTTAAAATATATATTTTTTGGAAAAGAGCTAATTTGAACTTTTATGTTTTCTCATGACCTACTCTATGAGAAGCACTCAATTTTACTATGAGAGAGTGCTCAATGCAAATGAAAAAGAACACCATACTGTCTAATTAATAGCTTTGTGGGTGTAATGTAGGACTTTTATACAACTGTTATAAAACCTATTAGCACATTTTGGTAAGCTGAAGTGCTTTATGGATTTGGAGTGTTTCATTAAAAACCAAGATATGTGTGTGTGTGATGTCTGTAGGCACTATAACAATGTCATGTCGTTGAGTCCTCTAGTGCTGTCCATAGTCCTCTGGTGCTGTTCCTTTCGATTCAGTTTTAAACCATTTGTAAGCAATTTAATACTAAAGCCTTGATTTAATATTTTTGGATACGATTTTGAAACTATTTAGTATTTTTAAATACACTTTTAAAATATTTTTGTCAAAATAGTAGAACAGGGATAGGCAATCTTCGGCACTCCAGATGATGTGGACTACATCCTCCACAATGCTCTTACACACATAATGCTGACAAAGCATCATGGGAGGTGTAGTCCAAAACATCTGGAGTGCCAAAGGTTGACTATGGCTGTAGGAGAAAATAAAAAAATGATGTCATATATAGAAAATATATAACACATATCAAAATATTTTTCAATCATTTAAAAAGCTTATCCTAAAATATTAGATCACTGCCTAATTAAAGGACCCTGACCACCCATAGCCTGGGCTCTATTGGAGGTATGGCTAAGGCAGAGATGACACAATTCTTATAAATATACCATTTCATACCAGCAATTGGCACTGTGAGGTTGAAAGTGGTCAACTGACACCCTCAGCAAATCAATGCTGCCTTCTGATACCTGAGCTAATGCTTCCTTATTAACCTAAGCAGCCCAGAGGGATGAGCTGATTGGGGCTCTTATTTATCATAAATACATTAAAAATGACTTAAATCCGAATGGAAGGATATGGTGCAGGGGACTCCAGACATTAGAACAACTTAATTTAATTGAAACAGTTACAAAGCATACAGTGTCCCTTTAAGGTTGTTTAGTCATATTCGAGAGTCTCTGGATGTTTGCAGAAACCCCCCAAAGCTGACATCATTGCTTGGTCTGTAGTGTCCTGGTTTTGCAGCTGAAGGGAGATAAACTTAATTGTAGCTCTCCAACCCTGCACTGTTTCCATTTTTTCCATCTCCAGTTCCTGGAATTTATTCAAACAAGAGCTGTATTATGGTGCAAGAACGAGAGCAGAAAATAGGGGTCTTTGGATGATCCAACCAGACGGTGGAATCTAAGAGCAATGACTGTAGGAAATGAAAAGATGACAGCAGAAGCTCCACCTTTTGTCAACATAGGATTTGCCCACAGTACAAAGTACTTCATTCTTTGTCTTATGGTAGTTTTTGATTGTGTTGCAATTACAATGAATTGAATAGTACATCAGGCATAAACATTTGCCACTCACCTATAACTAGTAACGGGGACAATAAAATATTAAGATTACAGGTTTAGTACAGGTAGTAATCTCAAGAAGTGTTCTTGGTGCAGTGTCGCTATCCCTTTAAGCCTGCAATATAAAACATTGCAGTTTTAAAAAAACTTGCAATGCTTATATTACAGGGTTAAATCCATCTCTAGTGGTTGTCAGCCTTGAAGAGGAGCATTGGATTGGATATCAGCAAAGAAAGATGTGCCTTCTCCATGAAGTTGCGGAAGGTGGATAGGTAAGCAGCACCAAGAGAGCCTAGTCCCCGGTAAGTAAATCTATATTTTTTTAAATCTATATTTTTTTTATTTTAAAGCCTGGGGGGCAGTGGGGGCAGAGGTCCTGCATAGGAGTAGGGACAAGAACACTATAGCATTCAGTGTTCTTTTAACAACTTGGAAAGTTTTGTGCTTGTTACACTTCTAAACAAGCTCTTTTTCAGACACAGAGCATTTAGATCCTTATAACTAATCCTTTTTTTCATACAGGTGATCGTTATCTTCATAGTTGGCTTCCAAGGTTTGGCTTGGGTTTGTAATGTATGTGGTCCTGTCTGCTAGTGATAAATTTCCTGAATGAAAAATGTGTGTGGTCTCTGCAACTAGTTGTCCAACAGAGTTTTAATCGTAATTCTATATCATTGAGTCTTTGCTGGACATATATGATGTGAAACCATCTTTTATAAAATATATAGTTTGTAAACTAAAGGAATGCAATTTATTTTAGTCCCAGAAATGCTAAGGTACAGTTTCTCAAATGTATAAAAAAGAGGAAACAGTCATATTTACCTGTCATTTCTAATAAGCTTGATTAATTATGTTAATTCCGTTCATTCCACTTTGTTCAATGTTTATTTTTAATTCAATGCAGTTTCCATTTTTAACTTTATTATCAATTACCCTTACAGTGCCACATTGTCTGAAAATTCAACAATAATGTCTGCACATACTATTTATAAAATATGCTTTCCACATTTTCCATATACATTTTGTACTCTTAAATTTGTGGGAATTTATTGCAGCCTTTCCAGAATGTGTAATTTCATTTTTCAACAGACCACAGACCCTCGTTTTACATTTTGAAATGTCCACAGGAATCAACCCACATAAATATGATGAAGAGAAATTTAATGGACACAAAAATTATAGTATTTGCCATGTCTTGGACACAGACTTTATTTTATTTTAAAGGGACACTAGTCACCAGAACCACAACATCTTAATGCAGGTTTAGTAGTGTGAACACTGCCTTTTCTGAGTGTTTACACTGTCACTTGGAAAGCCACTAACAGGACTTCCTAGGTAACATCCTGCTATCTTTGCAGGACCTACATTTAGAATTTCACAATTTGCATGGAGACGCTGAACACTCCCTATAATGTATCTCTATGAAAATATGTAAATAATAATAGATAAATAAATAAAAAAAATAATATATATATATATATATATATGTGTAATCTCATTCTAACTGTATTTTAAAATTAAAATATATATATATATATATATATATATATTGATATCAAAATACACGTAGAACGAAATAATATATATATCTATATACATAAGCATATATGTATATATCACTATATATATATATATACCTATATATAAATAAAAATAATTACAAAAAATTATATATATATATATATATATATATATATATATATATACACACACACACACACACACACACATATATATATATATATATATATATATATATATATATATAATAATAATTCTACATATATATTTATGTAATAATTTTATATAATTAGGTAATTTTATTAATTACAATTTGCGGGACCTGCCTGACAACCCAGGCCGAAAGTCCAGGGAATTTAATTTGCTAGCACTATATTTAACCCTGTAACTTTCCAAGACACCATAAAACCTGTATATGGGGGGTACTGTTTTACTTGGAAGACTTCGCTGAACACAAATACTAGTGTTCAGGGATCAAGTCCTGGGGAAAAAAGTGTGGGAACTCACCCAAGATTTCCCCCCTGCTCCCCCCCTAAAAAATAAAAATACATTTACACTCCAATGCATATAGTGCAGTGCAGGGTGTGTATAATGAATGCAGTTTGTTTGTAGTGAATGCAGAGTATGAATAATGAATGTAGTGTGTTTGTAGTGAGTGCAGAGTGTGTATAATGAATGTAGTGTGTTTGTAGTGAGTGCAGAGTGTGTATAATAAGCAGGGCCGTCTTTAAGGAGGGGCAAACGGGGCAGCTGCCCTGGGCCCAGTTACTCCTGGGGGGCCCAAAGCAGCTGCCCCGTGGGCCCCGTCGCCTGCAATAATTTTTTTTTTTTTTTTAAATATTTCCCTACCTAATGGGCCCGCGGTGCTAGTATTGCGGCTGCACCGGGGCCCACACACTAAGGGGAACCCCCAGGTGGCCCATACCTTTAGGGCCACCCAGTGAGCATGTTCCAGCTGGGGTCCGGTCGGCGCTGTGGCCCTTTAACAGCGCGACCGGGCCCCTTGCTTAACGGCTGCATGGGAGGAAGTGACGTCCGCGAATCACTTCCTCCCACCTCAAAGATATCGGGCCGCGCGGGAGGCTGCTAGCCAGCATCCAGTGAGGAAGGGGAGCAAGGAGAGCCAGACCCCCAACTACCCCAGCCAGCACACTGGACCCAGGGAAGCCTCTTTCAAAGGTAGGAAACTGAAGAGTGTCTGTCTGTGTGTGTGTCAGTTTGTATGTCTGTGTGAGTGTCAGTATGTCTGTGTCAGTCAGTATATGTCTGTGTGTCAGTTTGTATGTCTGTGTGTGTGTCAGTATGTCTGTGTGAGTGTCAGTATGTATGTGTCAGTCAGTATATATCTGTGTGTCAGTTTGTATGCCTGTGTGTGTCAGTATGTATGTCTGTGTGTGTGTGTCAGTATGTCTGTGTGTGTCAGTATGTCTGTGTGAGTGTCAGTATGTATGTGTCAGTCAGTATATATCTGTGTGTCAGTTTGTATGCCTGTGTGTGTCAGTATGTATGTCTGTGTGTGTGTGTCAGTATGTCTGTGTGTGTCAGTATGTCTGTGTGAGTGTCAGTATGTATGTGTCAGTCAGTATATGTCTGTGTGTCAGTTTGTATGTCTGTGTGTGTGTCAGTATGTATGTCTGTGTGTGTGTCAGTATGTCTATGTGAGTGTCAGTATGTGTGTGTGTGTCGGTATGTGTTGTCAGTCGGTATATGTCTGTGTGTCGGTTTGTGTATGTCTGTGTGTGTGTCGGTATGTATGTCTGTGTGAGGGTGTCAGCGTTATGTCTGTGTGGGTGTCGGTCGGTATATGTCTGTGTGTGTCAGTATGTATGTCTGTGTGTGTGTCAATTTGTATGTCTGTGTGTGTGTCAGTATGTATGTCTGTGTGAGGTGTCAGTATGTATGTGTCAGTCAGTATATGTCTGTGTGTCGGGTTTATGCCTGTGTGTGTGTCGGTATGTATGTCTGTGTGTGTGTCAGTATGTATGTCTGTGTGTGTCAGTATGTATGTCTGTGTGTGTCAGTATGTATGTCTGTGTGTGTCAGTATGTCTGTGTGAGTGTCAGTATGTATGTGTCAGTCAGTATATGTCTGTGTGTGTGTCAGTATGTCTGTGTGTGTGTCAGTATGTCTGTGTGAGTGTCAGTATGTATGTGTCAGTCAGTATGTCTGTGTGTCAGTTTGTATGTCTGTGTGTGTGTCAGTATGTATGTCCGTGTGAGTGTCAGTATGTCTGTGTGAGTGTCAGTATGTATGTGTCAGTCAGTATATGTCTGTGTGTCAGTTTGTATGCCTGTGTGTGTGTGTCAGTATGTATGTCTGTGTGTGTGTCAGTATGTCTGTGTGAGTGTCAGTATGTATGTGTCAGTCAGTATATGTCTGTGTGTGTGTCAGTATGTCTTTGTGTGTGTCAGTATGTCTGTGTGAGTGTCAGTATGTATGTGTCAGTCAGTATGTCTGTGTGTCAGTTTGTATGTCTGTGTGTCAGTTTGTATGTCTGTGTGTGTGTCAGTTTGTATGTCTGTGTGAGTGTCAGTATGTCTGTGTGAGTGTCAGTATGTATGTGTCAGTCAGTATATGTCTGTGTGTCAGTTTGTATGTCTGTGTCAGTATGTATGTCTGTGTGTGTGTCAGTATGTCTGTGTGAGTGTCAGTATGGGGTTGGGGGCATGATTGCATGCCAGGGAGGGGACGACCGGGTTCAGGGGGCCCAAGCAAATGTTTGCCCAGGGTCCAATCCATATTAAAGACGGCCCTGATAATAAGTGTACTGTGTTTGTATTGAGTGCAGATTGTGTATAATGAATGTAGTGTGTTTGTAGTGAGTGCAGTGTGTATAATAAATGTACTGTGTAGTGAGTGCAGAGTGTGTATAATGAATGTAGTGTGTTTGTAATGAGAGCAGTGTGTATAATAAATGTAGTGTGTTTGTAGTGAGTGCAGAGTGTGCTGGATGATGTGTGTGTGCTGGATGATGTGTGTGTGTGTGCGCGTGCTGGATGATGTGTGTGTGTGCTGGATGATGTGTGTGTGTGTGCGTGCTGGATGATGCGTGTGTGTCTGTGTGTGCACTGGATGATGTGTGTGTGTGTGTGCTGGATGATGTGCGTGTGTGTGCTGGATGATAGGGGGGAAGCTATTTTTTTTTTTTAAATTTATGTGTGTATATTTTTTTGTTTTATTCCCCCCTCCCTGCTTCTTAACTTGTCAGGGGGGGGGGATTGCCTGGTGGTCCGGTGGAGGAAGCCAGCCGTTGCACAAGGGGGCCCAGCACACGCTGTGTTCACTCTCCAGCTCTAACTCTCGCAAGACTTGCCTGCGTGCTGTGCGGAGCGTTGCCATGGTAACCTGTGGCAACGCTCTGATGGCCGCGGGACTCGCGAATGTGAGACAGAGCTGGAGAAAGAACACAGCGTGTGCTGGGCCCCATGTGCAGGTAGCAGGGCAGGTACTGCAGGATCACTAGCGGGAACGGCGTTCCAGCTTTGGAAAAAGTGCAGGAATGCCGTTCCCATGAGTTCCTGCAGGACTCTAGTGCCTGCTAGTGTTTCAAAACAGTAAAATGTATTACAACTATGATATCATCAGTGAAAATGTCATTTTTTGCAATTTTCACACACAAATGGCACTTACACAGAGGATATAATTGTTGTGATACATTTTACTGTTTTGAAACTCTAATATTTGTATTCAGCGAAGTCTACTGAGTATAATAGTGTTACAAAATGCTGGTCAAAATATGACTTCCACCTAACTTTTTAACCACTTAACCGATTCAAGTGAATTTTGAATATGTTTGTCCCCAAGTTATGCTGGTTGTAAAAAAAAGTTTTATTCATATTGTATGTAAACTCACAAAGTTATAAAAATTGCATAAAAGTATGTTTTTTAGCTTGGAGATAATTGAGTTGATACAGTAATTAACACAATTATCTCCCAAGCAGAGGGGAGGATTCTTATTGTAATAAGGGGGTGTGATTATCCATGTGCCTTTATTTGATTGGTTGCTAAGTTTACAGTTCCAGTGCCCCACAAGGTCCACGTGGGTGGTAACCATGCTGGGAAACTTGTATATAAGCAGGAATAAACGCTTATTGGAGTCAGTTCTTCTTCACCCTCAATCTACAGTCTTGTCTCTTAGTGGCGGTAACCGGCTATATCACTACAAGAGATTGCTATGCTCTGCATGCTCACTTGAATAATCACTTCTATGCTCTTTTAATAGCTTGTTCCTGCTTCCCACTCTTGGAGGAGAGATTCACCCACTGAAGCCTTGTCGTAGGTCCAGAGTGGGTAGGAGACGGCGAGACCCCAACCAAGCCAAGGCGGTTTGTTGGGTCTGCGGTGGTTGTGGTGTCTGGCAGAACACTTGGAGTCTTCTGGAAGTGCTAGGAGCATCCAGTAATGGAGGCACCCAGTCGGGGTGCCAGGTGGTCCGTTACAAACAGTACCCCTCGTGTACAGGTTTTATGTTGTTTTCAAAAGTTACAGAGTCAAATATAAGGCTTGCGTTTCAAATTTTTCACATTGAAATTCGCCAGATTGGTTACATTGCCTTAAAACAGATTTAAAACAAAGTTAGTGTAAATACTTGTGTGTGAAAAATGCAAAAAACAAATTTGAACGCCAATTTTGGCCAGTGTTTGTGACCAAGTGGCTATCAAAAAAGACTGGACATATGCCACTTGCAATACCTTTGGTTGTCTACTTTTGCAAATGGTATGCCATCATGGGGGTAATTCTCATTCCTGGACTACCATATTGGTGAATTTCAATGTGAAAAAACTGAAAAAATGTAAAATGCTGTATATGACCCTGTAACTCTCCAAAACACCATCAAACCTGTACATAGGGGGTACTGTTTTACACGTGAGACATCACTGAATACAAATATGTGTATTTTATTAAAGTAAAAGCAAAAAAAAAATATTATGACATTCACCGTTAGAATGTCACATAGAACAATAACTTTTTTTTAAAAATTCTTATTTTCTCCCATTTTTAAAATTTTTATTCATATTAAGTTATGTTTCATACCTAAATATTTGAGGTTAAATGAAAGTCCTGTTTCCCCTGAATAAAATGATATATAATAAGTGTGGGTGCACATAATATGAAAGAGGCGAATTACGCCTGAACAGACATGTAGCACAAAGTCAAGTTTTTGTTTACGTTTTATTTTGATCACAACGTGTACATTTGGCTCAGTCCTTAATGGGTTAAAAAATATTAAAATTAAATATATAAAAAATATAATAATAATATTAAAAAGATGCTCCCCTCTCAGACCCCGCAACACTAAATCCCAAACCTAGCCTACAAAGTCTCTCTCACACTTCACACATTGAATCGCACATGCACTGCCCCCACACACACTGCACCCCTTACACACACTGCATCCCCCCACACACACTGCATCCCCCCACACACACACTGCACCAATGTTAATTGTTGACAATTTTAGTTACATTTTAGTCAACTAAACTTTTTGAGAGTTAGTCTACTAAAACTAGACTAAAACTAAAACAATTCAGATGACTAAAATATGACTAAAACTAAAATGGCAATTTAGTCAAAGACTATGACTAAAACTAAATTGAAAATTAACACTGCACTGCACCCCTTACAATCACACACTACACCCCTCACAATCACAGACTGCAGCCCCTACACACTGCACCCCTCACAATCACACACACATCACCCCTCATATACACAATGCACCCCTCACACACTGCACCCCTCACAATCAGACACACTGCACTCCTCACAATCACACACTGCACCCCTCACAATCAGACACACACACACACACACACACCTTGCACCACTCACACACAGCCTGCACCCCTCACTAACACAATCACATACTCACTGCACCCAACACACACTGCACCCCTTACAATCACGCACACTGCACCTAACACACACACACTGCAACCCATACACAAAATCCACCCCTCACAATCACACATTGCACCCCATACACACTGCACCCTCCACAATCACACTCCTCACAATCACACACTGCACCCCACACACACTGCACCCCTCACAATCAGACACACACACACTGCACCCCTCACACAAACCCTGCACTTCTCACACACACACACTGCACTCCACACACACACACTGCACCCCACACACACTAACCCCCCCACACACACCCTGCACCCCTCACACACACCTTGCACCCCTCACACACACTCTGCATCTCTCACACATACATTGCACCCCTCACACACATACATTGCATCCCTTAAACATACACACTGCACCCCTCACAACACTACATCTCCTAATCCCCCACTACTGCCCATGTCTCCTTCTACAGGCCCTGTACCGAAAGACCCCAGGTAAGTTATCAAACTGTTCTTAAACAAAGGATCCATAGGATCTTTATTTCTTCTTTTTTGTGTGTGACTTTTTTTTAATGTGAAAACTGTCTAACAAGCACTAGCTAGCAGCTACATAATTAACCCTTGTGGTATAGATGTTTTTTCTTTCAAATCCTATACTTTGTATAAGATTCGGATGCGAACCATGCCATTTTAACTGAATGCATCTAAGCTATTGCTATAGATTCGCTAGAGGAGACTAGATTTCGACCACATTTGGCTTTATTATATATTAGAATAGCCAATGCGGTAGAAATGTGATTATTTTCACTGTATTTTGTCCATCCAGACAAAATATTGTGTGAATAATCTCGTAACTGTCAGTTTTCAAATGCTGTCCATGGCTGAAGGATCCTGTGATATACTAAGGAAGGGATTCTTTTTTATTTCTAATTTTTTTATGTGTACTTAAATTTAAAAAGTTTCCTTTCAATATGTGATGAAAGGATTATTATATTAAAATAATTTTGAAGCGACAGCTGTCATTTAGGAGAGAAAACAGTGGATTATAAATTAATTCAATTTTTTTTGACCAATCCTAATTCCTTATATTATACCAAGATTCTACAAATTCCTCATATTACACTGTCAACTGATTGTGGATGATATGGAGGATAATCATTGTGCAAATGTTAAACAGACAAGTCAGAAATCACAATTTTAAAACTAATATGCAGAAAATAAACAGTGAAATAATACATCCTAATAAGATAAAGAAAGTTAAATTCCACAGTGGCTATTATTGTAAATCTGTTACCCCAGCGGTAACTGTCAATTAACTTCTCAGTGGATATAAATAGGAAATGAAGAGTAATTGTGTTGCTTTCAAATTGTTACAATGGAGGGTAATTGCACTCATTCTGAGAGATAGTAAAAGCTGGGCTTATAAAAAAGATCACTCACCTTCATTTATTATTGGAAACGTATGTGCTGGCCAAGTAACTGTATGTGAAGGAGTGTTCGGCTTTTGAACTTTTGATCTGGAAAATAATTTATAATAGCCACAATCAGCCGGTGGATTAACAAATTTATACTAATTTGTTTATTATACTAAATTATTTCCAACTGGATGTGTACTCATCATTAAATTGGTGACATCACTCTGCATTTAACCTTTTTCTCCATTCACTTGTATTCTCAGTGTGTATTGAGGTTTTGCTTAAAATAGTTTCTTAAAGGGATATTTCCCACACAGCATTTCAGAGTGTGTCCTCTTTTTCATTTTATAAAAAGTGCAGATTTCACAAAAAATTTGCACTTTTATAAATTAACATTTTTACACCCCCTGGCTGTCAATCAGACAACCGTCGTGTTACTTCCTAGTTGGTTAGCTCAGTGGTGTTAAGCTCAAGAGGCAGCGATTGCCCAATACTTCTCATTGAGCCACATTGTGATTGGATAATAACAGAATGTTGAAATAGATTGAGGAACTTGCAGCAGTGGTGTACTAAGGGGGGGATGGAGAGGGCGGTCCGCCCCGGGTGCCACTGGGGTGCCATGACCCTGGTCTGGGAGCTGGAGGGGACTGTGTGAGCTGTACGGCCACACAGTGCCCCATGGTAGTTAGGGTGCCGGGTGGCCAGAAAAGCTCACACGCAAAGAGCAGCTGAACTGGCCGCACGGAGGTAAAGTGGGGACGGAGCTAATCAAAATCAGGGGCACAGCCAACTTGGCAGTGGGGGTGGGGCTTAATACAGCCCTTACCCACTGCAGTTACTGAAGGGAAGGACTTCAGGGAATCCACTCCTCCTCCATCTTCTGTCTGTAAGTAATAGTGTGTGTGTGTCTGTAAAACTGTCTGCCTGTAACTGTGTGTGTGTAACTGTCTGCCTCTAACTGTGTGTATTTGTGTGTGAACTGCATGCCTGTAAGAATGTTTGTGTGTGTGTGTCTGCATGCCTGTAACTGTGTGTGTCTGTCTGCCTGTAACTGTGTGTGTGTGTGGGTGTGTGACTGCATGCCTGTAACTGTGTGTGTGTGTGTCTGTCTGCCTGTAACTGTGTATGTGTATGTGTGTCTTCATGCCTGTAACTGTGTTTGTGTGTGTGTGTGACTGCATGCCTGTAACTGTGTGTGTGTCTGCCTGTGATTGTGTGATGTTGCCTGTAACTGTGTGTGTGACTGTAATGGTGTATGTGTGTGACTCTTTGTCTGTGACTGTGTGTGTGTGTGTGTGTGTGTGTGTGAGACTGTATATGTGACTGTCTGCCTGTAACTGTGTGTGTGACTGCCTGGCTATGACTGTGTGTGACTACCTGTAACTGACTGTGTGTGTAACTGTCTGCCTATAGTTATGTGTGTGACTGTATGACTGTCTGCATGTGACTATGTATGTGTGACTGTCTGCCTTGACTGTTTGATGTTGCCTGTAACCGTGTGTGACTATCTGTCTGTGACTGTGTGCATGTGACTGTCTGCTGCTGCCTTTTACTGTGTGTGTGACTGTCTGCCTGTGACCGTGTGTGTGTGTGTGTGAATGTATATGTGATTGTCTACCTGTAACTGTGTGCATGACTGCCTGGCTGCAACTGTGTGTGTGACTGTCTGCCTGTAAATGTGTGTGTGGGGCTGCAGGAATTTTGTAGAAGGGGCAGGGGTCTTTATAAGGGAATTTGTGGAAGGGGGTTGCAGCGGTTTTGTAGACGGGGGGCAATACAGGATTTGTAAGAGGGGGCGGGACAGCGGTTTTGCAAAGTTTCCAAATTTGTTCAATACATTAAAAAAAAAAAAAAAAAGGAAAACATTTAAAAAATGTTACAGGTTTTTTTTTTTGGGGGGAGGGGGAGGTAGTGAGGGGGTGCCAAGCCCAGGATCTGCCCCAGGTGCCAAATGCTCTAGGTACACCCCTGGCTTGCAGAGATCTGTAGCTTTTGCAAGCTGTTTTAGATATAATCCTAAATAGGGTATATCTACTAAATTGTTAAAAATGTGTCGATTGGAATGTTCAATAAACTAACATAACCATATAAAATTATATAATTGGGATAAGGTGTCTTAATCCCTTTACTATCTTTGGCCTATAAGTCACACCTATATAATCTTCAGAATAATACCACCCAAAACCAGCCCACTAGGTAGCAAAATTACTTTTTTTTTAGAATTTGCACAACTCACTAAAATATCCATGGAGGACAGAGTAGATGACCTCTCCAGCTGCTATTACAAGACTTATCAGGATTTCCTTTCCCCTACTTAACTCACGTATTTAACATCTGCTACTCCCAGGGGAGTTTACACCAGGAAAAGTTATTAGCAAATATAGTCACCCTATCCAAGCCAGGCAAACCTCCAAGCCACTGTCAAAATTTTCAGCCCATATCCTTATTGTCATGATCCTATCCTGACGACAGAGACCGTTGTTTCTTTTAATTCTGTTTCTTTAAAACATGTTCCAGTTTTCTTCACAAGTGGAATCCCTAGCCACTAGACTGAACAAACTTTCTCTCACCTGCCTCTCTTATCAGTGAGACCAGTTATAAGAGGCCACACCCTGCTACACAATTTGCCTTGACATTGAATGTTGTTGTGTTGTACTGTTGGTGAGACTACAGATCGTGGCTCCTACAAAAACCTTTTATGTCCTGGAAATATTTCTTTCAACCTACTACTTTCCAAGCTTACATATCACTAATATTTTTGGAGAAAACATGCTTATTAACCATACATTTGGACAAAATCTATTTGGAGAAAACCTACTTACTATTGATACACTTGGAGGTAACCTAACCTGTGAATGCTAATTGTATTCTACATCATTGGACTTTAATTTAATATTGAATTGTCACTGCATTTACGGAAAACTACTTAAGCAAAGTGGAGATTTCAAACACCATTGATGATGATGATGATTACAGTTATCCTAAAGGACTCTAACTCTTATATCCAAAACCTGCAAACCAAAAGAGGCATATCAACTAAATTTCTCACTTACCTGTATTACTTTTTATAATTCTATTCAGTTCTGTATATTAATGTGGGTGTTTTTTATCTTGTTACTAAATATCCTGCCTGGGGCATATTACTTAAACCTTTTTATTTTGGTTAATCTCCTGTTACCTTGACTATAACTTCTTTAATAGGTTCTTATACCTATAATCTCACTTATAGGCAATGGTGGCGCTAGACTTTGTGAGGCCTTAGGAGAAACTCAAACATCACAACAAAAGTGAAAATAAATAGTGTGTGTGTGTGTATAAGGTGCTGTAGTTATATTGAAGGATGGGCTTGCAGCACTGAATAGAGAGCTAGTCTCTGTATTCATTGTTCAGAGGCTTCCAGTGTTGCAGATCCCTGTGCCGCTGCGTTGTGAGCTCTCTGACTGAAGTTATGGCATAATTTGCTAACAAAATAATTAGTAATAAATGTAATTAGCAATTATGCTAATCATTTTATACACGATTGTGGGGTATGGTTATATAGCCTGGCAGATGTGTCTGACCGAGTATCCTTGTGTATAAATTTGTCTTTGTGAGCATGTGTATGGAACCTGTGTTTGTGGGTAGTTAATAGTGTGTGTGTGTGTGTGTGTGTGTGTGTGTGTGTGTGTGTGTGTGCGCGCGCACGCGAATGATGAATGTCTTCAGTTGGTGAGTTTGACATGGTAAAGGGGGAAAGGCAAATGAGACCAGGTTGGGAAGGTGAGTTTGACAGAATAAGTGAGGGTGAGAATGATGGGGGTTGTGACATGGCTGGAGGAGGGAGGTGAGTGTGGCAGGGTTTCGGGAAAGTGTGGCATAGTTGGAGGACAGGATTTGAGTGGTTTGTGGTAGGGTGAAGGGGGTTAGGAGAGCTGTGAGGTGGGTTAGTGTGAGAGAATGTGAGTCTAGCAGAATTGTGGGATTAATATGATGGGGAAATGTTTCAAAGCGTGGTGTGAGTGACAGGATTAAAAGGGTTAATGAGGGTGAAGGGGTGACAGTGTGTGTGGGGGCTGAAAGTGATTGGGGATGGTAATAGTGTGTGAGGGGGCTGTGACAGGGTTTTGGGAGTAGCTGTGACTGTGTGAGATTGGGGGGGCTGTGACTGGATGTTGGGGCTGGGCCAGCATGTGGGGGTCTGTGAGGTGGGTACTCGGCAGAGGGTTGTGGGAAGAGAAATTATGTTTAGTAATTATTCCCTGGTTGTCCCGTGGGCAGCTTCCCTATACAATACTTGCCTCTAACTACATTAATTGATTCTTCTATTTCTCCCTTTTCTATTTTATTCTCTCTTCCTAAAAGTCCTAATTTTTATTGTTTTTCAAGACTTATTATGCTATAGAGATGATCGTCCCAAAGGTCCTTTATGTCTTCGATACTTTCCTATTCGCAGAAACTGTTAGTAGCATGTAGTTAGAATGAATCAAACTCTTCTTATGGGCTTGACAGCTTTAGGGGAGATGGAGGTACCACATATATTAAGCTACTCTAATTTCATGTACATGGTTTTGGGTAGTGTTATTCTGAGGGGTCCCTAAGATGGGTAGGTATGGAAAGGAAACAGTATTTGACACACCCACTCAATATTTTCTTTGTTTTTGACACCGAAGGCAACTCTCACACAACAAACTAATTTTTCTCTCCAAATCTGGGACTCCTATATGTTTAAGTCAAGAGTTGATGATACATTTCTCCCAATCACCCCATTTTAAGCTCTATAGGTACTGTCACACAACTTTCCACACAACATATGGTCCGCTAAGAATGTTGGATATATCAATCAAGTATACAACCATGAAAAAGTACTCCCATTGGAGAAAATGCAGAAGTAATTTTCATTGACCTCCAATTACTTTTCTAGGTACATATAACTTAGGAGATTACAAAATAGACCCAAGAAGAGTATATGAGTCCAAAGATGGAGATCCCTCCAATAGATAAAATTATGGTAGAAGGACTTTATTAGAATATGCAACGATTAGAAAAATTAGACTAACAGACAATATATATGCGAATTAAAAATCCATGAGACTGTTGTGCATGAGGGTTATACACTGAGTTTAGATTTAGATTTAGACAGGGATGACCTCTCATGCAGCAAAGAGCCAGACAAAAGGTATCACAAAAATAGATTTTAAAGTTATTTGAAAAAGCTACCATTAGAGATCGCTCTTCTGATGATATACCAGGTGGAAATGGTGGAGTGAAAAAATATAAAATAAAAACCCACTTGTGTACAATATAGAACCACAATAATATTAAAATAGCATATTCTCCATTAGAGAGATATAAAACGGGTCCCAATAGACTCATTTAGATAATATGCCACAAACATTGTTTAAAATAAATCTTACCTGGTATGAGACTAGATGTACAAAAATCAATTAGGCATAACACTAAAAGACCCCTTTAAGAATCAGCTGCAACAATATTTGATTTACAAATACTCCAACTAAGTAAGCAGGACTAAAGTTGTTTAGTTAATCTGCCCCAACAAGTTCAATTCACCATTTCTCTCAGTAACAGGGTGATTATTAATAGAGGTGACCCTCCAACCTCCGTTAATTTTTACCAAGGAGTAATCCCCATCAGCAACCAAAAAGTGCTCAAATCATAAGTGAAATAAATGTAAAAGCAAAAGACGGTCTATTATCAAAATGTGTCTATTGGGACACTATACATAGGATATTCCCTAACTCCACTCCAAATTGCTAGCAGTGTCACCTGCATTATGTCTGGTGGGACAACCCCAATATTAAGCCTCTATGGATGCAGGCTTTTAAGTTATTGATGAATTTAAGTTCTACCCATTTTCAAAGACTAAAGCAGTGACCTTATGGTTACTGTTTCGGGATGCCACCCTGCTAGTGAACAGGGCAGTCGCGACACTTGTATTTCTAGCATGTAGACAGTTAATAGCACTTAATTGGAAAAATACTAAGTCACATTCACATATAGAACTACTAAAAAAGAATTAACACAAAGTACATATGTGAAAAGATGGCTATTTTCATGGGTAACGAGAGTCTGCGTTTTGAGAACTTTTGGTCTCCAAGGAGATTTTTTGAATGCACTCTAGACCTGTCTGTTAGGAGAGGTAAAGAATAAGGGGGACCAAAACCCTGGGAAATTTGTTTGTGAGAAAAAAATGAACATTTTGTTCTCTACACATTATCTTTGTATGCACTCGATGGTATCGCTAGTATGCTACTAAATAATGTGATTTTTCTTTATATACCCTTGGCGGTCACTGTTTGAAATTAGTTTTATATTTGTTTTAATTATTTTTCATTCTATTCTGCCTCAATCCCTTCTTTGTTCCTGTACCACTTGAACAACATTTTTTTTCAATAAATTGCTATTTGAAATAAAAATGTAAAACTGCAAAACTTCCAAGCTTAATCTTAATGTGTGTCCCCAAATTCTAAACGTGAGGTGTCTAGGAAAGTTCCTCAGCTACTGCAAAAAATCAGCTTACATGATACTTTTGCCAACTGTTTAAATCTTATTGCCATGTAGCCCCTGTCTTCATAGCAATTGTTATCACCAAATAAAACAAGATATCCATATATTCTTATATAAATAAAACACATTTATAAAAAAAAAAAAGCATATTTAAATGTGAGCGTTTGTACATGCTAGTAAAATATTGCCCTATAAATTCAGGTCTACATGTTTTTGCTAATATTGCCAAAATTATTATGAATTCCCAGTATGCAAATAAAACTTATTATTTTTATTTTTTTTTCTCATTCATGCAATGGTACGCTGCTTCGGGTCTGCTATTAATTTGACACATGGTAATTTTCACTTTCTATGGAAACACATAAAAGGTTAACAAAGGGCTAGGCAAATGTTAATCAATTACTGAGGATCTCTCACGAAATACGAGTTGAGAAATAAATTATTTCAGCATGGGATACACTAAAAATGTTGCCAATATAAATCTATGGAGTAGGTCAAGAAAATATTTCAAACAGTAGCTGCACATGCTATGTTTCAAAAATGCAGTCAAACCTGGGTGGAATTTCCTTTTTTTTTTTTTTTTACCTTGTGTGGTAAATTAATGTTATTGACTAACCCCTTCAGGACAGAGTCAGTAGTACACGTTCTGATCAAAACAAAATGTAAACTGGAATTTGTGTTATATGTCCAACCGTAATTTACCTCTTTCATATTAAATGCACCCACACTTATTATATATCATTTTGTTCAGGAGAAACATGGCTTTAGTTTCACATGAACTATTCACATATGAAACATTTATTATGAATAAAATTAAAAAAAAAAAACTGAGAAATTAAGATTTATTTTTAAAAAAAATTGTAGTTCCGCCTGACATTTTACTGTAAATGTCATAATACTGTTTGCTTTTACTGCAATAAAATGCACAGATTTGTATTCAGCAAAGTCTCATGAGTACAACAGTACCCCCCTGACCCCCATTTACAGATTTTACAGTGTTTTGGAAAGTTACAGGGTCAAATATAGCACATTCCATTTTTCATTTTTTTTCCACATAAAAATTTGCCAGATTAGTAATGTTACCTTTTGAGACCGCGTGGTAGCCCAGGAATGAGAGCTACCCCATGATGACAAAAGTACACAACCCAAGGTATTGCAAGTGGGGTATGTCCAGTTTTTTTAAGTAGCCACTTAGGCACAAACACTGGCCAAAGTTAGCCTTCATATTTGTTTTTGTGTGAAAAAAGCAAAAAACAAATATTTGGCCAGTGTTTGTGACTAAGTGGCTACTAAAAATGACTGGACATACCCCATTTGCAATACCTTGGGTTGTCTACTTTTTGCAAAGGGTATGTCATCATGGGGGTAATTCTCATTCCTGGGCTACCATCCGGTCTCAAAGGCAACATAACCAATCTGGCAAATTTCAATGTAAAAAAAATGAAACACAGGCCTTATATTTGACTCTCTAATGTTCCAGAACACCATAAAACCTGTACATGGGGGGACTTCACTTAGCACAAACATAAGTGTTTCAAAACAGTAAAATATATTACAACAATAATAGTTACAGGGTTAAATATAGTGCTTGCAAATTAAATTCTCTGTACTTTCTGCCTGTGTTGTCAGGCACGTCAATCAAATTTTAATGAATTAAATCACATAATTATGTTTAAAGATTACTTAAATATACACATAGAATTTCAATATATACATATATTTTTAAATTGTATGTGTATCATTTATAGCCTGCCTACGACCATCAAGCTCTCCCTTAGTCTTCAATCATTTAAAAAGTGCCTCAAAACCCATCTCTTTAGGAAAGCTTATGGCCTCCCAGAGTAACCTCTACCTCACATACCTGTCCCTTGCTCTCTCCTAAAGGGCAACACTCTATTCTCTCCTCCAGCTCTGCTTTACTCCACCTTGTTTGATTGCTACCTCCTGTCCTGTTGTGTTGTACGGCCCACCTCCTATAGACTGTAAGCTCGTATGAGCAGGGCTATTTATTTTATATATATATATATATATATATATATATATATATATATATTATTTGCGGTTATTTGTATTTTATAGATATAAATAGAATGTCATTCTAAGTATTAAGTTTTAAAAATATATTTTATTTATTTTATGTATGTATGTATGTAGCGAAGTCTCCCATGTAAAACAATTACAGGGTTAAATATAGTGCTTGCAAATTAAATTATCTGCACTTTCTGCCTGGGTTGTCATGCACATCAGTCAAATTTTAATAATTACTTAGGTATGTATATGTGTGTGTGTATGTATGTGTGTGTGTGTATATATATATATATATATATATATATACACTTTATTTTCTCTCAAAATACAGTTAGAATGAAATTACATATGTATATAATTTTCACTTCAATTTTTTTTATTTCATTATTTCATTTATTATTATAATTATACGTGTGTATATATATATATATATATATATATATATCTTCATTCTAAGTGTATTTTAATACTAATATATGTACTTATATTAATATTAAAATACACTACTATGATGTTTAGAAATATTTTTTTTACACTACCCACCAGCAGGGGTTCTGTCTGACAGCCCAGACAGCCCCCCTGCTGGTAGATCCACAGCCAGCTATAGGGGGCCATGCGATTGCTCTTTGACAGCGATCACATGGCCCTCGGTGGCCTGATTTGATGGGGAAGGGCTGCCTGGGCTGTCAGGCAGTCCTCCCGAAGCGGATCACCGGGAAGGTGAGTATCTGGAGGCTCCGTTACGGCTTTAAAGCTCATTATAATGGGGACGGCATAGAACGCTGCGTTAAGGGATTTTTAAAAAAAGCATCCGAGAATGCTGTATCTCTTGTGTAGAGAGAACTTGTCAGCATTTCACATCTGAACTGCCTTTTTGGGCGGAATCAGTCTGATATGCAAATGGTACAGATTCTCTCTGTAATGTCACAAGTGTGCAAACCTGAGCAGGGACTAACCTAAGGTTTCTCTGAACTTGTTCCGGTTACATATGTCTTATATTTTTCTCATTTTTGTTGTAATAAAAAGGCTCTCTGAATATATATAATTTTTTTTTTATATATATATATATATATACAGGATAACAAACTTCTAAACAGACTGCTGCAAACTATTCAGCAACCAGGAAGTCAAATAGTTCAGCCAATTACATCTGACAGCAATCTGAATCATAACAGGAAACTATTTAAAAAAAAAAAAAAAAGTCACACTTAATTAAAAATTGTCCATATCAAGCCATGAAATATATTTTTTCCCTAAAAGAACAGTATAATCACCAAAACAACTTTAGCTTAATGGAGTAGTTTTAGGGTATAGATCATGCCTCGGAAGTTTCACTGCCCAATTCTCTGCCATTTAGGAGTTAAATCACTTTTGTTTGTTTATGCAGCCCTAGCCATACCTCCACTGGTTGTGACTGAAACAGCCTTCATGAAATCAAAATGGTTTTATTTTCAATCAGATGTAACATACTTTAAACGGTCTGTTAATTGAATTTTAATTACATAGAGCTAGTAACAGTGCAGGAGATAAGACATTTTAATTTACGCAGAATTTGCAATAAAGGAAGTGTAAACAATAGATGATTCTTTACATGAAGTGTTTAGGAAGGCTGTGTAAGTCACATGCAGGGAAATGTGACTAGGGCTGCATAAACAAAGTGATTTAGCGGCTAAGTGGCAGAGAAAAGAGCAGTGATACTGCAGGGGCGTGATCTATACACCAAACCTCCTTCATTAAGCTGAAGTCGTTTTGGTAAATATAGTGTCCCTTTAAGCATTAATATGTGTGAAGTTTCCAGGCTTACCGGATCCAGGGTTTCCGGGTTTTGATTTTTTTATAAACAGCTTGAGGATAAAGAGTTATTAAATTTTAGCATGTTGATGTAGTAGTGTGTTTGACCAAAGCAGTGTAAGTTTAACATTTACATGCATGTATTTTTAAGCTCTGTGTGATTTACTAATCTGAAAAAAGCTATCATAACTTGACTTCCTGGAATAATCATTTCAAATTTCCTACAAAATGGGATAGATTTGTGTTTGCTACTTTGCCTCCTAGGTAACAACAAATCCCATATTGTTTTCAAAGAAATAGGATTTAGACCAGCCATGGAGCAAATTGGACAAATGCCGGTTGGCCACGATGGCCATGAGCCAAGGCCAACGGGGGAGATCTAAGGGTCTCCCAGGTCAACCCATGCAGGAAATTCCCTCCCTTTATAGACCTATGGTAAGATAAAAGATTTCGATCACCAGTCTGCTCCTTACACTGGATCTCCAGAGATCAGTGCTCACACCTCCCTGGTCCAATCTAAGCAAGAATTAAGAATACATTTATTTTTCATTATTAAAACGTTATGCTTGTTTTATGTCTCACTTATCTCACTTCAACTCTTAACAGATCACAAACTACAGTTCCTATCCTCTACCCCCAGAAACTTCACCTCAATCCCTCCAATCTACAGTCCTAATTCCCCCTCCACAAACTACATTCCCTGTTTTTTCTCCCCCAGAAACTACAGTACCTCCCCACCACAAATACAGCCCTTATTTGCCCTTTCACAGACTACAGCCCCTTTTATTGTCCCTGCAAACTACAGCCGTTATCCTACTCCCCAAAGACTACAGCCATGGGCATCCGCAGAAATTTTTCCGGGTGGGGGACGACGACATTTTTGTAATGGCATCCATGCTTGGCCTCTTTTTTTTTAGTGTCAGGAAGGGGATGGGCATAGTCATTATCACATAAAGCCAGGGTGACCAGATTTTGGAAATAGAAAAAAAGGACCCCCATTATGCACAGAGACGGAGAGATCAGCGTGACGCGTGATGCTGAAAATAAGATAAATAGCGTTAAGGGTGGGAGGCAGCATACTTTAATAGTGTTTTCAAAACATATTTGGATTCCTGATATTATAGTGTTCCTTTAAGCAAATTAAAGGAACATTTTGGTCACCATAACAACTTCATCTAAACTAAAATGCCATGATGCAAGGAGGCCCCTGGGCACTCTCTTTAAGGGGTTAAACCACTCTCAAATGTTTTAGAAAGCTGCAAATCTGGGTAACACTTTAATTATTGGAGATTTGAATTACCCGGAAATAAATTGGGACAGAGGGACTAGTAGCTAAGCAAAGTGAATTAGGTTTTTAAACTTGTTAAATGACACCTTCATGTTACAAGCACCAACTAGAAAGGACGCTTGTCTGGACCTGGTTTTAACAAACAATGTTGGTCTTTTGACCAACATTCAAGTAGGTGAGCACTTGGGAAATAGTGATCACAATATAGTGTCCTTTGAAATAAACGCAAAAAAAAAAAAAGCACATGGGGTATACTAAAACATATAATCTTAAAAAGGCCAAATTCTATAAGTTAAAGGCAGCTTTACAACATATTGACTGACATAAACTCTTTAGTGAAAAGAACACTGAGGATAAATGGAACATCTTTCAACAAATATTAGAAAGGTACATTTCTCAGTATGTACCATTGGGTAATAAATATAAAAGAAACAAATTAAAACCAATGTGGCTTAGTAGAGAAGTAAAACAAGAGATTAAAAATAAAAAAGGGCATTTAAAATCAAACAAATCAGATGCATCTTATCAAAGATATAAGGAAGCCAATAATGCGTGCAAAAAGGCGATTAGATTTGCTAAACTTCAAAATTAAAAAATTATAGCTAAAGAGAGCAAAACCAACCCCAAAGCATTTTTTAAGTACATAAATTCTAAAAAACTAAAAATGAAAGTGTAGGTAAACTGAAACGGGGGTGTTGGTTAATGAAGACCAGGAAAAGGCAGGAATTTTAAATAACTATTTCTCCTCCGTATATATTAAGGAAAAACCCATGGCAATAGATGTGCAAATGATTGCTACTAAAAACTTGCATAATAATTGTAATTGGTTAAGTCAAGACAAGGTACTGCAGCAACTAAAGAAAGTTAATATAAACAAAGCTTCAGGGCCTGATGGTATCCATCCATGAGTACTTAAGGAACTAAGTGTAGAAATAAGTGAACCTCTGTTTTTAATCTTTCAAGATTCTTTTATTTCAGGAAGTGTTCCGGAGGATTGGAGGAAGGCAGATGTGGTACCTATATTCAAAAAGGGTTCAAAATCCTTGCTTGGAAATTATATACCTGTGAGCTTAACTTATGTGGCTGGGAAAATATTTGAAAGGTTAAGGGATAATATTCAAGAATTCCTTGAGAAGAACATGGTTATCAGCAAAAATCTGCATGGTTTTATGAAGCACAGGTCATGTCAAACTAACTTGATTGCATTCTACAAAGAAGTAAGTAGAAGTATAGATCAGGGTTTTGCAGTGGATGTGATCTATTTGGATTTTGCCAAGGAATTTGATACAGTTCCACACAATAGATTAGTGTTCAAACTCAAGGAAATCGGTCTAGTTGAAAATGCTTGTTCTTAAAAATAGAGTAGAAAGAGTTGTCGTTAATGGTAAATTTTTAAGGTGGGCACAGGTGGCAAGTGGTGTCCCTCAGGGGTCTGTTCTTGGACCCCTTCTATTTAACATGTTTATAAATGATTTTGAAGAAAGCATTGAAAGTCATGTTTCAGTGTTTGCAGATGACACAAAACTCTGTAAAATAATACAATGTGAGCATGATATTACTTTGCTGTGGAGGGATTTAGATAGACTGGGGGACTGGGCATTCAAAAGGCAGATGAAATTTAATGTTGAAAAATGCTAAGTTTTGCACTTCGGCGTAAAGAATACACAAGCAACGTATGCCCTTAATGCAAGTGAATTAGGGATAACAACACACGAAAAGGACCTGGGAATTGTTATAGACAACAAACTATGCAACAATGTGCAATGTCAATCAGCAGTGGCCAAGGCCAGTAAGGTATTGTCATGCATGAAAAAAGGAATTCATTCTCAAGACAAGAATATGATTGTGCCTCTTTATAAATCACTGGTAAGACCATATATTGAATATGCTGTGCAATTTTGGGCACCTGTTCTAAAGAAGGATATTATGGCACTGGAAAAAGTGCAGAGGCGGGCTACAAAATTAATAAAAGGAATGGAACATATCAGCTATGAAGAAAGGTTAACAAATTTAAACCTATTTAGTTTAGAAAAACGTCGCCTGAGAGGGGATATGATAACATTATACAAATATCTTCGGGGCCAATACAAACCATTGTGTGGAAATCTATTCACAAACCGGACTTTACATAGGACACGAGGTCATGCGTTTAGACTGGAAGAAATACGATTTCGTCTAAGGCAAAGGAAAGTTTTTTTTACTGTAAGAAAAATAAGGATGTGGAATTATCTGCCTGAAGAAGTGGTTTTAACAGAGTCCATGCAGATGTTCAAACAGCTACTAGATGCATACTTGCAAAAACAGAATATTCAAGGATATAATCTTTCAATGCAGGGTAATAACTGCTTGATCCAAGGATAAATCTGACTGCCATTCTGGGGTCAAGAAGGAATTTTTTTCCTAGCTTGTTGCAAAATTGGAAGTGCTTCAAACTGTTTTTTTTTGCGCTCTTTTGGATCATCAGCAAAATACAAATGTGAGGAAGGCTGAACTTGATGGACCCAAGTCTCTTTTCAGCTATGTAACTATGTAACCCCAAAGGCTTCCCCCAGCTCCAGATCTCTAGGTCATTCAGTGGTATTCGGCTTCTAAAACAGAGTGTCAAGAATTTCAGACTGATGTCAGGCTCTAAGCCAATCAGCTGATGCTCTAAGCCAATCGCTAATTCCCAGTTCATAAAAATGTTTTACTTTTTTATGAATGGGGAGCTACTGATTCGCTTAGAGTGCCACCGGACCGCTCTAGCCAATCAGCGGCACCCCTACCCAGCAGCACTCTATGCTTCCTGACACCCAGTAAATAAAAGTGAACACATTAACACTGATATTTTTTTTATCTGTGGAAATTAAAAGGTTCAAAGTTTCCCTGCCAGGCCCAAGTACCAAAGCCTTATGTGGTGTCCAGAATGAAGTGGAGGGATCACTTCACTTGTCCTTCCTGCTCCAGTCTCATTTTCTTCTCTTTCATTTGACACAGTCTTCTTTTTCTTCTGACACTGTCTTCTCTCCTCCTCGACTCCTTCTGCTACTTTCTGCTTCTTTTGTGCCCTTCTGCTTCTTTCTCTTTCTGATCCCTTTCTGCTACTTTTGCTCCCTTCTGACCCTTTCTGCTCCTTGCTGACCCTTCCTGCTCATTTCTGTTCCTTTCTGCTCCTTCTTTACCTTTTTGCTCCTTTTGCTCCTACCAGCTCCTTGCTGACCCCTTCTGCTCATTGCTGACCCTTTCTGCTCATTTCTGTTTCTTCTCCTTTTTGCTCATTCTCCTACTTTACCTTTGGGCTTCTTCTGTCCCTTTCTGCTCCTTCTGTCTCTTTCTGCTCCTTGCTGTCCCTTTCTGCTCCTTGCTGCCCTTTCCAGCTCCTTGCTGCCCTTTCCAGCTCCTTCTACCCCTTTCTGTTACTTGCTGCCCTTTTCTGCTCCTTCTCCTACTTTACCTTTGTGCTCAATTCAAAAATCTTGCATCAGTGAAGCATATTTGAGATGCTCTCTGTTTGGACAGCTTAAAAAACAAAACAAAAAAAAACCCAACCTAAAACACATGTCAAGTGGTCCTCAACAGCCTATGCAGATATCCCCCATTCATTATCAGTGAGTCTTTTTCTGCTGTAGAAGACAAGTTAAACTACCTCTATTAGCAGTCACACTGGCAGCAACTAGAGGTGCTCCTATACAAAAACTGTGTGAAACTCAATCATGTGCTTAAATGAAGGCCATGTAAATGCACTGAATTAAGTGCTTTCTTATGAGAAGCATTTGATTAGATGTACATTTGCCATGTACATTTGCCATGCATGCACATCACAACCCCAATGCTCCTCGATGAGGAGAATTGGATTGGACCATAGGCGAGAGATCAATGCCTCCAGGATGACGTTGCAGGAGGGGGACTGGGCAGCAGCATTGAGGGAGTCGCAGCACTGAAGAAAATCTGTTGTGGAAGAATGGGGGAGGGAAAATTATAGCACTGTATGTTGCATGTTTACCATTAATGAAAGACCTTTGCAAGGGAAACAATGTCAGTAATTTACTAATTTACTCTTTTACCATTGAATATATACATATAATTTGATTAGAACAATTATATGGTTGGCTACTGCCCTAAGTGCCCCTATGGACAAGCCTCAACTGGAACTTCACATGTCTAATTACAAAAAAGCACCCTTGATAAGGGAGTGTGTTTTTTATGCAGAATTAGCTCACCTTAGAAGTATGTCCAAGCCAAGATAAAGTCTCTACTCCTTGCAAATATGTATCATCGTTCACACATAACTTCTGATTTTCTGGTATACATTATAGTAGTTGGACCTTGGTCTAGTCGGTTGCAACTTATCAGGTTTGCATTAGAAATCATTTTGTTTATTCATACGCCTCCAACTGTTCTTAGAATTAAATGTTTCCAATTATGTTTACTTTGTTTCAATATCAATTGTATATGTGTTTTTAATCATAGATCAATTATTTTTTTATACTTCAGTTCTCAGATCTTTTGGACCTTGATGTGAATGTTTTATCTTTTCATGATAAGAGATATTTATGTAACAGACAACAGAGGATACTGTTTAATATTTAACTATTGAAATTATCACACATGGTTCCCAGACGTCTTGGAAAAAACCCATCCAGGTACAATATTGCTTCCCTTAAAGATACCAAAGATGAAGGCTTATTTTGAAATTGATTAGGTTGATGAACTTGTATGTTGTCCGGGATGTCTATTTTAAATGCGGAAGAATTACGCCAGCCTTTCAAGGTATTTAAAATCATTTCTAATGGCAACAAAGGTCTTATTAGAAATAAATAGATGAGCTGCCTTCATTCAGCTGCAGTATCATGTTATAAAGTATATTATTAAGGATGTTTTTAGACATATTCCTCCTATCATTCCAGGAAACATTTGTATTCTAGTTGCTTTGTAGCTACCTAGATATTGTTTTCTAAGAGATAAGAACAATTGTTCTTTTTTTTTCTTTTTTGAGGCATGATTTTGTGACAATTCATTTGCCTGGTGTGTAGTGTCTTCACTATGGTTTTCTCAAATAGTACCATCAGTTTTTAGCCATTAAACTATTTTGTAAATATGCATTAAAATATTGTAATTCTGCCTTGTGACCCTCCTGGCCAAATTGAAGACATATCATACTCACTTGGCACACTCTTTTATGTACTCCATATGAAAAAAGGAAACTTAAATGCATGCATGTTTTCATTGAGCGATATATACAAAATAGTGATTATTTATATTTTTGTATATGGGCAGTGGAATGTCAATTTAAGAATCAGATCCATCCCAAGACTAGTGTATTCAGAAATTTAACCATGGCTGCTCAATGAAAATTGACATATGTCTTTCAGCATTATAATCAAATAGCAAAACAATATTAAAATATATTCACGGCACTTTCTATGACATCAGGCAACAGCAAATAAAATATTGCAACTCCTGCAAGCTGTCCCTGCTGATCACTATGTTAATGGTGCTGGGCAGCAGGCACAGTCCAGCACCGATCACTGTCAACAGTTTTTTTCACCCCTCAGGGGTCCTGGAGGTTCCACAGAAAATCTTGGAAACCCTAAGGTGCAAGATAATCACTGTGAAACACAATTGTTCAGCCATTGTGATTTGAAAATGTCAAGGCTTAAAATTTAAAGAGGAACTCAGCTGCAGATAAGAAAAGTGTAAATAATTGTGAAGTCCAAAATGAAAACAGGATGGAATAATTAAATCTAAATATGTCCTGGGTTAGATGGTCTGGCTTCCAGTAGTTGAAATAGTAGAAGTAGTTGAAGTATATTTTTTATTTATTTATATTTTAACCTTCTGATTAAAAGTGGAATGTTTGTAAAAAAAGTTATACAATAACTAAAGTTGGTAATGGCATCTTTAAACCATGCTAGCAGGACGTTACACAGTGTGGAGGAGTGACCTTAAAGAAGGAAGAATCTGACAGCAAGCAGGAACGGCACAAAAGGGATTTAAAGGACTACACAGTAGTGCATAAAGCTCCACTCTCAGTATGGGGCCACTAAATATGACAGAGAGGAGCCCCAGGCATCAACTGATATTTGTAAGTATGGATTTAACTCTGCTCACACTAAAATGAAAGGATATTTCATGCTGTCCACAATTTTCAGGGTAGCATGGAACACCTAATGTTTTTAAATGATAAAATAATTTGTTTCTTGTTAATGCAATAATCCAACAATTTATTTTTAATTTTTGATTTTCGTAAGGGTTTAAAAAAAAATACTTACATTTATCTATTTTTCCCTTTTTTGTCTATTTTTTCACATGTACTGTGTTTGTGAGGTGCTGTGTGTGTGTGAAGGGTGCTGCATGTGTGAGGGGTGCAGTGTGTGTGAGGGGTGCTGTGAGTGTGTGAATTAGTGGATGTGTGAGGGGGCAGTGTGTGTATGTGTGAGGTTCAGTGTGTGTGAGGGGGCAGTGTGTATGTATGAGGGGTGCAGTGTGTGGGTGAGTGAGGGGGCAGTGAATGTGTGAGTTTGTGAGTGAGCGAGGGGGCAGTGTGTGTGTGTGGGGGGGGCATCATGTGTTTATGTGAGGGGTGCATAGGGTCTATGTTGTATGTATGTGGGTGAGTTGTAATACTTGTGTAAAAGTTATTTGGAACTCAACAGCAGATGAAGAGATTTGATACTGTCACTTTAAGAAAATAACATTTATTGAAATAAAGCAATTTTGCTTTGGTAATCTAAAATGATAATGTATGAGCAAAGTAATTGCTTCAATCTAAATAACGTTTTGGTAACACTAAATTAAATGAGGAAACTCCTTAATTAGCAACATTTAATAAAGTTCTTTAACACAAGCAAATTCTTCTTAGCAACTGAAACAGAGTCCTTTACGTTTTAGCAGAAGTAATGAATGCATTGGTCTCGTTAGGAGATGAGTAGCTGAATCCCAGAAGGCAGACAATTAGACATGTGCAATTCGTTTTGAATTGCCGAAGTCACGAATTTCAGAAGTGCTGAACTGAACCAAAAAGCGAAGTGTCGAATTTCGGAAGTGCCGAAGTGCTTCGGATTTCTGAAAAGTGGCAAAACAAGTGAGGGAGGAAAAATTACGTGAATGATGACAGGGTTAGGTTAGGGGTAGGGTCATCTTTCCTGAGAGAATCCCATCAAAATGATCTCATGATCATGGATATGGATTTATTAATGCCTGGGTGTCCAGCAGTCACGTTGTTGTGGAACACCCTCGTGACATTCTCTCTTTCACCCAATACAACACATAATTTATCAAGTGGTTTATTGCATGGTGCCTGAGACTGAGCCTCCATGATAGCGCCAAGCAGAGGAGATGACAAGGAAAGAACAGTGGAAGCGATGATACACTCAGGTGGAATAATAGGGGATGTCTCTTGTTCCTGTACTGATTCAGTATCAAACTGTTTAGATAAGGCGTCCACCTTCACGTTTTTGGGACCAGGTCTGTAAGTTATAAGAAATCTTAAAGCGAGATAGAAACAAAGACCATCTAGCCTGTCTAGAAGACAGACAGGCCCGGACTGGCCATCGGGCATACCGGGCAAATGCCCGGTGGGCCGCGATGGCTGTGGGGCCGAGGCCGGCAGGGGAGATCACAGGATCTCCCCGGCCGGCTCCTGCAGGGCCAGCGCTACCCGAGCGCCGGCCCCGCTGTGTGCCTCCATGGGCCGGTGGGGAGATCAAAGATCTCCCTTTACCGGCCCAGAGACACTTCCAGGCGGCCGCTTGCTGGGGTGTGAGGGAGGGAGGGAGAGGACCGGCGGAGCTCTATCCAGCAGCTCCGCCGGGTCCTCTCGCGGGATTCTGAGCGTTGCCGCGGTTACCGCGGCAACGCTCAGATCTCGCGAGAGTGAACTCTAGCCTACAGGCTAGAGTTCACGCTCACCACTAGGACCACCAGGGATCAGGCAGCAAGGCCTTTCCCATGGCAGAACGGCCCCCCCCCCCGTCCCAGGCAAAACGGCCCCCCCCTCCCAGGCTAAAGGTAAGAAGGGAGGGGGGGGATATAACTTTTTTTTTAAAATTATTATTATTAATTAAAAAAAAAAAATTTAAATTAAAAAAAAAATCACACTCACACACATCACCCCCAGACACCCCCAGACACACACAGCACCCCCAGACACACACAGCACCCAGACACACACACACAGCGCACCACAGACACACACAGCGCACCCAGACACACACAGCGCACCCAGACACACACAGCGCACCCAGACACACACAGCGCACCCAGACACACACAGCACCCTCGCTCACACACAGCACCCTCGCTCACACACAGCACCCTCGCTCACACACAGCACCCTCGCTCACACACACACACACACACACACACACATATATAAAATAACCCTCAGTGAGTTAACAGACAAAGAAAATTAGAATCTGACGGCAGATAAAAACACCCTCACACACAGCACCCCTCTTACATACACACACACTGCGCCCCTCACACATACAATACGTCCAAATATATATGTATGTATATATATATATATACACACACACACACACACACACACACTACAGCACTACATACATTACGCTCCAGATACACGCTAGATCCCTTACCTTATATGCACTCTTAATCCTCTATACACACACACAATCTCCTATACACACTCTGGGTCCTTTACACACTAGATCTCCTACACACACACTGCACCACCTACACACACACTACATTCCTTGTCAGCAAACACATACAACTTTCTCTAAACACACCCTCTCTACAACCCCTACACACACTACATCACCTTTACACACACACTACAGCCCGTATGCACACACTCTCTACATCCCCTATAACACTATGCCACCTATACACACACTCTCTACAGCCCCTAGCCACACATATTACACCACAAACACATATGAAATTGACCTATTTACACAATACCACACCACACTCTACACACACGCAATCCCACAAGCAGGCTCCAAACACATGCACCATACACTTTCCTGGCCCTTTTGTCCTCTGGTATCCCACTTGTTGAGACACCAGAGACAATTTAAAAGCAAACACAGCGCAAGCATGTTATTAAATTTGCTTGCGCTGCGCAGAACAAATTCAGGGCCTTTTTCTAATGCCAGAGCTCTTCAGCAGGGCTCTGTGCATTGAACCAACATGCTCACTTTGAGAGGGGGCGTGCTTGTCATTAGTGATGACAAAACACACCCTCTCTGGCCCCGCCCCCTTCTTAGGGGGCCGCTCTGATTGAAAAATGCCCGGGCCTAATTTTTTCCCCAGTCCGGCCCTGAAGACAGACGTTTAGCATCCCCTATAAGCCAAATTCTTGTGGTCAGTAATGATCAATAGGGGGTCCTTGGAACCCTCTAAAAGATGTTGCTACTCTTTAAGCACTAGTATAATGGCCAACAATTCTCTGTTGCCAATATCATAATTATGTTCAGCAGGAAACAACTTTCTAGAGAAGTGCCTACATGGATGCAAAGGGGTATCCTTACTCTCCCTCTGAGAGAGAACAGCCCTACCCCAGTTTCGGAGGCATCAACCTCCAGTATGAAGGGTTTGTTTGAGAAGTTCAAAAGCTTCTCTAGCTTCCGTAGACCATATCGTACTGCAAGCCCCCTTGCGTGTCATATTGGTGATGGGGGCTATCACAGAAGAGAACCCTTTGATAAATCTCCTGTAATAATAGGCAAACCCAATAACCATTGAATGGCTTTTAGTCCATTGGGCAATGGCCAATGTATAACAGCCTCTAGTTTATTAGGGTCCACCTGAAACCCAGAGGCAGAAATGTTATACCCCAAAAATTGTACTTCAGTCTGATCAAAGATGCATTTTTCCAGTTTACAATAAAGTTGATTTTTAAGTAAAGTTTGCAATACTTGTTTGACATGTTTGTGGTGAGTCTGAAGGTCAGGGGAATAAATAAGGATATCATCCAGATAGACTAGGAGAAATTAATAAATATAGTCCCTGAGTACGTCATTAATAAAGTCCTGGAACACGGCTGGAGCATTGCACAACCCAAAGGGCATAACACTTCTAGTGTTAAATGCCATTTTCCACTCATGATTTTCCTTAATCCTTACCAAATTGTATGCACTCCTGAGGTCAAGTTTAGTAAAGACTTTAGCACCCTGGAACCTGTCAAACATTTCAGAAATGAGGGGAATGGGATAGGAACATTTAATGGTGATTTTGTTTAATGCCCTGTAGTCAATGCATGGACGTAACTCACCATCTTTCCAGGTTGCTGAAGGGGTGAAAACCTCATCAGTGACTACCTGTACCCAGATGTCCCTCAGCACTGGTTTAGGGTCCGCCCACGATCCTCCCTCCTGTTGACATTAGCCGGCGGGGGAGACCTATTGCACATGCGCGGTCGCCGGCACGCGGCACGCGCATTAGAACTCCCAATAGGACCTCCGCATAGGAAAGCATTGAAAATGCTTTCAATGCTTTAGTATGGGGATTTAAGTGACGTTGGAGATCTTCACATAGCGTGAGGACGTCCAGCGACGCTATAGCACAGAAAATCTGTGCTAGAAACCTGGAAGTGCCCTCTAGTGGCTGTCTAGTAAACAGAGGAGTGAACCCTGCAATGCAAATATTGCAGTTTATGAAAACTGCAATATTTACAGTTGCAGGGTTAAGGGCAGTGGCGTACACATGACCTATGGGGCCCCGGTGCGAAAATTGATCCGTGCCCACCCCCCCACCCCCCGCGCTTACTCTGCTCGGGCGCGGTATGTACGCCAGTGCATGCAGATGCACACACACTTAACCCCTTAAGGACCAAACTTCTGGAGTAAAAGGGAATCATGACATGTCACACATGTTATGTGTCCTTAAGGGGTTAAAGGACCACTACAGACATCCAGATCACATCAGCTCAATGAAGTGGTCTGGGTGCCAGGTCCCTCTAGTTTTAACCCTGCAGTTGAAAACATAGCAGTTTCAGAGAAAATGCTATGTTTCACTGAGGGTTAATCCAGCTTCTAGTGGCTGTCTCATTAACAGCCGCTAGAGGAGCTTCCACCATTCTCAGACATTGAACGTCCATAGGAAAGCATTGAGTAATGCTTTCTTATGGGCGGGGTTTAATGCGCGTACGTCTCTTGCCGTGCATGCGCATTTGGAGCTGAGAGGCGGAGTGATCACACACACACACTCTCACGAACAGACGTATACACACTAGCTAACAGACACACACATTTACTGACAGAGACACACTCAGCAACAGACATACATACACTCTCACTGACAAACACACACTCACTAACAGACATCAAACAGACTCACTAACAGACACACACAAACACACTCAGTAACAGACACACACAATAACACACTCACTGACACTCACTAGCAGACACACTCAATAACATACACATTCACTGACACTCACTAGCAGACACACATACTAACACACACACACACTAACACACACTAACACACACACTCTAACACTAACACACACACACACTAACACACACTAACACTAACACACACACTCTAACACACACACTAACACTAACAAACACTAACACACACACTAACACACACACACTAACACACACATGTTTTTTTTTTTTTTATTTAATCCCCCAACCTCTTTACCTTTTGGAGAGCTGTGGGGATTCCCTGGGATCCAGTGGTGTCACCTGGAGGCCGCGTGAGGGAGCCCTGTCCCCTGAGTGTTCCCTCTTCAGCTCCCTCGCGCTCCGCGTACTGATGCCGGAGCCGGAAGATGACGCCCGGTGATACCAGGGCCAGCCTCGGGGGCCCCCCAGGAGAAGAGGCTGGCCACACTGGCATACATACCGGGTCGCAGGCCGGCCAGACCACCTGGTGGGCATGGGCCCGGTCGCAGCCGCGACCCCTGCGACCCCGGTATGTACGCCACTGGTTAAGGGAGTTGAGGGAGTTGGCACCCAGACCACTCAAATGGGCAGAAGTGGTCTGGGTGCCTGGAGTGTCCCTTTAACCTCCCAGTATTGTATGGGAACTTCAGAGGTCTGAGGCGTAGTAGTAGGTAATGATGCCCACTCTTTTGGTAATGTGCAACATACACCTCTTGGTACAGTACATTCCAATATTTCCCCTTTTGCCCAGTCAGTATGAGGATTGTGCTTAATAAGCCAAGGAAAGCCTAACATGATGGGGCAAGAAGGAGAAGCAATTACTTGGGATGTTATGTCTTCCTTGTGTAGGCACCAATGGAAATGCTAATGGGCAAGGTTTTGTGGGTAATTAAGGGTTGAGAGAGAGGTCTCCCATCAATAGCCTTAATGGCCAGAGGTGATAATCTCTTCTTGATAGGTATAGTATTTTTTTACAAAATGCACATCAATGAAGTTTCCTGCCGCACCTGATTCCATCAGGGCTTTGCATGAAAAGTTCTTCTTGTTACATATGACCGTAATATCAAGGAGGAATCTATTTTTGTTATTCCCAGAGGACGTATGCATCACACCCAATACCAGTCCCCTTAAGGCTCTTAGGTGCGGAAGTTTTTCGGATGTATGGGACAAGCACTACTCATATGTCTTTTTCTACCGCAGTATAGTAATAGACCCTCTTTTCTCCTATATTGTCTTTCTGCCTCTGACAGTCTAGTGACCCCCAACTGCATAGGTTCAAGTTTGGACTGTACAGGGAGGTCAGGAACAACAGGTCTGGAAAAACAAGGTGCTAATGACATAGCAAAAAGTTTGGTTCCTTTGCTTGTAGTTTCTCTGGTTCTTAATCTATTATCAATTTGCATGACAAATGTGATAAACTCATTACATTTTTTAGGTAGATCTTTGGCAGCAATCTCATCCAGAATTGCTTTGGATCATCGTTTTAAATGCAGAGATTAACCCTCTATTAGTCCAGTCTACCTCAGAAGCGAAGATGCAAAATTTTATGGCATAATCTGAGACAGACCAGTTCCCTTGTTTGATATGAATTAGGACATCCTCCCTGCCTAATGGTTTGAATGTTAATTTGAATTATGCAAGGAATTCCTGGTAATTATGTGCAATACTCCTATTACTCTCCCATAACAGATTAACCCAAGCTAAGGCTTTACCTTTAAGTTGTTTCATTAGGTAACCAATCTTAGCGCTATCTGAGGGAAAAGATCCAGGTGAGGCCTCTAAATGACACTCACTTTGATTCAGGAATCCCTGGCATTTTTGAAGATCACCATCATAATGTGGGGGAGGAGATAGGGAAATGCCTTATTTACTATAGGTGAAGGTACACTAGTCGGAGGTGACATAGCCGAAGAAACCGCAGGCTGTAGATGCACTGTTTGAGTAAGAAGCGTACTGTAAGCCTGGGCAAATTGATCCATACGGTGATCATTCTCCTCTAGCTTTCTCTCGCAAGCTGCTATGTGCTGACACAATTCTACAAGATCTATGGCCATGTGGTAATGTCAGGATTACTAATTGATCCAGCATGTAGAATTGTATCACACCTAGGACTAAAATGTAACGTCCTATCGGGTCTTAGAATGGCCGGACTTAACGTACCAAAGAATAGTCAGAATACTTGCCAAGGTTGGGGACACAGAATGGGACACAACGATAAGGGAAAGTCAAAAGTCAGGGATACCAGAATACAGTGAAGTTAAAACAAAGCCAAAGTCAATAACGCTGAGGAACACACTCTCGGACAACCACAACAGGGCAATGAGGAAAAGGTAAAAGGAGTTTGTAACGGACTACCTGGCACCCCAACCAGGTACCTCCGTCAATCGCTGCTTCGTAGTACTTACGAGCACCATAAGCACTGTACTGGAACACCATAACAACCGTAAACCCCACGAACAGCTGCAGCTTGGTTGGGGTCTCGCTGTCCTCCACCCACCCTGGACCCAAGACCAGGATCCAGCTTCCAGTGGGTAGACCTCTCCGAGTCCAGAGAGCGTAGCAGGAACAGCTCTTATAAGAGCTAGTGATTATACTCAGGTGAGTATAGTGATTATAGCAATCCCCAGAGTGAATGAAGTTCTCCAATCCCCCAAACATGAGCCAAGACTTCATGAAGGGGTAAATTAATTTCTCTTAAATTGGAGCCACACTGGCCTTTTATGAAAATCCCCAAGCAAGGTGTACGCCCACATGGACCTTGTTGGGGACAGGGACACAAACTTACAAATCAATAATAACACATTTACAATGTAAGGCACTCCCACACATAGCACACAATCCCTCCCCTCTGCTTTGGAGATAATTGGATCAGTAACAGCAAAAACATACTTTTTTAAAACACCACAAAAGAACCCTAAAAATACATAAAACTCCCAATGTTACATCCCCTGATAGTTAGTGCTAACGGTCGGTCTCTCAGTCTGGAGTACAAAAGTACATACTTCACATGAACAGAGCCTTTTTAAAGTATTTTAGCCAGGTCTATTGCAGGGGCCATAGTCACAGGGTAGGAGGCTGGCAAACAGGCCCCTCCAAAAACTTGTGGGAAATTCACAGGAAAAGGAGAATTTGTCACAGAGTTTAAAAAAGCCTCTCTCAGATCCGATTGGCCGTACCCGACCTTTGACCCCAGAATGTGCGGGCGCGTCCTTTGCGTGATGTCACACACATGCCAACGTCGGCAATGCTATGAGTGGACGTGGGGTTACAAATTAGTGTGGATCCGCAGCAGCCGGCGTCCACCAACATGCTGCAGGAGTCAGACACATTGACGCATGGCCGCTGAACGTCATCACCGCGTTTGCCAGCAAGGCAATCACTGCAGATGCCGCAAGGTGAGGATGAATATGTTACACCCATACACACACACACACACACACTGACTTACCCCCCACATATAAACAGACCAATCCATACACACACACATGCAAACTGCCCTCCCCACACACAGACTGACTCATACACACACACATGTATCACACATTTCATGGCTTAATATAAATAGACATTTCTTTTCCTGTGATGCTAACAAATGGCTCAATCCTCTAAAAATAGCCATATTAACCCTTGTAATGCTATAGTCAATCGAGCCAGGCTAAGCCTTGCTATGATGTAATCAGTCATACTACCTGTATTGGGTAACCATTCCATGTATCCGCTATGCACATCACATTGATTAACAATATTTGTACAATGAAGCAATAAAGCATGTCTATGGGCATGACACAAAGAGTCTATGGAGGAGTGTTGGGGAGATAAACCCATCAGGCACACATTGCAGCACAGTAATGTGTTTTATAACTTTGAGTTAAAATGGCGATTTGCCTCTGCTCGGGAACATAATTGAATTACTTCCCAATTATCTCCCGAGCAGAGGGGAGGGAACTGTGATGCATGCTGGGAATATTGTGGGGATGTATGTCTGAAATGTCCCCATGTCCTTCTGTTATTCCAGTCTCCCATTTGGTCCCCTAGGGGAGTGTCCACCAAGTGGGAGACCTGCATAAATACCAGGCAGGTAGCCCACAGTAAAGCAGTTTGTGTTTTACCCTCAAAGCGGAGCTTGGTCTCGTTATTGGGGGGATTTTATTACCGGCGCCTAGAGACTGCTTATTGGAATTATTTGCCGCTTGGAAACTATTGCCGTTTGCTGCTATTGGCGATTCGTGTATTTGGAGCTCGAGAAGGGAAAGAGCCGTACAGGTACTGTTCGGGAGTTTGGAGTGTTCCCTAGCTGGTGGTTCGCATGGTTTCACTGTCTACGCTACCAGACCACAGTATTGCGAACGGGGAACATTCACTAAACGGCGGTTTGTGCATTTAATTACTGGAAGTACCGTAACAGTGTGTTGGGGACAAAACATTGGGGAAGAGAATGCCAACTCACTTTAGGAAACCAGAACTAGACTATAAGGTTAGGTGTATAAGATAGAAAAAAGGGCACACATCTACTTAGTTGTTCAATATATATATTGAATAGTCAGTCACAACACATGAGAAAAAAAAAAAATGAGTAATACCTTGCCAAAAATAAAGCACAATAAAACACAATAATACTCTTCCTAAAATGTGGTATACATAGACACAGTCTGAGTATCCAATGAGCAGTCCCAATGGGAATGATGAATGAGAGAACAGCTTTTTCTTCACTAACCAACTTAAATAACATGTTTCATCCTGGAACCACAAAACACCAAGTGTTGTCAATTGTGTTGTTGCAGTCCCTCTGGTCTGGTGTAAGAAGGCAAGAAAATCTCCAATGGCCTGGTGGTAGTTGTGATGGGTTAATCTGTATATGATTAGACAGCTTAGATAGCTTGTCTGTAGCTAAGTGGGCAAGAGGGCTGCTGGGGGTTTATTATTATTATTATGGTATTTATATAGCACCATCATATTCCGCAGCGCTTTACAATGGGTGGACGAACAGACATGTAGTTGTAACCAGGCAAGTTGGACACACAGGAACAGAGGGGTTGAGGGCCCTGCTCAGTGAGCTTACATGCTAGAGGGAGTGGGGTAAAATGACACAAAAAGGTAAGGATAGTATTAGACTAGTGACAATTGCAGAAAAGGAATCAGTTAGGAGCTATTAACAGTTTAATTGACACGCTTTTATGAAGAAGTGGGTGTTTAATGATTTTTTTGAATGGGTGGAGACATCTAATGGAGGAGGGAAGCGAGTTTCCACAGGAACGGTATCATCTGTATATGTGGACCTTCATTTGTAAGAACTGGGTTAAAAGATTGAGGCTCTGCATTATACGTTTTTTTGCTTTCTACTTAAAGGGATACTTGACTGCTGACCCATACCAGTCCCCCCACCGTTGCCCCCCAATAACACACGTGACACATTTTTGTAGTGGATAAGGGCAACGTACAGCTTTTATTTAACATAGCCAATTTTAAACGATGTCCAAACTCCTTCAGCTGTTGGGTGGTTGCCCTACAGACAGTTTCCCCAAACTTTTGTTCCACAAGTCTCAACAGCTGGCTACTTGCCATCAGCTCCGTGCAGGCTGTCGTCTCCCAAAAGTGCCTTTTCAAACTGTGCTGTCCAGGAAAAGCCACCAAGCTGTGACAACACAAGAACAAAAACAAGACACCAAGAACACAACACCAGAAACAGGGTGGAAGGATGGGAAATCAGTCTGGGGCCCTCAACTGATCCTGCCGACTGGTAAGTCCCCTCTCCTCTCTCTCTCTCCACTTTGCTACATTTCTTTCTTTTTCAAGACAGCCTACAATCCTGGGCAGCAGTCATGCTCCTCCTTTCCTAGTTGTCCAGAGGGAAACTTGACTGCTGACCCATACCAGTGACCCCACCTTTCCCCCACATGACACATTCTTGTAGTGGATAAGGGCACAGCTTTTATTTAACATAACCAATTTTAAATCTCACAATCCATATGACGTGAGGAACCATACCTACAACAATAACAGAACAAAAAAGGTGTGAGCTGAGCAGAATAGCCTACAGTAAGTGGGGACGTACATAGAGTTGAAAACGCCCTGACTGCCAGCGCTCGAAATGCTTAAGCGCCCCCAAGGAGAGTCATATCAAGCTAGCCTGCGTAGCAGCCCCTATTCGAAAGGAGTGAGTTGTGTAACTACCCGAGACAAACCAATACCAAACACTAAGGACCAAAGAACTCTGGAAAATTTAAAGTGGCTTAGTGAAGACCCATCTGGATGTAGGAGAAGGGAACCAACCTCCAACCAACGTACCACCAGGAAACTCTTGCAGCAACATAACCGGGCAAAATGGGCCTCCTGTAGCCCCAACCTGAACATGCGCACCCACTCCCTCCCGATCAGTCTTAGAGCGACGAATTATGTTTATCAGGCTGCTCCCAGTGACCGACACATCCGACAGTAGCAAGGCAGACAGAACCCAGGGTACTGGGAGCCACCTATTCACAAGAATAGTCAGGGCCCATCAACTGATACTGCTGACTGGTAAGTCCCCTCGACAAAACCCTTCACTTTGCTACATTTGTTTCTTTTTCAAGACTGCCCATAATCCTGGGCAGCAGTCATGCCCCCCTTCCCTAGTTGTCCAGAGGGAAACTATAGTGCCAGTAAAACAAACTTGTTTTCCTGTGCCTGGCAATATAGCTGCCCCTCCCTCGCACTTACCCCCCACTGTGGTGCAGAAGGGGTTAAAAACCCTTGTGTTGTAGTGGGATCTCTCGATTATCAGACGACACAAGGACACTCTAGACACAGGTCATTGGAAAAGATTGTTTATTTTGCAGCTGCAAAAGTCCCAGCACCTCTATCAGAAACACAATGTACTAGGCATCGAACCAAAAGAGAACAAAGAATATATACTGTAAATCTCTAATTGTTGCCTTGTTTTCCACACTTATACTGATAATACAAAATTACACCCATTTGTCAATGATTATATCCAAATATTAAAGGATCACAAACATGTATCCCTGACCTATAGTGTTAAAACCACCATCTAGCCCCCCTGGGCCCCTCATGCCTTCATAAATATAGCAAAATCTTACTGTATTCAACCCTGAACCTGTAACTCTGCATGCTGTTTGCCTAAGAAAAACAAGCAGTCTGCTTACATCATCAGAAGTGGTGGCCTGATCCAATCACAATGCTTCCCCATAGGATTGGCTGAGACTGACAAGAAGGGGATCAGGGGCAGAAACAGCATGATTCAAACACAGCCCTGGCCAATCAGCATCTCCTCATAGAGATGAATTGAATCAATGAATCTCTATGAGGAAAGTTCAGTGTCTGCATGCAGAGGGTGGAGACACTGAATGTTTGGATGCATTTTAGGCACCCATGACCCAAGAAGGATCTCTAACAGCCATCTGAGGAGTGGACAGTGAAGTTATTACTAGGCTGTAATGTAAACAATGCATTTTTTCTGAAAATACAGTGTTTACAGCAAAAAGCCTGAAGGTAATGATTCTACTCACCAGAACAAATTCAATAAGCTGTAGTTGTTCTGGTGACTATAGTGTCCATTTAAGCTAATACCTGTCTCTTACTATGCTAACTAAGGGTGGGCGTTCCTGACATTCCACACACGCGCCCCGGTCCGAGAAGGTTACACAGTAGTTTTAACCATGTGAGTGCTAAAGCTTTTCTTGAACACCCTGTAGCTTCTACCACATTCCCCCCTTTGATGCTTCAACACCTGGATACAGGTGGCTAATATGCATCATAACCGAAAATACCATGCCAACCTAGTCTTGGGTTCTAGGCGAGTGATGGATGCTGGCCACTGTGGATCCACGCCAAATTATACCCCCACATCAGCCCACGTTAATGACGACGTCGGCGTGTGCATGACGTCACGCGGGAGACACGCGCGCATGTTTTGGGGTCAAAGGCTGTTTTGCGCAAATCAGAACTGTGAAGCACTTATTTAAAATTTAAATTCAAATTTACTTTTCCTTTTTGCCCTTTCGTGGTTTCCCCAGTGGTTGTTCGAGAGTGTGTTCCTGAGCGTTTATTTCTGATTTCTTACTTTGGCTTTGTTTGACTTCCCTGTATTCTGGTATCCCTGACTTCTGGCTTTCCCTTATCGTTGTGTCCCATTCTGTGCCCCTCGACCTCAGCAAATATCCTGACTATTCTTTGGTAAGTTAAGTCCGGCCATTCTAAGGCAAGGTAAGACCTTACCTTTCCGTCCTAGGTGTGATACAATTCTACGTGCTGGATCCTGACACTTTTGAGCTGAGGTACCGTTTGGCTTCAATTACCAAACTAGTAGTGGTAAGCGCATACCCAGCATACCTGATTCCATCTTTGACATAACTACTGCGATCAGCAAAGTATTCAGTATCTGGTTTATTGAGAGGATAGTTCCGGAGATGAGGCCTACTTCATCCATGATTTCTATATAGTCATGCTGAGTTTGGTCAGGTTCGGGAAGAAAAGTAGCTGGGTTTAGTGAAACGTGAAATTACGCAAATCTTAGCCAAGTGTTTCTCCAAAAGGAGAAGGAGAGTTTTTGAACCCTTGGGTAAGCCTAGTCCAAGTCAATTGTATTTTAATGCCCATAGTAACATCTTCCCATTGAAAGGCAAATATACATTGACTCACTTCTGCTACTCTCCGGCAGAAGAAGGCGTCTTTGAGGTCCAGAACAGTATAATGAGAGGCCCCGCCAGGGACTAAAGCAAGCAAGTTGTATGGGTTTGGAACAGAGTGGATAGTGACCACGGCCTTATTAACAGCTCTGAGATCCTGAACAGGCCTGTACTCATTTGTACCTGGTTTATGTACGGGCAGCAGAGGAGTGTTCCAGGGTGATTGACAAAACTTCAGAATATTATAGTGGATTAATTTTTTTTAGAAATCTTTGAATTCCCCTCACCACCACCTGCGGGATATGGTACTGCTTTAGACTGACAGGAGATGCTCCAGACTTCAGTTCACTTTAAACAGGAGACCGATTCAAGGCAAGGCCATGCAGGTTGTGTTTAGCCCATATACCAGGGATGTCTACAATTCCTGTAGGCAGTAGAGGTTCTTTCATACATGAATTGATAACAAATAGTTTCTTCTTTTGGGACGGAGACAAACATGATTTGAGGACAGTGTGGGAGATCAAGAGCTGTATCACCATTGGGGAGAAAAGTGATCTGAGCTTGAAGTTTTGAGAGGACAAGAGTTGAGTAGGGCAGTCTAGCATATACAAGAACTAGTGTTGGATAACATGGCCTCCCAGGTTGCATGTTCTTTCTAGTAACAGTGATCTGGTAGCTAGTTTAACAGTGGCCCCTACAATGGTGATTGTCCTTCCAGATGCTGGGGTGATAGGTTTTGTCACAACAGAATGTTGCGCCCCCTTGTCAACCATGAATAAACGTTTCTTTCCTGCAATTGTGAGTTCAACCAGCGGCTCCTGATGACCCAGGGGTATGGAGCCAGGCTGGCGTTAGTATTCAGATTCAGAAAACACAGTATCAGCCAATCACATGAAGCCCCTGTCATCTTGGTTAGTACGGCGATATACTCCATCAGGGGAGACATATCCTCCACCAATTGCTGCATACTTGTTGGGCTTCCCCTAGATTCATTGCCTCAATGGTTATAACCTCCTCTCCTCCTCTCTGTTCATTAGTTTGTCTATCATCCCTGCTTCCCAGATTCGGGCATTCATTCTTCCAGCGACTTTCCTCCTTGCAATATGCATACTGGTCTCTGCCCAGGGAGGCGTGGCCAGCTCACCTCACTCTTTGTACTGGGGCTCACCGCCCCCTACCTCTAGAAATAGAGAACATGCCCACAATAGGGTCTGCCAGCAGATCTGCTTTCACTTTCATCTCTTTTGTCTTCTCTCACCTCGTGGCTGCCTCCCTATTCAAGAAAACTTTATTGACAATTTCCAGCAATTGCGTAATGGACATTCCAGCAAAACCTTCCTGCTTCTGTAATTTTCGTCTAATATCACTCTGGGACTGACTAACAAAGGCAAGATTCATCATGCGAGAATTCTCAGGAGCAGTGGGATCAAAAGGGCTGTACAGACGGTAGGACTCATGCAGTCTTTCAAGAAATGAACTAGGGGATTCATCTGGGCGCTGGAGCACCTCAGAAACTTTAGTAATGTTTGTGGGATATTCACCCACTGCTTTCATGCCTGTCAGGACAGCCTGTTGGTAAGTGCAACATTTTGACAGATCTTCAGCTTAGTTAGGATCTCATTTGGGATCTGCATTTGGAAAATGTGTGTTTGCACAGTTATCAGGGTTGTTAATCCCCTCCGACCCCGGAGAAGCTTTAAGAGACTTCAGGGCCACCTGGGTAATGCGGGACCTTTCCTCCGTATTAAATAAAATCATTAATAACTGCTGGCAATCAGACCATGTCGGGTTATGGGTATGCTTAATGGACTGGAACAGAGCAGTCAGGGCCTGGGGTTTCTCCGTTTAGGAGGGGTTGTGGGTTTTCCAGTTCAGCAAGTCAGTGGTGGTAAAGGGAATATATACAAATATCTGAGAAGAATTAACCACACGTCCATCAGCATCCAAGACAGGTTGGGCTCTGAGGGGCAAGATTTTAGTACCAGACCTATCCCTAAGGTCATATTGATGGCTATGGGGCATGTAAGGAAAGCCTCTGGTGTCAAAGAACAAAGGCTATGGGGGACATAAGGAAAGACTATGGGGGACGTAAGGAAAGCCTATGGGGGACGTAAGGCTATGGGTGACGGAAGGAAAGCCTCTGGTGGCAAAGAACAACCCATGCTATGTACGGCACTGGACACAGGCTGGTTGGGTCTAGAGACAGAGTGTGGGGGGGTCCAGGGGGACTAAAAAGAGCGTGGAGTATCCAGCAAATGCTAGGTGTCTGGCAACTGAACCTGGGGAGGAGGTGGGGGCATGTTATTCAAGTCCGGATATAACCAGGCAGCAGGGGAACAAAGGGGTGCTTGATAAGGGCTGGGGAAGGTCAAATGTAGCCAGGCCTTCCCTGAATTGACACCTAAGCGTATGAAGCTTTATTGGATTGAAGTTCACAACTGAAAGATACTGCACATTGGTTGTTTTTCATTTTATATCCCCTCTGGAGGAAACGATGCCATGAGAGTGGTGTGTTGCTGCCCTAAAAGCAAAAAGGTTCATCATCCTACAGAACCAATATTATTATATGGTTCTAGATTTTTGTTTAATATCAGACCAGAACTGTTCTGTACCTTCTGCACTATTATTTTTTTGTCTTGTTTTTCGTCATTTTATGTACCTTCGAGTAAATTATCACTTTGTATTTGTGGGGTAAGTTTAAAGCATCCTTACACAGACCAGATAGAATTATTTAGCGCTCCACTAAGAGGTATTCTATACCACATTTTTGTTGCTATTTTATGTAGTGTGGATAAAAGGGTATCCCACATTAAGTGTTGAGCTGGTGATCACAGAGACACTTTATTGTACCACTATATTACCTCCCATCAGAGGTAATTTTTCCGTTTTAAATAATGCAAACAAGTTCCCCTTAACGGTATAATCCATTTTACAGTTACTGATCACACAAGCTGGAGGTTTGGGTAATTCCGACCCCCTCCTTCCTCCAATGACAGAGTTAACAGACAGTACAAGCAGCTTTCCCTTATCAATAACTTGGCACAGTGGCCGACCAAGAAATACTCCTAAACAAAGTCCACACTCACTTCATTAATGATAGTGTTTCAGGCACTCACATCACTCACAGTCATATGCACACATACAGAAACTACCCCAACTCACATCACTCTCAGCCACACACATACAGACAAACCCCACCAATACCAATACCAATGCCAGTCTATACAGACAGCGGAGAGTGATCAGGTCCCCTAGGACAAATTGTACATATACCAAACACAGTACTGAATGACCCCGGAGTCTTACAGTTATTCAGACGTTTGCTGGTTCCACGACCCAGATAGGAGTAAGTCATTGGGGTGCTCTGGAGCAAGCCAGAAGAGGTCGAGGTTAGCCTAGACAAAAGCGTCTAGCGGTGCCTGAGTTGTCGGCGTCTGCCGAACCCGCTCCAGAGCATGCTGCACCAAGTGGGTCCCGGTTCTTTATTGGAATGGAATTGACAGGCAATGCACCAACATATGTAGCTGGATCTCTCGGGTAACAGACGACACAAGGGTACTCCAGACACAAGTCATTGGAAAAGCAAAAGATTGTTTATTTTGCAGCTGCAAAAGTCCCAGTACTTCTATCAGAAACACGATGTACTAGGCATCGAACCACAATAGAACAAAGTATATATACTGTAAATGTCTAATTGTTGCCTTGTTTTCCACACTTATACTGATAATACAAAATTACACCCATTTTACAATGAGTATATCCAATTATTAAGCTAATACTTATCTCTTACTATGCTAACTAAGGGTGGGCGTTCCTGACATTCCACACATGTGCCCTGGTCCAAGAAGTTTACACAGTAGTTTTAACCATGTGAGTGCTAAAGTTTCTCTTGAACATCCTGTAGCTTCTACTACAGTGTCACTTACCTGGGTCCAGTGGCGTACACATGACCCATGGGGCCCCGGTGCGAAAATTGATCCGTGGCCCCCCCATCCCCTCCCTGCGCGCGGGCCGGGCCGCAACACATGACGGTGGGCACCTGGTCGCAGAGGTTACAGGACTGCGACCCCTGTATGTACGCCAGTGCACGCAGATGCACACACACTTAAAGGACCACTCTAGGCACCCAGACCACTTCAGCTTAATGAAGTGGTCTGGGTGCCAGGTCCCTCTAGGATTAACCCCTTTTTTTTATAAACATAGCAGTTTCAGAGAAAACTGCTATGTTTATAAATGGGTTAATCCAGCCTCCAAATCCTCTAGTGGCTGTCTCATTGACAGCCGCTAGAGGCGCTTTGCGTGCTTCTCACTGTGATTTTCATGTGAGAGCACACAGCGTCCATAGGAAAGCATTATGAATGCTTTCCTAGGTGACCGGCTGAATGCGGCGCAGCTCTTGCCGCCGTGCGCATACAGCCGACGGGGAGGAAGGAGGAGGATCGGAGGAGGAGAGCTCTCCGCCCAGCGCTGGAAAAAGGTAAGTTTTTACCCTTTCCCCTTCCAGAGCCGGGCGGGAGGGGGTCCCTGAGGGTGGGGCACCCTCAGGGCACTATAGTGCCAGGAAAACGAGTATGTTTTCCTGGCACTATAGTGGTCCTTTAAGGACACTACAGACACCCAGATCACATCAGCTCAATGAAGTTGTCTGGGTGTCAGGTCCCTCTAGTTTTAACCCTGCAGCTGAAAACATAGCAGTTTCAGAGAAACTGCTATGTTTCACTGAGGGTTAATCCAGCCTCTAGTGGCTGTCTCACTGACAGCCGCTAGAGGAGCACACTGAACGTCCATAGGAAAGCATTGAGTAATGCTTTCCTATGGGCGGTTTGAATGCGTGCGCGGTCGCATTCGGAGCTGAGAGGTTGAGGGATCCTCAGCGCCAAGGGAGTCCGGCGCTGGAGAAAGGTAAGTGCTGAAGACACACACACACACACACTTACAGACGCATACACACTAGCTAACAGACACACACATTTACTGACAGAGACACAGTCAGCGACAGACATACATACACACTCACTTACAAAACATACACTCTCATTGACAAACACACACTCACTACCAGACATCAAACTCACTAACACACACACACACAGTAACACACTCACTAGCAGACACACACACTAACACTCACTGTAACACTCACACACACTAACACACTCACACACTCTAACCCTCACTCTAACCCTCACACTAACACTCACACACACACTAAC
>OW240913.1:163639009-163671199 GCA_933207985.1 Pelobates cultripes | reverse complement strand
GAAAAAAGTTTTTTGTTTTTAAATCCAAGCTATTGTGACACCAGATGTAATTGGTGGCACTGACTGGGGAAATGGGCACAGTATGCACTGTGAGCCTGACACAGAAGCTGGCAGCAGTGGCAGACAACTGACTGCTATTCAATCTATAACAGTGAAAAAAGTTTTTTGTTTTTAAATCCAAGCTATTGTGACACCAGATGTAATTGGTGGCACTGACTGGGGAAATGGGCACTGTGAGCCTGACACAGAAGCTGGCAGCAGTGGCAGACAACTAAGTGCATTTACATTACATAGAAAAAAATAAATAAAAAAAAAGCATACCCTTATCCCTAACCTAGCTATGCTTTTCCCTATCTTATGAACAGCAGCTACACTTTCCCTCCTCTTACTAAGCATGCAGCTTGAGAATGAATCTAAAATGGATGCTGTCCAGTAGGTGGGAGGGTCTGCTAGGGAGGCTATGCTGCTAATTGGCTGGAATGTGTCTGCTGACTGTGAGGTACAGGGTCAAAGTTTACTCAATGATGACGAATAGGGGGCGGGTCGAACCGCGCATATGTTCGCCCGCCGTGGCGAACGCGAACATGCTATGTTCGCCAGGAACCGTTCGCCAGCGAACCGTTCGGTACATCACTAGCTTTGAATAAAAAAATAATTTTAAAAAAAAGTTGAGACTGGGCAGCTTTGCTTTCCTATCACTAGAAAAGGACCCATATAATGGGGAGGACAGAGGGTGGGGCATTTGGTGGGGGCCCTAATATTTTTAATAAAGCGATCAATTTATTATCCCCTTTCCGGGCCCCCATTTTTCCACTGTCAGTGGGCAAATAGTTTGGATATATATTTGTGATCCAGGCCTGGAGTTGAAGCCTCTGGGCCTGTATGCAGCTGGATCATTTTTCCCCATTTGTCTTGTGGCTATTTGGAATTTAATGAATAATCCTGAAAGCATCTAAAAGAATCCTGCTTGAAAGTACAGTGGTTTTATATATTCCCAATCTACTGGCCACTTCACTGCCAATACAATCAGTGTTATTTGCTGCATACTTGGTAGGAATAATACACTTTATCTATACACTGCTTAGTGAATAAACCCCTAAACACAGGGCTATAAAGTTTCCTATCTCAGGGTGTTGGTCTTTCTTGTTTTCTACTTCTGTATTTCTAACTGTGCAGTAACATATCTAATTGTATGTGCATAGTAACTTCCCTAATTCTAACTGCATAGTTAAACTGAAACTTAGCTTAGTGCAAGGCTTGACCATGTATGGTAACATGAGAATAAAGAGTACTCCCCCATTACACCTGCTAGTTATAGGTTAATATATATTAAGATAAGATAGATGATTTATATTGTTATTGGATAATGATTATAAGATCACCCCTCTTTCCTCTTGAATATAATCTGTTGTACCACCTATTAAATGTCAGAATGGCACTCAGAATAAAGAGTTGAACCAAATTGAAAATGCTTGGGCTTGGGCTAATTGGTTCCACAGAAAGTCATGTGGTGGCATGTGGTGACTTGGAAATCTGAATCTCCTCTGATCATCTGATTGTCCTGAATTCTGCTGAAGTCTGTTATATGAATTTATAAAGTTGGAAAAAGGAGCAAGAAAGAGGCTGTCAATGTTTCTATGGGAAACAAGGATATGCATTCAAGATCCATGGTCAATTATGTAAATTGTGATGATCAATGATCATGATCACAGTAATGTATGTAAATCTATATTTTCTCTTTATTTAGAATTTACAATAACTATTCCAGTATGCCATCAAACCTATGAATAATACCTACGCTTTATTGCACTGCTATGGGCAAAGCAACATACTGCTCTATATTTATGAAACTATTTTGTGTTTTTATTTTTGTTAAAATATTTGTCTCTATTTCCTGTGTTGGCATTATTTTTTTCCTCTGATAACAAAGTCTGCCTATTTTGTCTGCCTCTGAAAATCTGTTTATCCTTCCAGAAACACATTTTATTTAAAATTCTTTAATCTGTCTTGGACAGAGAACAACGTCGCCTTCATTGTCTTCACTGTTTGCCTTAAGACAAATATGGTTAATGAGACCTATATCCTTAACTCACCCTGTTCAGGAATGGAACAACAGCAACAGAAACAGCCAGAGTCCTCAAAGAATTGTTAAAAGTTAGCTCTAACATTAATAATTTTAATTAATTTATTCCATAAAATAACAACCATGCTTTTTTTTTTTAAATAGTGTAAGATTTCTATGGAACCAGGGACATTAACTTAAAATTAACTTATGATTAGTCTGTTGATTGATATGTTTACTTGCTGTGGCAGCTAGAAGCTCCAGTATGCTGCCCTGCAGTCCTACCTCCATTCTATTTTCTCAAAGCAAGCACATAACATATTTGGTGGAGGACTATTGGGCCCAATACAGCTCTTGTGTTGTATTAGCTATGCTGGAGAGAGCAAGTAACCTGCATGTACCATGTAACAGGGTTCTCCTGCAATCTCCTGTCACTCAGCAGACATCTACAAGATTTTGTGAGAAAACACCAATTTTCTTTTTAGTAAATCCTGTTTAGCTAGTGGGACCCTACATAAGATAAAAATAATAATTTGGAATTGTTATAGCGCTTTTCTCCCTGTGAGACTCAAAGCACTTTACAAATATACAAACATAAAGACATAACAGTTCAGAGTTTCTGATGGTCAGATGAGCAGACAGAATGCCTGATGGAAGAGGTGAGTCTTTAGTTTTTTTTAATAGTCTACAAAGACGGTGCCTCTCTGATTGAGCACGGTAAAGAGCTCCAGAAGGTAGGCACAGCATGGCTGAATGCCCTGGAACCTGAGTTTGTCTTTATTGGCACTGACAGGAGGGATTTGCTGGCTGACCAAAGTGAACGAGATGGAATATAGGGTGTCAGGAGCTCTTTCAGGTACTGTGCGCCTTGATTGTTTAAGGCTTTGAAGGTCAGCAGGTCAATTTTAAAATATTTTCGCCATTTAATTGGAAGCCAATGCAGGGAGTGGAGAACAGGTGTTATGTGACAGGAGCAAATTTGATTGCTCAGTAGTCTGGTTGCTGCATTTTGTACAGTCTGAAGTTGAAGGAGTTCTTTTTCTTGGAGGCCCAAGTAAAGTACATTTCAGTAATCTAGCCGAGAGGATACAAATGCATGGATTAATGTTAGCATATCATCCAGTGGAATTAAGTGTTATATTGTGGCTATGTTTTTCAGATGAAAGTAGGCAGATTTTATTATGAATGAAACCTGCTGTTTAAATGATAGTCCAGAGTCAATCAGCACTCCGAGGTTGTGTACCTTTGATGAACTAATGAGTTCAGAGCCTCCAAGCTCCAGGCCTGTTTTGTGATCATATTGAGATATTTTTGTTGCCCAGAGTCACCTCACCAAGACTAACTCTGTTTTGTCACGGTTCACATTTAGCCAACTAGCATTCATCCATTCTATGCGTTCTGCTAGGCAACTGTTGATGCGGTATGTTGGGTCTGTAGTATCTGGAGCAAAGGAGAAGTAGAGTTGTGGGTCATCAGCATAACAATGATACCTTAGACCATGTCGCCTGATGATATCCTCCAGTGGTAACAAATAAATTGCAAATAGCATGGAAGACAAAATGGATCCTTGTGGAACTCCACAGGCCAGTTCTGTCGGTGCTGATGAGCTTGATCCTGATGTTACTCTCTGTAATCCACCAATGAGGAAAGATTTAAACCAGTTAAGGACTGTGCCTCCTAGACCACCGATGTGCTACAAGCACTCAATTAAAATCCTATGGTCAATCTTGTCAAATGCAGTTGAGAGATCCAGGAGGATTAGGATGGAGCAATTACCTTTGTCTGTTGCCATAAGGAGATCTTTTAGCACTCGGACTAGCACTGTTTCCATGCTGTAACAGCATCTGAAGCATGACAGGAAAGGATCATAGATATTCAAGCCTGATAGAGGGGCCTCCAGTTGAGTTGCCATTACTTTTTCAATTAGTTTCCTCAGAAATGGAAGGTTGGATACTGGTCTGTAATTAACCATGCAGTCTGGGTCTAGTGAAGGTTTCTTTAAGAGGGGTTTTACCACAGCTTCTTTTAAAGGATCTGGGAAGTCTCAATGCATGCGGATATAAGCTGAGTTGGAGCAGGGTGTAATTTTTGCATGGTTCTTTTAACTCCCTCTATATCTACATTTGTAAAAGTGGACCATAAACTGTAGCAGTCTGGCATTCCATTGTGGTGGTTCTGGTGTGTAACTGGCTGGCCTGTGATAGAGGCTCGGATGGAGGAAATCTTGTCTGTGAAGAAGATCGCACATTTTTCACACTTATCCTGAGAACAGTTGGGGGGGATATGCATGCATGCTGGTTTGCAGAGCCTTTCTACTGTGTGAAACAGTTGCCTGGGTCTACTGTCGGAGAGTGTTATTTCACATTACAAAAATTAAGATTTCTGAGTTATCTTCACTTGATATTCATTGAGATATTGATTCAGAGGAAACATGCCATGTGGCATAGAGATTCTGCACAGATTGATTCTTCTGTGAAAAATAAAGTCTTCAATGGTGATGGGCATCACAGTGCAAATAAATGACAACTTATTCCTGAAATCAATAAGGTCACTGGGGCAGTTATTAAATCTCGGTCAATATGAAATGATTATCTAAAAATACCCTCAATGTAGTATTAGTAAATATGAATTATTAGTAGATGTGACCAGGACAGTTCAAGGACAATACAACAATTTGTGGCTAGACAGGCAAAGATGCAGTTGCTCCCCAGTCCCTCAGTTTTGCAGATCACACACATATATCATGAGTGCCTTGCCCAGAACACATGATGTGTGTGTAAGAACCACACAATTGTGACTCCATTAGTAGGGCACCCAAACAGGGCTGTATTTAAAACTTCAAAGACACATTCTTATACACTCACATACACAAAATCACACACATACATAGATATATATTTTCACATACACATTCTAATAAACAATCACACATTCACACAAACTTATACACAAATAAGTTTTTGATCTTAAAAGTTATAAATATAAAAGAAACAAACTGAAACCAATGTGGCTTAGTAGAGAAGTAAAACAAGAGATTACAAATAAGAAAATTGCATTTAAAGCCTTTAAATCGGACAAATCAGAGGCATCCTATATAAGATATAGCCAATAATGCTTGCAAAAAGGCAATTAACGTGGCTAAACTAGAAAATGAGAAATTGATAGCCAAAGAATTCAAAACCAACCCCACATTTTTTTTCAAGTACATCAATTCTAAAAAACAAACAAAAAGGAAAGTGTAGGTAAAACAGAGATGGGTCAGTTAGTTAATGAAGAACAGGAAAAGGCAGACATTTTAAATAACTATTTTTCTTCAGTATATATTAAACAAACATAAAAAGTATATAGGTACACCTAAAGTGAGCCTAGATATGAATAGTAGTATAACATACAATTCTGGTAAGTATTTAAATTGTAGCAAAGTAGATATTGTGAGAGATTCACCAATAAATTGCTATCAAATAAATTAAATAACGACCTTATAAGGTTAACTCCTATGTCCAGGTCATAAAGCCTACATCAAACATCACTGGTATAGATACGATAAAGAGAGCTTTATTGAGATGGCTCTGTATATGAACTCGAACAAGAAAATGTTGCTATTGGTGAGTGCTATTTGCGAAAGAAGGCTATGCAATTAAAGGACCACTCTAGGCACCCAGACCACTTCAGCTTTATGAAGTGGTCTGGGTGCCAGGTACCTCTAGGATTAACCTTTTTTTTATAAACATAGCAGTTTCAGAGAAGTTTCCAGAGCCTCTAGTGGCTGTCTCATTGACAGCCACTAGAGGCGTTTTCGTGCTTCTCACTGTGAAAATCACAGTGAGAGCACGCAAGCGTCCATAGTAAAGCATTTTAAATGCTTTCCTATGCGACCGGCTGAATGCGCGCGCGGCTCCTGCCGCGCATGCGCATTCAGCCGATGACGTCGGGAGCAAGGAGGAGAGGAGGAGTACAGCTCCCCGCCCGGCGCTGGAGAAAGGTAAGTGTTTAACCCCTTCCTCTCCCCAGAGCCGGGCGGGAGGGGGACCCTGACGGTGGGGGCACCCTCAGGGCACTATAGTGCCAGGAAAACGAATATGTTTTCCTGGCACTATAGTGGTCCTTTAATAAAGTATCAGGGAACCGCTCAATCTGTACATGTGAATGTAAATATAAGTATCTTAGGTGAGCCGATAAGGCAGACTTCCTCAAACTCCGGTTCTCGAGATGTTGCTGAACTACAACTCCCATGATTCTATGAATGAAATAGGCTGAGGATCATGGGAGTTGTAGTTAAGCAACATCTGGATGGCCGGAGTTTGGGGAACCCTGCTTTAGAACATAACCTTGTAAGGCAAGCTTCCCCAAACTATGGCCCTCCAGATGTTGCTGAACTACAACTCCCATGATTCTATGAAGGAAATAGAGAGGCTGATAATCATGGGAGTTGTAGTTCAGCAACATCTGGAGGGCCGGAGTTTGGGGAAGCCTGCGATAAGGGTTCAGTTCGAAAAAATTATCTCCCATAGATAACCGCTAGACATGTGTATAGGGGTGAGGAGATACAAAGTCCATAAATGGCCATCCTCTAAAGTACATCCCCTATGTCTAAACTATAATGCAGGTTCGTTGGATCAATTCAGTCCTGGATCCCACAGTATATATTGCAAAAATAAGAATCATATGTCAACTAAATAAAGCTAATTGCCAGATAGCCAAACTGACAAAAAATGAAACTGCTCAAAGACTCTCTCCCTGTAAATCTCACTATACAGACGTTGGAGAATAAGTAAAAAGTAAAATAAACAATTAGAGCGACATGCTAACCATTAGTGATAAATAAAGTTCCCAGTGAAAACCAAAGCTAGAATGCCTGACGTGTGTTTCGGTGAAGTATTACATGCACCTTCGTCAGGGAAAAAACATTGTAATGACAGTGATTCTCTCTTAAATCCTGTTTTCAAACGTGGGAAAGCTAAATGTCAACTAATGTTCTGTCTGTAAATTAATTGGGGTCTGTGTAGTATGTGGAGGCGTGTGTAGCTCAAGATGCAAACACCCACAGTCCCGTGTTTACCAATAGTGTACAAGGGTGAGAGGGGTCTCTTATTTGTACCAAAATTAAGGAAATTCCAGTATCTTAGAAACTCAGATACTATTGTATTTAGATTGCAGTATGTATCCCAAGGCTGCCCCATTCCCTGTTATGTATGGGGCGTGTATATAGATTGAGGTGAGTAAACTCAGTATCGTGCCATCACAGTCCAATGTGTCACAAATACATGTAAAGAGTTTAGTTCATTATCGGGCATGACGTGTATTAGGAATAGGGGTATCAAACAAATGCAAGGATCGGCATGCAGTACTCGACCCCTAGTCCTTAATGTACCTGTCATGGCAATATACAGAGACACAGGTTGCATAGCTCACCCGGGAGCTGTGCAAAATCCCATGAAAAGGATATCTATGTGAAGGAGTACCCAATCCCATTTATGTGTCCCATGCTCCGGTAACATAACCAACCCGGAGCAGCAGCCTGAACATCTCAGTGTACACCTACCCACAACCAGGGCCGGCGCTACCATAAGGCGGCACAAGCGGCCGCCTTAGGGCGCACGGACCTAAGGGGCGCAAAAATGTCTGAGTGACTGGCGGGAGCACGGAGAACTCCGCTCCCGCCAGACAATTTCTGCAGCAATCTGCCCAGCTGGCTGAGAAACGTGCACCCACTGAGGGAAGGGGGCGGAACAGCGAGGAGCGACCGCGGCAACTCTCTTCCTGAGCTACAGGCCGCTGGGATACATGACATCATATCCCGGCGGCCAACTGCTGTGGAGGAAAGCTACAACAGTGCAGCGGGACCTCTGTTTTGCAACTATAAGAAACAGTAAGTGTGTGTGTGTGTGTGTGTTAATGTGTGTGTGTTAGAGCCAGTGTGTGTATGTAAGAGTTAGTGTGTGTGTGTGTTAGAGCCAGTGTGTGTGTGTAAGAGTTAGTGTGTGTGTATGTAAGAGTTAGTGTGTGTGTGTGTTAATGTGTGTGTGTTAGAGCCAGTGTGTGTATGTAAGAGTTAGTGTGTGCGTGTTAGAGCCAGTGTGTGTGTGTGTTAGAGCCAGTGTGTGTGTGTGTAAGAGTTTGTGTGTGTGTAAGAGTTAGTGTGTGTGTGTGTGTTAATGTGTGTGTGTGTTAGAGCCAGTGTGTGTATGTAAGAGTTAGTGTGTGTGTTAATGTGTGTGTGTGTGTTAGAGCCAGTGTGTGAATGTAAGAGTTAGTGTGTGTGTGTGTGTGTTAATGTGTGTGTGTTAGAGCCAGTGTGTGTATGTAAGAGTTAGTGTATGTGTGTGTGTGTGTAAGAGTTAGTGTGTGTGTGTGTGTGCAAGAGCCAGTGTGTGTGTGTGTAAGAGTTAGTGTGTGTGTGTGTTAATGTGTGTGTGTAAGAGTTAGTGTGTGTGTGTGTTAATGTGTGTGTGTTAGAGCCAGTGTGTGTATGTAAGAGTTAGTGTGTGTGTGTTAGAGCCAGTGTGTGAATGTAAGAGTTAGTGTGTGTGTGTTAATGTGTGTGTGTTAGAGCCAGTGTGTGTATGTAAGAGCTAGTGTGTGCGTGTTATAGCCAGTGTGTGTGTGTGTGTAAGAGTTAGTGTGTGTGTAAGAGTTAGTGTGTGTGTGTGTCTAGAAACTGTGTGTGTGTAAGAGACTGTGTGAGTGTAAAGCAGTGTGTGTGTGAGAGACTGTGTGTGTGTTACAGCTAGTGAGTGTGTATAAGCAGTGTGTGTAAGAGACTGTTTGTGTGTGTCTGTTAGAGCCGGTGAGTGTGTATAAGCTGTCCAAGTGTGTAAGAAACTGTGTGCGTTAGAGCCAGTGTGTGTGTATTAGCAGTGTGTGTGTGTGTAATGGTCAGTGTGTGTATGTTATGGTCAGTGTGTGTGTGTGTATGAGCGAGTGAGTGTGTGACGCAAGGGGGTAAAGAAAAGTAGGATGAAGACACAAAAGATGTAAAAAATAATGCCAGACAGGATACAATATACAAAAAAGGAAAACAAGAGAAAAAGGTGGTAAGATGCAAAGGGGCAAAATAATTGGTAAGAGGGGCAAAAGTGGGAATATTAGACAGACAGGTGAAGATAAATTTTGGGGGCAGCAAAATGTGTCTTCGCCTGTGTAGACAGAAGTCCTTGCACCGGCCCTGCCCGGCCCCCACCCCTGGGCGGCGGGTGGGGGCCATAAAGATAATGAGGGGGGGACCTACTGTCCACCCCCCGTCCGGCCCCCACCCCTGGGCGGCGGGTGGGGGCCATAAAGATAATGAGGGGGGGACCTACTGTCCTCCCCCCCGCCCCCACCACTGGGCGGCGGGTGGGGGCCAAATGATAATGAGGGGGGGGGCCTACTGTCCTCCCCCCCCGGCCCCCACCCCTGGGCAGCGGGTGGGGGCCATAATGATAACGAGGGGGGGCCTACTGCCCCCCCGGCCCCCACCCCTGGGCGGCGGGTGGGGGCCATAATGATAACAAGGGGGGGACCTACTGTCCAACCCACCTCCGGCCCCCTCCCCTGGGCGGCGGGTGGGGGCCATAAAAATAATGAGGGGGGGACCTACTGTCCTCCCCCCCCCCGGCCTCCACCCCTGGGCGGCGGGTGGGGGCCCTAAGTCAATTTCCCCCCTACCCACCAAGGCGATTAGGGGTCCCCAAGCCCCTAGTCACCCAACCCCCCACCCAAATAAAAAGTCCCTACCTACCCCCCTCACCCTAAAAAATAGTGAGAGGGGAATAAAATAACTAACCTGTCAAATAAAATTAAACTTACCATTCAACGTCTTCTTTTTTTCTCAAATCTTCATTTTTCAGCCCCAAAAAAGGCCATATAAAAAAACCATCATAACCGTTGAATTGAAAATAAAATAAAAATCCCGAGCGCAAAAAAAAAAACCTGACGAAAAAGAAAAAAACAGAGTACAAAAAAATTTTTTATCTTCACCCATGGAGGGCTCCGCGCAGACTGAGCTCTGCAGGGGGGAGGACAGTAGGTCCCCCCTCTCATTATCTTCATGGCCCCCACCTGCCGCCCAGGGGTGGGGACAGGGGGGGGGCAGTATATCCCCCCCCTCATTATCATTATTGCCCCCACCCGCCGTCTAGGGGTGGGGGCCGGGGGGGGACATTAGGTCTCCCCCCTTATTTTACTTTAGGGCCCCCACCCGTCGTTTAGGGGTGGGAGCCAATAAAATATTTTTGTTTTTTTTTACAGTGAGCAGCCACAGGCGGTATAGCGAGTAGGGGCATTGGGGAGATTTTAATCTCCCTTGTGCTATTATGGGGGTCATATTGACCCCATAGAGTGAGGGGGGAAGTATTTGCCTGTCAAAAACATATCTAATAGTGATGCAGAAAAAAACATGAATCTTCAATATCTCTCGTTCTTTACTTTTCATTAAAATGAAACTATAGTGCTAGGAAAACAAAGTTGTCTTCCTAACACTATAGTGACCTGTTGTGCCATCCTCCTTCTCGGCACCCTCCCCTCCCCCACCCCCCGATGTCACTGAAGGGATTAAAAACATCTTCAGCACTAATGGCTAGCCTTTTGCCTTGTGACTATGGCCCCTGGGAGTTATTGCCATTTAAATGCCTTTATTTATGGCTATTGTACTATGGAGACTGTTTCTGGTCCTTTAAATTGTATTGCTACAATTCTGTACTTTTGAGGTGGCACTTCGGATGCAGCCGAAGTAGTCAAAGTAGCCACCTTTCGACAAACGAACACGTGGTGGCGGACATTTTAATTCATTTGAACGCGTTCAGCTGTGTTTGGTCGTCGAGTTCATGGAACTGAAATCAGATACGCGACGGCACGAACACCGCTGAACTTTTACTTTCTATGTGACTACGACGCTTCGACAGTAGTCAAACGGCGTTCGACTATACGAACGCCACATTAACCTTACCTATTTGCATGAACGGCCTACGTTCGTGCATTGGAACAGCAGTTAACTATGGTGAATAGACTGGCCGCACAGTCCAAATCTGTGGAACTGTTTTGGGCATGAAAATGTGCATGTGGTAGGTCAAAGGAGACTTCCAGCTATCTCTCGAACCACTGGGCCAATCTGCATGATTTTTGAGTATGTTGGTTTCCTGATTATGCTGATTCAGAAAATGTACATAGGAATGTGATGTATAATTTTGGAGTTATAGAAATTGTATAAAAAGTGTATTTTTCACTTGGAGATAGTTGAGCTTATACAGTAATTACCCCAATTATCTCCCAAGCAGAGGGGAGGAATTTACTGTAATGAATGGGAGTGTTTAACTGTGTGTCTGTAAACGATTGGTTGTTGAGTTTGTGTTTTCAGTGCCCAACAAGGTCCACGTGGGTGGTAACCTTGTGGGGAAATGTGTATATAAGAAGCAATAAAGCCTCAGTGCATTCTGTTCCTGTTTGACCCTCAACACGTAGTCTTGTCTCGTGATTGGAGGGGAACTGCTATAATCACACTGGAGATTGCTATACTTTGTAAACTCCCCTGAGCTCTAATCACTTAGCTCTTTTAAGAGCTGTTCCTGATATGCTCTCCTGGAAGAGAGGTCTTTACCACATGGTCCTGGAGGACAGAGGCTGATCCAGGGTGGAAGGAAGACGGCAAGACTCTAGTTAAGCTATTGTGGTTGTGGAGTCTGCCGTGGTTGTGGTATCCGGTGTGGTGCTTATGGTCCTCGGGGCAAGCTAGGAATCAATGGAAGGTACTCGGTCGGAGTACAGGTGATCCGTTACACCCATGCTGATGTCCCTTTGTGCAGGATCTGCATCTAATACTTTTCATGGGGTTTTGGGTGAAGCTGAATGTCCACATGCAAAGCGTGTTGATGTTCAGCATCATTTAGAGCTCCTCTAAGGACCGGTAAGTGCCTGTAGTGGCTGTCTTGTAGACAACCACTGTAGGTGGAGTTAACCCTGCAAGGTAATTATTGCAGTTTATCAAAAACTGCAATAATTACAATTGCAGGGTTAAGGGACCGAGGACACTGCATTCAGGTCTGGGTGCCTATAGTGTCCCTTTATGTTTTTGTGTTCATTGTTTTCTGCAACACCATGATCACCAATGAAAATTCACCTGTGTAATAAATGCAGCGAGTACTGTCCCATCGCTAGGGAATGGGGGCAGAGGGGTCCATGTTCCCCCTCCCAGGTCAGACCGTGCCTCCCCTTGTACTCCCCCCAATTGAAACTAGTGAAATGGCTCACTGCGCTGCATTTGGAACCGAGTCGCGCTGCAAGGAGCACTGATTTACACTCCCTGTCTGTTCATTCACCCAAATTATTTAAGTTTCGACTGAGCGGCACCAGCAGACGTGCTGACATACGATGAAGCCATAGAGTGAGAAGGAGAGAGCAGAGCCCAAGTGCACAGTGTGGGGTGGAGACATCTTTTAGAGTGCACTGAAGAACTAGTAACAGAGAAGAGCAGAGAGGAGCAAAGCATGATTAAATAGAGGGGAGCAGAGCAAGTGGAGGGGAGGGGAGCAGAGCAAGTGGAGAGGAGCAGAGCAAGTGGAGAGGAGCGGAGCAGAGCAAGTGGAGGGGAGGGGAGGGGAGCAAGTGGAGGGGAGGGGAGCAGAGCAAAGAGTGGGGAGGCAGAGCAGAGCAAGCAGGCAGAGAGGAGCAGATAGTGCGGCCAGAGGCCTGTGTCGAATCTAGGTTCTGAGAAAAGTGACTTACATTAAAACATTACCTACCTGAGAGTGCAGTTTACAGAGGGATTGAGCAAGTGGAGCGGACACTCCAGACAGTAGCATTACTACTGTAAGTAACATGAACTTCAATTGAAGCTTTTCAGGAAATGATACGTATGTTTCCAGGATTACATATTGTGAGTATAAGAATGAAACAAGTAATTTTAGTTTGTTTTGGTATAGGATTCACCAACTTTTATACAGGTCATAGACTGGTCGGGGCACAAATTTTAGTTTAATTAAGCAGTTTTGGTGTATAAATCATAACCCTGCAGTCTCACTACTCAATTACCTGAGATTTAGGAGTTAAATCACTATGTTTTTGCAGCTCTTGCCACATCTCCCTTTGCCGTGAGTCACATAGCCTCAATGAAAAAGTGTTTTTATTTTTTACAGTACAGTGTGTTTGCTTTAAAGATTTTTACCTCTTAACGGGGTGTTGCTTGGAGGCAAAAAGACCAGGGGATTTTATTAATTATTCAATAACCTAGATATTTCTGATTTGGAACTGTTCACACAAATAAAGAGAATTTTTAATTCTCCATCTACTTTTTTCCTTGGCCCCTCATGTGCCCCCTTAAATATGAATGCTGGAGATGCCACTGCTCATCTCACCTTGCAGTTACTTGTAAACATCTCTAAGGACGCCATATATTTATACTAGTGGTCTATATATGAATACTGAAGACTGGAAAAAATGCATATTTTTGCACAATATATGTTGCAATGATAAAGATTCCCCTTTTTATATTTTTGCTGTGTTGTGGGTTTTAAATTAACACATTACAATGTGCAAGGCTCTAAAATTTCCAATGGGGCAGAATATATCCAGGGGTAAATAACTTTTTATTTTTACCTTAATTTTTTTTTCTCCCTTCTGTATCCTCTCCACATGCTTCTTTCTATGTCCTACTGAACGAATGGGATCAACTGCCTCTATTTGCTCCAAAATAAAAAAAAGCTGTCATTAAAAAAAACAGTGGCTAACTGCAAAGGAAGCCACACAGTATGACAGACATTTGTTTTTATAGACCAGATAGTAGTAAGATGTACACCATGTGTTACCACATTAAGCTCATTTTCATGTCTGTGAATTATGCACAGACAGTGTAAAGATTCCTGCAGAGCTCTGTGATTCACTCATACCTGCCACACAATGCTGTGGAGCTCTGTGATACATACATACATATACACTGCAAATCAGGGCCGGACTGGGAAAAAAATTAGGCCCGGGCATTTTTCAATCAGAGCGGCCCCCTAAGAAGGGGGCGGGGCCAGAGAGTGTGTGTTTTGTCATCACTAATGACAAGCACCCCCCTCTCAAAGTGAGCATGTTGGTTCAATGCCCAGAGCCCCGCTGAAGAGCTCTGGCATTAGAAAAAGGCCCCGAATTTGTTCTGCGCAGCGCAAGCAAATTTAATAACATGCTTGCGCTGTGTTTGCTTTTAAATTGTCTCTGGTGTCTCCACAAGTGGGATACCAGAGGACAAAAGGGCCAGGAAAGTGCATGGTGCATATGTTTGGAGCCTGCTTGTGGGATTGCGTGTGTGTAGAGTGTGGTGTGGTATTGTATAAATAGGTCAATATAATTTGTGTTTGTGGTGTAATATGTGTGGCTAGGGGCTGTAGAGAGTGTGTGTATAGGGGGCATAGTTTTATAGGGGATGCAGCGAGTGTGTGCATACAGGCTGAAGTGTGTGTGTATAGGTGACGTAGTGTGTGTAGGGGTTGCAGAGAGAGTGTGTTTAGAGAATGTTGTATGTGTTTGCTGACAAGGAATGTAGTGTGTGTGTGTAGGAGATCTACTGTGCAAATGACCCAGTTTATGTGTGTGTGTGTGTGTGTAGAGGATTAAGAGTGCATATAGGGTAAGGGATCTAGTGTGTATCTGGAGCGTAATGTGTGTAGTGGTGCAGTGTGAGGGGTGTTGTAGTGTGTGTGTGTGTGTGTGTGTGTGTGTGTATGTATATATTTATATATATTTGGACTTATTGTATGTGTGAAGGGCGCAGTGTGTGTATGTAAGAGGGGTGCTGTGTGTGAGGGTGTTTTTATCTGCTGTCACATTCTGTGTGCTGTGTGTGTCTGGGGGCGCAGTGTGTGTCTGGGTGGTGCTGTGTGTGTCTGGGTGGTGCTGTGTGTGTCTGGGTGGTGCTGTGTCTGGGGGGGTGCTGTGTGTGTCTGGGGTGCTGTGTGAGTCTGGGTGCTGTGTGAGTCTGGGTGCTGTGTGTCTGGGGGTGCTGTGTGTGTGTCTGGGTGCAGTGTGTGTCTGGGGTGCTGTGTGAGTCTGGGTGCTGTGTGTCTAGGGGTGCTCTGTGTGTCTGGGGGTGCTCTGTGTGTCTGGGGGTACTGTGTGTGTGTCTGGGTGCAGTGTGTGTCTGGGTGCTGTGTGTGTCTGGGTGCAGTGTGTGTCTGGGGTGCGTGTGTGTCTGGGGGTGCAGTGTGTGTCTGCGCGCCAGGTGTGTGTGTCTGGGTGCGCTGTGTGTGTCTGGGTGCACTGTGTGTGTCTGGGTGCGCTGTGTGTGTCTGGGGGTGCTGTGTGTGTCTGGGGGCGCTGTGTGTGTCTGGGGGGCTGTGTCTGGGGGCGCTGTGTGTGTCTGGGGGGCTGTGTCTGGGGGTGCTGTGTGTGTCTGGGGGTGCTGTGTGTGTCTGGGGGTGCTGTGTGTGTCTGGGTGGTGCTGTGTGTCTGGGGGGTGCTGTGTCTGGAGGCTGTGTGTGTGAGTGAATGTATTTTTTATTTAAATATATTTTTTTTACTAATAAAAAAATAAAAATAAATTATATCCCCCCCCCTCCCTTCTTACCTTTATCCTGGGAGGGGGGGGAGATTCCGTTCTGCCTGGGGAGGGGTGGGGAGCCATGCTGCCTTCCCTGGTGGTCCAGTGGTGAGAGTGAACTCTAACCTGCAGGTTAGAGTTCACTCTCGCGAGATCTGAGCGTTGCCGCGGCAACGCTCAGAATCTCGCGAGAGGACCCGGCGGAGCTGCTTGTTAGAGCTCCGCCGGTCCTCTTTCCTCCCTCCCTCACCCAGCCGGCGGCCGCATCTCCCTGTCTGTGGGCCGGTGAGGGAGATCTGTGATCTCCCCGGCCGGCCCATGGAGGCACACAGCGGGGCCGGCGCTCGCATAGCGCTGGCCCTGCAGGGGCCGGCCGGGGAGATCCTGTGATCTCTCCTGCCGGCCTGGCCCCATGTCCATCGCGGCCCACCGGGCATTTGCCCGGTATGCCCGATGGCCAGTCCGGGCCTGCTGCAAATATGATGTAAAGCTCTCTAATGTATAGTTGCCAATCCATTTCTGTATGTACTGTCATCTCTTCTTTTGAAGGAACGACAATATTCACCTGCTCACAGACACACATGCTACACTCAGTAAGACACACACACACACACATACACACACTATGCTGTTTACAGATAAATAGCTTCTGTTTGAAACTATGCAAACAAGGATATTTGTTTATCTCCGTCTGTTATTCCATATACTGAGACCCTGAGGAGGCAGGCTGAAAGCTAGCCAGGAAAAGGGAAGTGGTGGGTAAAATCAAGGCAGGGGAGGTCTTGAGTGAGCTAAGGGGTGGAGCTCTGGGAAGGAGTGTTGTTACTATATATAGGTGGCCATTTTCTGTAAGTGGTTCAGCCATCTTAATAATCTCAGATTGGAGCAGCTTCCCTGTGCTGTTGCCAGAGCTTATTTTCGGCCAGAACATCCATGGATATTGATCAGGTCCTGGCTGCTCTTCGGGCTGAGGCACTTCGGGATGGCTGGGCGCAACTGCAACCCAGCTTGTTAGGCTGCTGCACGGGGGCCACCCCAGCTCGTCCTCCCGCTTATTTTAGCCACACGCCGGCCGGCTGTCCCCCAGACGCTTGAGCCCCAGTCCGGTCTCATGGCCTAAGCGGTCCGCGACCATGTGGATTTGTGCCCGGATTCCTCCAGGCAGCTGGCTCAGCCTGATAGGAGCCACAGACGCGAGGCCGGGTGTGGCCTCCACTGTTCCTGTTCCTGTCTCTCCACCGCGGGCCGCCAGGAGCGGGACACGTGCTGGGCAATCTGGAGCGTTGCGCGGTGGAGACATGTATGTACGTAGTGGGGAATTGCGATGCAGACTAGAACATAAACTAACCCCATCCAACCCCCCAATAACGACAGACCACTTTAGTATGGATGAAACAGGTCACAGCATTTATTATCACAAACTAAATTACTGCATAACACATCCATAACTTTATTTATTAAATCTCTTCTTTTTCTGTAACCAAAACGTTAGACATAAATAAGCATAATTTAACATATATACATATATAACTCCACACATAGGGTTATACAGTGACCCAACTGTCCTTGCCAATAAACATACAGTGGTTCCTAATCACCACTTCCTCTCACCTTCCCCCTCGTCATAAAAATCATATCTTTCCAATACTCGCCATCAGCCGACCTTATCCACGCTCGATGGGCACGACACCTCAGACAACCTAATGTTAACCGTTTGAAGCAGGAGAGGTTGAGACTTTAAAAACTTGTTCATCTCATTCCATATACTTAAATGTAACCCCTCAAACTCAATTGGCAAGGACAAACCCCCGCCACAACCCCGCTGTTTTACACCTAAAATCAGCGGGGGACCCCACCACAACCAGCCATGGCCTGTTCCACCAGTTCTTGCAGTGCTAGATTAACATAGAATAAATACTGCACCAGTAAATGAAATGACAATTCGAGATTGTGACGAGAGCAGTCTTGCCACATTGCATTGGAGAAGCCTGGTTGCTCGCCTGTTGCCTTTGGATTATGGCCCCATGTTAAAAGGCTTGATGTTCCCCTGCAAAGACAAGAAAGCCGAGTCATTTGGTGCTTGCCCTGTTTGAGCAGTGATACCCCAGATAGCTATGCCATGGAGCCCATTCGTATAATGAAAGACTATGGGAAAGACTTTGGCTCCATGGCAATTGAACTGTATGTGTGTGCTCTGAGCGCCATTCAGTAATAATGTGCGCTCAGACCTAAGCTATCTGGGCATATGCTGCATGTCTGTATTTTATGTCATAAATGTAACCTTGTGTATTTTATTGTATTTTACTGTCTTTTTGCTGCCATGTGTTCAATGGAGTTTTGCCTCTGTCTTTGGAGATAATTGGATTACTTCTAATTATCTCCAGGATAGAAGACTCTGTGGAACTGGTTTTGGGCAGAAAAGCTGTGCTGCATTTGGTCAAATAGGACTTTTCCTTAACTTTTGAACCACTTGACATATGTTTGTATTTGGAGTATGCTGATTCTGAAAATGTAAGTTTTATGTGAATGTGATGCATACTTTATGAATAATGTGGGAAAACTGTATTTCTCTGGCTGTGATAATTAGATTAACCATTGTGTTCAGTAATCATATCACAGCCAGAGGGGAGGATTTTGTGTGGGAGTGTCTTTCTGTAATGTACGTGTGTTATTGGTTGTTATGTAAAACCCTGTGGGCAGTACTAAATTTGTGGATTGGGAATAAAAGAGGCCAGTCCAGACTGTTCACTGCTTGACCCTCAACACGGAGCTTTGTCTCGTTCTTGGGGGGGTTTATTGTATGCTGTTCCAGTTTGACTGCTAGGAGTGTAAACCTATTCGTATGGTTTTTCCTATTCGGCTGTTTACAGCATTCATATGGTTTCCTGTTCGGTGGATTGGTGTTCTGCAGTAGCTGTGCCTGCATCTCTGGAAGGGGAAGATCGCCTAAACGGTTTTAACCCCTTGTGTGCTGAAACGGTCCGTAACAGGGATCAATCTAAAAACACAAATAACATAGTGCAAAATGTATATATATATATATATATATATATATATATATAATGATAGACCCCTTATGTAGAGTAAAACTCACAGGATTGAAAGCCGTCCCAGGCTCTATATAATATGCAGGAGGGTGCCTAAAAAGGCTAAAACGATATCCTTGTGGGGAACAGCACAGGATACAAAGTGCAGAATCCAAAATTTATTGAACAAATAAACAATTAAAACAGGGACAATAAGCAGTGTATAAATAGTAAAATATACTAGGCACAAAGCCTAAATAAAACACTGCAGAGTAAATAAGAAAAAGTCGAGATACAATACTTTAATCTAGCAGGAACCGCGTTTCAACTCCAGCTGGAGTCTTCCTCAGTGCACCATTAACATAGGCCTCATCCGACCTCTATCAAGCGCATCCATCCCCTCGAGATAACTAGGCCACATCCGACCAAACCCGGATCCCCCAAACCAGGATCCCCCAAGCCCCACATCCGGCCAAACCCGGATCCACCAAGCCCCAAAGACAAACTTAGGAACCCATCTCATCCGATTCCTGACGGCAGCGCACCAGGGCACTCACATTGCTGAGCGCACTGCCAACAGGGACGGGCGATAGCCTTGGCTCGCCCCCTGAGAACCTCTGTGAAGAAACAGAATGCGTAACATGTCCAGATGTAAGGGCACCCAAATCCCAAACAGCCACTGAACCCAGGTCATTCCACCCAGACAGATGACAAAACCCCAGGCACCCCTAGGAGGCGGGACAGCTGACCCCGGATGAGGAGGAGCCACACCCCCTTCATGTATCTGACACCAGACCACGAACCTCCGCTCCCGAAGGCATAAGATCCAACCACTCGCCCCCGCCTCCTGTCCCAATGACATATGAGCATCCCACCCTCCTTATTCCGGGGTGGGGGGAGACAGTAACCGCAGAGAGAAATCCATTCGGAGACCGGCAGGGTGAACCCAGGGAACCTACCACCCTGACGCCCACCATTCAAGCCCTTTGAACCAGTGGCACAAGCAGGCCCAGTCTGGTGGCGTCTGTAGCCGCCCCTAAGCGGACTGAATGCCCCCTGAACTCTCCACCATCCTTACCCAGGAATTCTAGCCCCAATTGGAGCACCCCAACAACATGGACGCAGGCGAGAAAACCCGGCTTCGAGAACCAAACAATGGGAGAGGAGGCCGAATAACCTCACCGAAGGAAAACAGGACACATGTCGGAACCCAATTGGAACGGTATATTTCCAACTATCCTAGGAACCTAGTACATCCTGTTAGGAGCCTAACCATTACCCTGTGCATTCCATCTACCTCAAGAAAAAACAGAAAGGGCCCGGTTATGTCAACCCCGCAACATCCAAGAATGGAACAGATTCTATTGATGAATCAGCCAACCGCTACCAACTTACCTTTCCCAAATACAACGGCCGTCGAGTGGGGAAAGCCTGAAGGAAGTCCATTCCGATGCTTACTTGATCCACCAAAACCCCTTCCCACCTGCAGATGACCGTAACATGAACAAGAGGCCGCCAAGGAAATGCTCTCATCCGGCCCGAACGGTCACCTTTACTGTAACGGGCCCCACGTCGCCTCAGAGATCGACCCATGGACCCGCTTCATCAGTCCGCTAGACCAAATGACCATGTCTCCACTGCCTTATAATTTGGCCCGCGGAGCCCCCCGTCTGAAGTACGTCCTACCGTGAACAAGCAGCACAGAGCCAGGCGCCGCAACCAGGGTACCACCCTGGTAGAGGGTACTGTCACATGATGTAGACAGCCTTCACCACCCCACGATTGTCTCAATGGAAGAACTACCCACCTGTCTTGGAGTTGGGTACCCCACGCCTACCATGCCACCAGAATGGGGAAGCTCCAAAACAGCCAGAGTCTACAAGAGCCCCGATGCTTGCCAGCTTACTGAGCAAGAGTCAGCACAGCATGGAAAAAACCCAAATAGGCCCCCCAAAACACCCCAAACTCGCTGCAGCGGCAACAGGTGGAAGTCAGTGGAAGGGACTTAGAGGGCCTGATTGCACAAGCCACCGTTAATGGAGGCCCAAAAGGAAAACCCCATACCGCCCCAAGGGCAACACCGACAGGCAACCGCCAAAACACTACCCCAAGAAAACACCACAGCAGCAGAGCGCGACGTGCGACACTGTCGGCCCCACACATAAGCGACATTAAGAGCCACCCGTGCGGAGGCACATAGCCACATAACACTGACTTTCAGAAATACGGCCCGGAAAACAATAACCTGCCGGGCACATCGGCAGCAGCTGGAAATCCGATTCCACTGCTGCCTTTGTCAGAAAGGCCCCATAGCCCTAGCCATGCGGACCGTTGTGTCATGCCCTCCCATACCTAAACCTGTGGATGGAACGACAACCGAGTAAATAAGAAATCATGTGATATTGACCCTGCCCCTCTACAGGCACCATGTCCCAAAGGGGGGGACCCACGGAGCAGACTTCGGTGGCACCCTAAAATTGGTTGGGAGGTAAGCCTACCAAGCTTTCTTGGTAAGCCAAGAAAGCCAAGCCGCACCACCCGAAGGAAGTCTCATATGGGCCGACAGGTCCTGCTCGGAGAGCACCCACGTCCCCTATCCCGACAGATCGCCCGCATGAAAAAAATGCGGGAGACGGGATGGTCCCCCTGCGACCGGAACCCTCGTGCTGGAACGGCACGAGGACCCCATTTTCCATTGGAAAATTCCCACCAACCCAGCTCACTCTACGAACGACAACACCTCGCAGTATGGGAAGTGTTCTTGGAAGGGTTTAATTGGCAGGTCCCGGAAGTATCAAACAACGAACTGAACCTGTTCACGGATGCGGCGGGGTCGGTGGGATTCGGGGCTGTGTTTGGCCCTCACTGGTGCACGGCCCAGTGAACGTAGGCATGGCACACCTGGGGTCTGACCAAGAACCTCATGTTTCTGGAACTGTTTCCTATTGTGGTAACGGTAGAGCTATGAGGGAACCTTGTGAGGGATCGTCAGGTAGCATTTCACTGCGATAACATGGGGGTGGTGTCAGTGGTCAATAACTTGAGATAGTATAGTATGTTGTTGTGGAGATATATTTCTGGCAGTCTTGGATATCTCTGCTTGTTTTACGCCATGTAGTGAGGCATAGTAGTCTTGGAATGTTTTTGCGATATCTGCTGTTAGATGGTGTCATCCCTGAGTTGTCTTTGATTTTAGGTATGTATGATATGTGGAGTCTCTGTTGTAGGGCTCATCCGAGAAGCTTTTGATTCCTGTTGCCATGGGCATAAAAGGAATGTTAGGTGAGCAGTAACGTTCTTTTTGCTTTATGGTTCAGGATTTGTGATGGCTCTTCTCTAGGTGTTTTTAGTTGAGCGAGTGTAGTGGATTCTTTGTTTAGTTTGAGTGTCTTTTTTTAAAGCTTGTAATTTAGTGAAAAGGTTGTTATAGTTTTGGTCTGCACTTTCTTTTGCCTGGCAACAATTTGGATAAATTAACCTCTTATTACACATTTGTGGGCTTCCCATGTATTTAGGGGTGATTTATCGGAGTGTGGGTTATTGTCGAAGTATGTGAGTATAGTTTCCTGTATTTGGGTTTTAAGTTGTTGTTTGTCTGAGACGGAATCATTAAGTTTCCAATTACATGTGCGTGTTGGGATTGTGGGGAAGGTGATATACACATGGACTGGTGCATGATGGGGCGTATATGAGATTTCTTGATCAGGTGTAAGAATCTGTGGTTGATAAAACTTGAGTCTATTCAGGAGTAGGTATGCTGGGAGTGTTAATAAAATGTGTATTCTTTAGAAGATGGGTTTGTGAGTCTCCAACAGTCTATGACTTGGTTATTATGGGAAGATTGTATGTAGAGCTTCTTTTCTAAGTGATTTGGGTTGCCCCCATGGTGTGAAGGGTCCAGGGGGATGTTAAAGTCTCCACCACAGATCAAAGTAACTCTTGAAAAGGAGTGTAGTTTCGACAGTGTTCTTTTTAAAAAAGTATCCCTATCTGTTGTTAGGGGCATATATGTTAACAAACATATATTCGTGTGATCCTTTTAAGCCTGTAAAAACATATCTGCCCTGTGGGTCATTTATCTGTTCTTTCATCTGAAAGGGTATGTGTGATGCAAACAAAATCGCCACTCCCCTAGCTTTACCTCCATCATAATCACCAAAGTAGCCGGTGGTATATCGGCGGTCCCGAAGAGACGGCACCGAGCCCCGTAGGAAGTGGGTCTCTTAAAGCAATGTCACATTAGCACCCATCAGTTTTAAACCATCAAGGAGGAGGCGCCACCTCTCCGGGACGTTCAACCCCCTGACAGTCGAGGATTCTATGTGGGATGACATAATTTAAATTTTGAGAGATTATTCAAGGACAATTCGCTTCCACATGGGAGTGATGCCCAGTAAGGAGTTTGAGCGATTACCAGCTGGTTTACAGAGACATATAAATTCAAATCAAAATGTGTACCAATTCAAGAAAATGTACTAGTTGCAAAAAAATACGATAACAAAATAAATATACCGATACGAACGTTAATCATGCACAACTTAATATGCACAGGTTGTAGCAAGGTGTTTGTCATTATGGTTAAAGTGGTGTTTGAGGAGATTTGTGTAAACCTTTGGGGTAAAGCAGATATTTCCTGGTCCCCAGAGGTAGCAAGGTGTCAACGCAGCCCAGTGGGGGTGTATAGGAGTCCAATACGTGTTATTTGGACAGTAAGAATTGGGGCTGTGAGCTAAGCCCTCTGGCCGGGTGAGTACCCTATCATTAGTGGTGTTACAGTTATTTTAGCCAGATGTCCCATGGGGGGGGGGAGGGGGCAGGGATACTCAGGCTCTTATCCCATTATGTCTCTTCTATCTTATTATTGAGTAAAATATCCCTATATCCCTATATCACTAGCAGAGACAGGGAAACCATAGGTGTTGGGAAGTTACATTAGAGCTAAGTAACGTATTTACATTTAAAAAAAAATAAAATAAAACTAATAAACGTTTTCTCTGTCACACTACCTTGTGTTATTGGGGGTCGGTTTTATTGGGGGACCGTTTTACATTAATATAACCTGATCGTCATTCCGTACAGTGGCATAAATATGGATCATGATATGCTTTATGTTTAGATGAACTTTGTCCTCTCTTAATTCTTCTTCCCCGTAAAAACTAGCCCACACCGGAATACTTCTTGAAGACTGCTTATCTTGTGACATTTAGAAATATGTCTCTTCTTACATTCCTTTAAAAAAAACAGTAAATATGTTTCACACGTAAGGACGTATCCCCCACTGTATAAAATGAATTGCCCCCAATTAAAGCTAGAAGCAGCTTTTGATATACAATCTCCGTGTGTCTTATTTTGCATTCTCTGACAGCTTGAACTAACAATTTGAGTTCCCCTAAACATATTTTTTTGTTTGTTGAGCCTTCAGAACCAAGCAAGCAAAGAACAAGACCTCTGGAGAAAACAAGATGCCCCTGTCACTGATCTCTAAAACCACCAAGCTACGCAAACCGCAGAGAGACAGGAGAGATGTCAAAAACACCCTTACGTCAGATTATAACCTTGAAATCACTCTCTTATCTAAATCCGAATACTCTGCCCTTGCATACTCCATAGTAGGAGTCCCAGGCTTAGCACTGTATAATACCCGAGTAATTAATGCCCTAGCCTGTTCCCTTTCCAAAGGTTTAAATGCAACATCCCAGGAACTGGAGGAATGTATAATGGATACCCAGGTTAATAAGAAAGCGATCCTTTAAAATAGAGCATTTTTTTTTTTTTTTAGAGCTATTGATTATTTACTTTTGAAACATGACTTAGGATGTGCAGCTGTTAAGGGTATGTGTTGTTTTAACCTCTCCATACTTGCCAACTGTACCGATTTTGCCGGGCCAGTACCGGCAAGAAGGAGCCTGTCCCAGGTAATTGACTCTGCCGAGACTGTCCCGGCAAATGCGCTTTTTTTGCCGAAGCACTTCTGTATCACGTGATCGTGGGGTCCCGAGACATCATAGCACAGGGTCAAATGGCTCCATGCATGTCTGTATGAGCTCCCGCTCACATCCTTTTCCCAGCTGCTGTTGAGACAGGTAGTGAGCGAGGTCTGATTTCTTTTAAACATACATTAATGCTGCAATTAGTCAAAATAAGGGATTTTGTTCCCATCTAAAATAAGTAAAGAGCTTTCTGTGTCTGTTATCCAGAAGCTAAGATTCCTCTGTGCTGAGGATCTATTTGCTTCTGGATCACTTTCCTATCAAGTGACTCAGCTATGAAATGGAGATTAGATAGATACACAATTAGGAGAAGGCAGAAACAGGGGTAGAAGTAAGAATGTAAAAATTTGCCTGTACTTATAAATTTAATTTTATGATATTCAGGATCACACTTCTTTAACTAAGGTATGTTAATTTGCCCTGCTAGCTTCAGCAGGAATAAGTGAACGGATTAATTAATAACTATGCAGAGTTCGCAAGAAAAAAATTACAAGGAGGCTTTGATAAGTTTATTATATTAAATATATTAAGTATAGTCAGGCTCTGAAGGTAATGTAATGAGAGAAAAATCTGACCTATTTTATTTACAGCCAAGGGATTTAAGTTTAAATTCAAGATGCAAAACATTTACTTTACTTATTTCTAGTATTTATGTGTATTAATGCTGTATTCAATAAAATTTTATCAAAACATTTTTTTAATCTTTGTTTGCTGGTAATTTGTACGTGCACTGGTATAACATCTCCTATTTTTTTTTTTACTATATTCACTCCCCAATATAATTATTTTTGTGAACTAACGTCTGTTCTATGGTGTAGACACAACTCTGAATAAAGCACAAATGCACAAGGTCTTGCTTTATTTGTACCAACAGTGTCACCACTGATACCCAACTCACCTAAAAGTGATGAAATGTACCTGCCTGATATAGATGCTGTGAATGTATCTATCGCACACCAAGGATGCATGGTACTGTTGGTGGAAACTTGGTGTTATAAAAGTCTACTTAATAAAGAGAGAATTGCAGGGAATTTAGATGTGAATTTAAAAATGTAGGCAGAAATAGTGCAGCTGAATGGGAGAATTATTCCAACTCGGCTACTTAGGACTTTATTTTGAAATTTCAGTTTCCTGTAATACTCTCTTTATTGAGTAGTCCCTATAATCTGATGATAAGTAGGCAGAGATTAATTATGCAGAGTGGGCTGAGCTTTGGAGAAGTGGGTGTGGTAAATTTTCAAGTAATTAAAGTAATTGATAGCTGTGCTGCAAGTGTCCCAAGAAATTCTTTTCAAATGTTGGCAACTATGCCTCTTTGATCATGGGACCATGATACACGAACACATACAGAACTTACACAACTTAGTGAAAGAAATGAAACAAGACACCGGGTTCTTTGAGGATTGGGATTGTGTCAGGATTACAAAATGATCCAGCACGTAGAATTGTGTAACACAGAGGACTGATAGGTAACGTATACCGAACCTTAGAATGGCCAGACTAACGTACCAAAGAATAGTCAGGAATAGCCAAGGTCAAGGGAAACAGAAAGATACACAATGATAAGGAAAAGCCAGGAGTCAGGCATGCCAAAAAACAAGGAAGTCAAAAACAATGCCAAAGTCAAATAACCAGAATTACCAGAATCAATAACGCGCTCTCGGACAACCACAATGGAAACCATGAGAGGGCACTGAGCAGGATGAGAACTGGTCCTAAATACTCCTCCTCTAGATCTGATAGGCTGTAACCGGCCTTTGACCCCAAATAATTACTGCTCAGTATTAACCCATTTGTGGATTTGGTTGCTGCTCAGCACAACTTTTCCTGTGTGGACAGTAAATGTCATTAACCACATTTTTATAAGCGGATGAATACGTGACATTACCCCCCACCTGAAGAACGCCCACCGGGCGGGCAGGACCAGGCTTGAGAGGAAATTTGGCGTGAAAATAGCGAATCTTGCGGCCAGCATGTATATCAGATGCCGGAACCCAAGAATGATCGGCTGGTCCATAACCTTTCCAATCCACCAAGTACTGTAAAGTGCCCCTAGAAAACATGGAATCAATTATGGAGGAGACCTCATACTCTTCCTGTCCAGAAACAACTAAGGGAGGAGGAGGGACACTTGAGACAGTATATTTATTGCAAACAAGAGGTTTGATCAAGGACACATGAAAGGTATTACGAATTTTCAAGGAGGCTGGAAGGGCCAGAGAGTACGCAACAGGATTGATCCTACGAAGGACACGAAAAAGTCCAAGGAACCTAGCAGCAAATTTCATGCTAGGGACTTTGAGCCTGATGTTACGAGAAGGTAACCAAACCCTCTCACCCACTTGGTAAACAGGGTTGGCACCTCGACGTGTATCAGCAAAATGCTTGAAAATATCAGCAGCACTACCCAGAGCAGATTGAACTTTAACCCAGGTATCATGGATGGAAGCCAGACGGTCATCCAAAGCAGGAATAGCCATATCAGAAAAAACAGCCGGTAGGACAGTAGGATGTCGGCCATTATTAACAAAAAATGGACTATGCCCAGAGGAGTCATGGTCAGCATTGTTCCTGGCAAACTCGGCCCATGGTAATAATTTGGACCAATTGTCTTGAGTGCTAATAATGAAACAACGCAAGTATAACTCCAAAGACTGGTTAGCCCTCTCAGCTGTACCATTAGTTTGGGGGTCGTAAGAGGATGAAAAAGACAATTCAATCCCCAATTGCATATTGAAAGCCCTCCAAAACCGGGATACAAACTGAGAACCTATATCAGATACAATATTGTGAGGAATGCCATGCAGACGGACAATCTCATGTATAAAGATCAGTACCAGGTCTTGCGATGACGGTAATTTCTTGAGAGGGTTGAAGTGAGCCATTTTAGAAAAATGGTCAACAACCATGAGAATAGTGGTATAACCATTAGAACTAGGAAGTTCTACAATGAAATCCTTTCATTGACATGGATTTCATAGACAAGTGGGACCATGGGACCTCAGGAACGGGAAGAGGTTGTAACAATCCACAAGGGAGTTTATGAGGTACTTTGGAAACCGCACAAACAGAACAAGCCTGCACATACTCCTTAACATCCTTCCTGAGGGAATCCCACCAGAATGACCTCATAATAGCAGAAGTGGATTTATTAATACCTGGGTGACCAGCAGACACATTGTTGTGAAACACCTTCATGATATTAACCCTTTCTCTCAATGGAACGAACAATTTGTCCTTAAGTTTACCGCAGGGCACCTGAGACTGAGCCTCCATGATGGAGCCAAGCAGCGGAGAGGACAATGAAAGGATAGTGGAAGCAATGATACATTCCGGTTGAATGATATGGGACTTTTCTTGCTCTTGTATAGACTCAGTATCAAACTGTCTGGATAAGTCGTCAGCCTTAACATTTTTAGAACCAGGTCTATAAGTAATAAGAAAATTAAAGCGAGAAAGGAACAGAGACCACCTGGCTTGTCTAGAAGACAATCGTTTAGCATCTCCTATGTAAGCAGGTTTTTGTGATCAGTAATGATCAAAAGGGGGTCCTTGGAACCCTCTAAAAGATGTCGCCACTCCTTGAGCGCTAGAATAATGGCCAACCATTCCCTATTGCCAATATCGTAATTGCGCTAGGCAGGAGACAACTTTCTAGAGAAGTAACCACAAGGATGCAATGGAGTATCCTGGCTCTCCCTCTGGGAGAGAACTGCCCCTACCCCTGTCTCTGATGCATCAACTTCCAGTATGAAAGGTTTAATGGTGTCAGGATGTATCAATATGTTGGCGGAGGCAAACCGCTGTTTGAGAGTTTCAAGGCTTCTACAGCCTCCTTAGACCATATCGTACTGCTAACCCCCTTGCATGTCATATTGGTGACGGGGGCTATTACTGAAGAAAATCCCTTTATAAATCTTCTGTAATAATTGGCAAAAGCAATGAACCTTTGAATGGCTTTCAACCCAGTGGGTAAAGGCCATTGTAGCACCGATTCCATCTGAAACCCTGAGGCAGAGATATTATATCCCAAAAACTGTACTTCAGATTGGTCAAAGATGCATTTTTATAATTTACAATAAACTTGATTCTCTAACAAGGTCTGCAGAACTTGTCTAACGTGATCGTGGTGAGTCTGAATGTCAGGAGAATAAATAAGGATATCATCCAGATAGACCAAGACAAACGAGTAAATGTAATCCCTGAGTACATCATTTATGAAATCTTGGAAAACCGCTGGAGTATTGCACAACCCGAATGGCATCACTAGATATTCATAGTCTCCACTTCTGGTATTAAATGCTGTCTTCCACTTGTGGTTTTCCTTGATTCTCACTAAATTGTAAGCACTTCTAAGATCAAGCTTAGTAAATAATTTAGCGCCTTGGAGTCTATCAAATAATTCAGCAATAAGAAGAATGAGGTAGGCGTTCTTAATGGTGATTTTGTTCAATGCCCTGTAATTGATACATGGGCGCAACTCACCATCCTTTTTAGATACAAAAAAGAATCCTGCCCCAGCAGGCGAGATAATTTTCATATGTGGCCTTTATTAAATGAATCCTTAATATATTCCTCCATTACTCTACTCTCCTGAGGTGACAGAGCATAGACTGCTCCCTTAGGTGGCATAGTGCCGGGTAGTAAATTAATGGAACAGTCATAAGGTCTGTGAGGAGGTAGAGTATTTGACTGAGTTTTGCTGAATACTTCTTTAATGTCTTGGTACTGTATAGGGATTTCCGGGTTTTGAGGTGTACTAGTGGGTAATCCAATAGTGCCCACTCTTTTGGCCATATTCAATATACACCTTTCATAACAATCCTTACCCCATTCTAATATTTCCCCATTAGCCCAGTCAATATGAGGGTTATGCTTGTTAAGCCATGGAAAGCCTAATATGATCGGACAGGAAGGGGATGCAATAACCTGAAATGTAATCTCTTCCTAATGTGAGGCACCAATGGACAAATTAATGGGTAAGGTTTTATGTGTAATCAATGGTTGTGAGAGTGGTCTCCCATCAATAGCTTCAACAGCTAGGGGTGATAGTCTCTCCTTGATAGTTATAGTATTACCTTTAACAAATTGAACGTCGATGAAGTTTCCAGGGCACCTGAATCCATCAGGGCTTTGCATGAAAAGTTCTTCTTTTCAAAGGCAATAGAAATATCAAGGATAAACCTACTTTTATCCATTCCAGAGGATGTTTCCATTACACCTAAGACCTGTCCCCTTAGGGTGCGGTAGTTTTCCGGACGTATGGGACAATTGTTTCTCATATGTCCTTTTCTACCGCAGTATAGACATAGGCCTTCTTTTCTCCTATATTGTCTTTCTGCTTCCGACAGTCTAGTGACCCCCAACTGCATGGGTTCGGGTTCAGACTGTACAGGAAATTCAGGGACAATAGGTTTGGAGAAGTGGGGTGTTAAAGACATATTCATCTGTCTGGTCTTGTTTCTAGTAGCTTCTCTGGTTTTCAATCTATTATCAACATTGCATGACAAAAGTGATAAATTCATTAAGCTTTTTGGGTAAGTCTCATCTAGCATAGTTTCAGATAGTCCCTTTTTAAATGCAGAGATTAACCCACTATTAGTCCAGTCTACCTCGGAAGCTAGGGTACAAATTCTATGGCATACTCCGAGATAGACCGGTTCCCTTGTCTGATTTGCATCAGGGCAGTAGAGGCGTCTTCCTCCCTGCCTAATGGTTCAAACGTAAGTTTAAATTCCATAATAAACTCATGGTAATTGTGTGCCACACTCCTATTACTCTCCCATAATGGATTGGCCCAAGCTAAAGCTTTACCTTTTAATTTGAGGTAACCAATTTTAGCTCTGTCTGTGGGAAAAGATCCCGGTGAGGCCTCAAAATGATACTCTATTTGGTTAAGGAATCCCCGGCATTCTTGGAAATTACCATCAAAATGCAGAGGAGGAGATAGAGAGATAGTTGGTGCCTTGTATACTATAGGCAAAGGTACACAAGACGGAGGTGAGACAGTAGGAGCAGCCGCAGGTTGCAGATGCGCTGTACGAGTAAGAAGCGTACTGAAAGCCTGGGCAAATTGATCCAAGCGGTGATCATTCTCCTCTAGTTTCCTTTCGCAAGCAGTTATGTGCTTACACAATTCAATGGCCATGTCGTAATGTTGGGATTACAGAATGATCCAGCACGTAGAATTGTGTAACACAGAGGACTGATAGATAACCTATATACTGGACCTTAGAATGGCCGGACTAACGTACCAAAGAATAGTCAGGAATAGCCGAGGTCAAAGGAAACAGAAAGAGACACAACGATAAGGAAAAGCCAGGAGTCAGGAATGCCAGAAAACAGGGAAGTCTAAAACAATGCCAAAGTCAAATAACCAGAATTACCAGAATAAATAACTCGCTCTCTGACAACCACAAGGGAAACCACGACAGGGCACTGAGCAGGATGAGAACTGGGCCTAAATACCCCCCCTAGATCTGATAGGCTGTAACCGGCCTTTGACCCCAAAGCAGTTACCAGGTTCCCATTTGCATAATTGCTGCTCAGCATTAACCTTTCTGTGGATTTGGTTGCTGCTTGGCACAACTTTTCCTGTTTGGACAGTAAATGTCATTAACCACATTTTTATAAGCAGATGAATATGTGACAGATTGGACATTTGGACTGGGAACATGGTTGAGTTTATTGTGGTACTTGTTGTTACTGTTACTATCTGTGTTTATCATAATGGCGAATTTTCTCACTTTTAAGCTCATTTCTTGTCTACTAACATCTATATGTAAAACCAAATCTACTGTTGGTTGAACCTTAAATTATAAGCCAGTTTCCCCTACTTCTGGAGTCTACAGAGCTTAACTGATGAAGAAAAATCTCCTCAGCTGGTTCTTGGGTTGCCCAGTCTAAGGGAACCGTGGTGAAAATGTAATGAAAGTCTCATAGATGTGACTAGCACACCTGGAATTTCCTTGGACAATTGGGTGACCCTTGGATCAAAAGAGGGGATTGTGAAGGAATGCACCCTGATTCCAAGGCTCAAGCTAGAGATACCATTTTCGGTTCAGTCTGTAATAAAATTGGCTAACTTGGATCATGATATGCTTTATGTTTAAATGAACCTTGTCCTCTATTAATTCTTCTTCCACGCAAAAACTAGCCCCCAGCGGAGTACTTCTTGTAGACTGCTTATCTTGTGACATTTAGAAATATGTCTCTTCTTACATTCCTTTCCTATGACTGTTTAAAAGAACAGTAAATATGTTTCACGCGTAAGCACATATCCCCCACTGTATAAAATGAGTTGCCCCCAAGTAAAGCTAGAAGCATCTTTTGATATACAATCTCTGTATGTCTTATTTTGCTTTCTCCGAGCACTCAAAATAACAATTTGGGTTCCCCTAAACATATCTTTGGATTATAATTTTTATCCATAACACTGGTTTGTTATTGCAGGGCTGGTAGTTGAGAGTTGTGGGCTTCTATTGTGATCTCGAGTTGTTGTACTCGTGCATCCAATGAGCCCAGGCTTGGTCCCAGTTCGGATATCTTCGTTTGTATGGAGGTATCAAGATCAGCGAGCATATTAGCAATATCCTCTCTAGATGGTAATTTGAGCAATGGTTC
>OW240913.1:163627028-163638909 GCA_933207985.1 Pelobates cultripes | reverse complement strand
TTTGATGTGTGTCTGGGGTCACAGATGACTTTGATAGGCCTCCGGATCGCCATCAAATTTCTCTGTGAAGAATTTGTTTAAAGGTTGATATCGGGATCCAGTAGAGTTCTTTGGATCTTTAGTGTGAGTGGAATCACATTTTTTATTCCCCATGCTGTGGGATAGCTGAGATATTAATCAGATTAGGTTTACCCGGGATCAGAGCTGTTGCCTTACATGTATGCTCGCATGCTGTGCGGACCCACCCCTAAAAAATATATATATATTTTATTGACTCTTACCAATTATTAGTATGCCACATTTTGAGAATTAATAGGGTTTAAACCCTTAATGCAAATACACTATAGTTCACTCTGGCCTCCCCTCTCCTTTGTGACCCGACCCCCAGCACTGCAATTGTTAAAAAAACCTTTGAACACTTGCCCAATTCAAGTGCTGATTTACTGGATTGGCACTCCACCATCTCCGCCGTCACCCGACAGGGGGCTAATGCGCATGCACAGCGCAATTAGGCAACCAAATTTTTGCCTAGCCACCATAAAGTTATTGATTCTGATTGACTTACACTTAGTCCTGCAATGTGATTATTGCAGTTTCTCATAAACTGAAAATATAATAAAAATATTTACATTGCAGGACTAAGAGGGACAGGGACACTGCACCCAGACCACTTAAATGAAGTGGTCTGTGTGAGCTAAAGTGGTCTGGGTGACTATAGTGTTCCTTTAACTGTTTGGGGGAAAGATAATCCTTCTTTTGTGGAGTGTGTTAAGAAAAAAAAAGTTCATCTTGCCTTGCCTGGGTAATTGCTGATTCTAGTAAAAAATACAGATTAAGGAACAGTGCACACACAAAAATAGTTTAACATTTTACAAGGCTACTTAAAATCACCTATCTCAGGAAACAAATATGAGGATTAAGTTCCATCATATGACCATATTGGGTTAAGCCCACCATTACACCACAGTACCCCACTATCAGTTGGTACTACACTTATTTTAATATGGGAGACAAATGAAATAGTGCTAGTTCTAAATTAACTAAAGTGTATTTAATTAATCTTTTGTAAGAGCATTGCGCATATATATAATGCAAAATTAATGCAATAAAAACACAATTAAAAATACAGTGTCAAAACTAAATAATTGGGAAGCGGGGCTAAACTATGTTTTCACAGCAATAGTGACAGGAATACATATTTGTATTCCTGTCACTATAGTGTACCTTGATGTATATACGCACAATGCATATCATATACAGGGAGTGCAGAATTATTAGGCAAATGAGTATTTTGACCACATCATACTCTTTATGCATGTTGTCTTACTCCAAGCTGTATAGGCTCGAAAGCCTACTACCAATTAAGCATATTAGGTGATGTGCATCTCTGTAATGAGAAGGGGTGTGGTCTAATGACATCAACACCCTATATCAGGTGTGCATAATTATTAGGCAACTTCCTTTCCTTTGGCAAAATGGGTCAAAAGAAGGACTTGACAGGCTCAGAAAAGTCAAAAATAGTGAGATATCTTGCAGAGGGATGCAGCACTCTTAAAATTGCAAAGCTTCTGAAGCGTGATCATCGAACAATCAAGCGTTTCATTCAAAATAGTCAACAGGGTCGCAAGAAGCGTGTGGAAAAACCAAGGCGCAAAATAACTGCCCATGAACTGAGAAAAGTCAAGCGTGCAGCTGCCACGATGCCACTTGCCACCAGTTTGGCCATATTTCAGAGCTGCAACATCACTGGAGTGCCCAAAAGCACAAGGTGTGCAATACTCAGAGACATGGCCAAGGTAAGAAAGGCTGAAAGACGACCACCACTGAACAAGACACACAAGCTGAAACGTCAAGACTGGGCCAAGAAATATCTCAAGACTGATTTTTCTAAGGTTTTATGGACTGATGAAATGAGAGTGAGTCTTGATGGGCCAGATGGATGGGCCCGTGGCTGGATTGGTAAAGGGCAGAGAGCTCCAGTCCGACTCAGACGCCAGCAAGGTGGAGGTGGAGTACTGGTTTGGGCTGGTATCATCAAAGATGAGCTTGTGGGGCCTTTTCGGGTTGAGGATGGAGTCAAGCTCAACTCCCAGTCCTACTGCCAGTTCCTGGAAGACACCTTCTTCAAGCAGTGGTACAGGAAGAAGTCTGCATCCTTCAAGAAAAACATGATTTTCATGCAGGACAATGCTCCATCACACGCGTCCAAGTACTCCACAGCGTGGCTGGCAAGAAAGGGTATAAAAGAAGAAAATCTAATGACATGGCCTCCTTGTTCACCTGATTTGAACCCCATTGAGAACCTGTGGTCCATCATCAAATGTGAAATTTACAAGGAGGGAAAACAATACACCTCTCTGAACAGTGTCTGGGAGGCTGTGGTTGCTGCTGCACGCAATGTTGATGGTGAACAGATCAAAACACTGACAGAATCCATGGATGGCAGGCTTTTGAGTGTCCTTGCAAAGAAAGGTGGCTATATTGGTCACTGATTTGTTTTTGTTTTGTTTTTGAATGTCAGAAATGTATATTTGTGAATGTTGAGATGTTATATTGGTTTCACTGGTAATAATAAATAATTGAAATGGGTATATATTTGTTTTTTGTTAAGTTGCCTAATAATTATGCACAGTAATAGTCACCTGCACACACAGATATCCCCCTAACATAGCTATAACTAAAAACAAACTAAAAACTACTTCCAAAAATATTCAGCTTTGATATTAATGAGTTTTTTGGGTTCATTGAGGACATGGTTGTTGTTCAATAATAAAATTAATCCTCAAAAATACAACTTGCCTAATAATTCTGCACTCCCTGTATGTGCTCTAGAAAACATTTTATTACAGTGACATTGCTATCCAAAATATCCTCAAATTTATAGTTTCCTATGGTCACCTCAAATGGTTATTTTACGCTTTACTCCTCCTACCAGCTTCAGATGCTCCTTTGGAGTTGACTACAGGAAAGTATAAATTTAAGGAGGCTTTGCATAGCAATGTCACATTAACAATAACTGTAATTATTAAACGGTACCAAAGTAATGTCTCCAATGTCTGGTGTTGGTGATGAATCCCATAATGACAATTCTGTTTCCCACACCACTGAAGATATAGGACTTTTAGCTCTGGCCCTGGAGCTACTTCAGTATGATTATGATGAAGCAGAGGAATTAAAAGATGAGTCTGGAGAAGACAAGCAGCATCCCAGTCATTTATCTGGCAGTTAGTGTGTATCTTGTCCATCATCTCCAAAGCCATCTGTAGAAAAATCTTATCTAACAGAGAAGGTTGAGACTTTATTGGCACCTTCTACCACTGGCACAAGTAGCCCACCAGCATCACCATCACCAACACCAATATCAACATCACCAGTACTGGTACCAACAACATTTACATTAGCATTTACAGGCTAGTGTTACAACAGCTTCCACTGCTACTGATGCAAATCCACCTGTATCTTCAGCAGATGCAAAGCAAATGGTTGAGGCTTGAGGTTACTCTATCATGCCAAACATAGCAAAGTTTTAGATCACTTTGAGTGCCTCCAAGAAGGCAAAGTGTAAATATTATGGCAAGCAGGTGAGTAGGGTGAAAGGGAAGGGTCACACCACTAGTGCTGGCATTAAGCAACATCTGAAAAAATAAAAGAAGTCTGTATTACTGAGGGAAGAAGCAGAAGAAGAAAATACTAGGGCACTCATTAGGTCCATTGGTGCTGAATCTGATTATGCACACTTTTCACCAACTACCACCACTGCTACCTCCTTCACTACAACCACCACCACTCTTAAGCAGAGCAGGGGTGAGGATAATGCCAGTAGTCAACAGAGGTATGAACAGTTGCACCCCCCATCATTAGGTGAATTGAAAAATAAACAAATTGAAAAAAAGTTATAAAATCTCATTTTCTTTAGCTGGATTTGATTTGCAGTGTGCTTCTTTGCCACTGCTTGTGCTTTGGAAATTGCAAACTTCTTCCCTAAGTAATAAACACAGTGTTTAGCTGTGGTTTACTGCACAAGTGAACCATGCCTACACTGAGGGTGGCAGGTCATGTTTTTATTCTTTTAATAAAGTATGCTAAAATGTGGTGGTGCTGGTAGCATCTTCAGGTGCGTGGCATGGCAGTAATCCGGAGTAACAAAGCGGAATTGATGTTACTTGATCATGACCATGTGACTGATCAAAGGAAAACATTATACTAGTGAGCTACTCGGGGCGGAAGTGGCCATGTGTTTGCGATCATGTGATCTGGAACTATTCACAGTTATTGATCATTGTGGATTATGGATGACCCTATATATATATGTATATATCTGTGGGGACAGGGGGATACCAGAACAACCTGAAGAAGACGTTCACTCAAAACACTTTGTGTTCTGTGGGCTGGCCAGTCCTGAGACGTTTTAGTAAAGCCTTTTCCTGTCCCATTTGTATCTGCACAGCATTGATTTTATAAATGTTTCATTGTAATATATGCAATAAACAGATACTTTTTAGAGTACCTGCTTTTGTCTGGCTCCTGTCTAACTTCTTTTTTTTTTTTTTTAACCATCCAGGCTTGTGCCCTCCCTTGTTCTGTTTCTATAGAGCCTGTTCATGGCTCAGGGCCATGTGACTGATTCTTATTATTACTTTATTTGCCACACAGTGGAATATATGCTACACTACAAAATATATATATTTTTTTCCTTTTTAATAGATGTCATCCTGTTTTACTTACCTTCATCACCATTGAGGAGCTTAATGTTTTTCTGTACATCTGTAATTTGTGATCCTGTGGGTTAAACTCATTTATTACTGTACTCTGCACATTTTACATTTTTTTCAGATTGGTTCAGACAAACCACATCAAAGGTCTAGTCCAATCTAATACAATTGATTTATATTCCTAACCAACTTTCATTTATATAACTTCATTTTGCACATGAGCTTCAATTAGTTTGGTGATATTTCATTGCATTCTTAGCTACACAAATGAAAACAATCTTTTAATGAATTATATAATGCCATGGATCAAAAGCTGGTGTGAAGTATATATGTTTTTTAATCACACTAGGAAGGACAATAAAATGAATATTTCGGTGTATGTTATATACTGTTATAAATTCAAAACAAAACTGTTTTTTATTCTGGAAACACTTCTTAAATATGCTAAATTATTTCAGTGGTTACAGAAATGTTTTTCATTCCATTTTAATTTGAAAATAAATCAAAATACTTAAATTCAGAATATTTCATGCAAATGTTGTAGTCCTCTGGTGCATTTACAACTGCTTTGAATTTTAAATATCTGCAGTTCTGATGTTTATTCACTTGGCATGGAGCACATATTTATTTTCCAGAACTCTTGTTTTTGTTCAATAAATATATTTTAATTACAGGAAAGGCATTTAGATGACACTATATATATTTTCTTTTTATTTATTTTTTTGCGTGCCAGCAGTGTACTTGGGGGGCGTCTATCCTCGGTGTCAGGAGTAAGGGGATGCACAGAGGAACATTGCTCCCCAGTGTTGACCCAATTAGAGTGTTGGCTACTTAAAGCACTCCTTTAGTCAAAGACTAACTGGAGCAAGAAGAGAAACTAAATGGGGTATAGGGGCGTAGAAAGGCATGGGCCTGAAAAGCAGGTGGAGCACCCAATTTGTTTCATAAAAATTACAGAAGCGGTGCCACCAAACATTCAACCCAGGGTGCCAAAAACTCTAGGAATGTGTTCGGGTACACTGGTCAAATCATCTAAGCATGTAGTGTTGGAAGCTGGATATCCCTGGAAAGAAGATGGCTGCTACAAGAGTTGTGCTACAGATGCACCTTGCATCAGGAGTGAAATGTCAATGGGAAATGAAAGGGAGCTTTCGGCCATAAGCATTGTATTAACTTAGTCAAACTGATACATCCAAGTTGACAGTCAGATAGTTACTAATTGACCATATTTATGTTAGGTACAGAACATACGTGCATGGCCTGCTTTAGTCTACTTTCTCTTTAAACACATATAATTGTGGCATTAGTGCACTTTCTTTTGAAACACCTTGCACAAGCCTCCTAATTCACAGCTATGCTTCACATTTTACACTTTCTTATTGTCTGTTCAGGTAATTTTTAAAATAACAAAAATTTTTACAATACAGTATTAATAATTACCTTTTGCAAATAAAAAACAAACAACTTTTTTAGAATAAGAGGGACCTTTTTCTCTTTCGCTAATAAGAAACTTTGGAATCCTCCCCTTTAAGACTTAGTTTGATGGCTAGCCACAATAGATTTGCTCTCCATGCTTTCCACCTCAGGCCACACACTTCCATTTTTTCAGTTCCTCTTCCAGAGGCCTAGGAGTCTGAGGGTACTGCACAGTATCTTAGCTGTTCCTAGAAATGCACTCTTCTGAGATCTACAGAGAACCCAGATGTCCCATTTTGTAATCTGTTGAAGCCAGTTTCCCAACTTGGAGGTTTATTTGAGAGCTCCTATCGCAAATGGGACTACTACTGCCTTCACGTTCTACATGCTTTCAAACTCCTCTTTCAGTCCATGGTATTTGTCCAATTTCTGACTTCCTTCTTCTTGATGTTATGGCTACTGTGTATTACCATGTTCACATGCACTGAAGTCTTCAGTTTCTTATGTACCACTAGGATGCTGGGTTGGTTGGCCAGTACTTGCTTGTCTGGAAGTGCCAACAGTGCATCGTAACCCCGTCATTCTCAACTACCTTTTGTTTGTTCTCCCATCTGGGGTTAGGAAGGTCCAGTCCATATTCTGTGCAAATGTCTTGGCACAAAATCCCAGCAACTTAGTGTATGCTAACATTTTGCAGTCGTCTACTATGCTCTGTATTGTCTTGGAGGCCTCTTTGACCAGTCTGCTGCTTGCATCCTGTCTAATGTAGTAGACCCCTAATTATATTGATCTGTTGCTGAGTGCCTATTCCTGTGCTGCTAGGATTACTGCCTCAGTGCTGTCTTTCAGTCCTGCTTTTTCCTACCATCTTATGTGGGATATGGAACTGGAGCTACAGCTTCATCAGTTTATATGTTAATCTTGCCCTAGCTGCATTGTTTTAACTGAATTGATGAAGACTATGTTATATTTGAAGTTAAATATGTTATATATGAAATTAAACTAGAAAGCAACTGTGACGGTAGTCACCATCACTGGGGATGGAAGACAGACACTATGGGTGGGCTCCCAAATTCCTTTTGTGTTTTGTCACATTGTGCCTATTATTTGTGCAGGGTATGTTGAATGTATTCCTGGTCTGTGCATCTCCCCCTCCCCTCTTTTTCCTGTCCTATTGTTTCCCCAGCAGGGTGTTGTCCCAGGGACACTGCCAGACCAGTTTAAACTAGCTGTTCTGTCCCTCCTCAATCTCCCATCAGCCCTCGCTATTGTATGACCCCACCCTTCCTGGTACTATAGTAATCTATGTAACCTATTGTATGTAAATGAGGCTGTTGGGGGCTTAAACTATGTGTGCTGGATTCATTAAAGAGTTGCTGTTTAACCTTCACCATGTGTCGTCTGGTGTTTGGTCCAGGGTGGAAAAGGCCCTAAGTGATCCCAGTCAAGCCTCGGCGTCTGGGTCTGAAGTGTTTCAGGGTCCCTGGAAGCTACAAGGAAGCAGACTTGGCGGAGGTACTCATTTGGAGTATTGGAGTCCGTTATGAGTATTGGAGTCTCCATCTGAGGAGAAGTTACAGCGGAGGCTACAAGCAGTTCTGTCCCAGTATGATGGCCCTTTCTTAACAAAGGGTGAACTGGAACGGCGGGACTCGATCCGTCGGGATCTCTGGAACAATGTTCTTGAGGAGGTTTGTTGTCTCCGGGGAGAATCCCTCCCAACCATTATGCAACAAATTTGGGATCAAGTTGATTTAAGGATGCAATTCTTGGGAGAGCAGCCCCTGGCGGAATTGGTGTTTAAATTAGAGGAGCTAGTACAGAAAGAATTGTGGCTGGATGATTCTTACCGGGCCTTAAGGTGGTATGCAGTCCAGCAGTACCCATTTCTAGCAGATGATGTCCCTCCAGAGGGTGAGGACTATGATGGCCCTGGCCTATTGTGGGAGGCCTTTGAGGATAAAATTGAATTGGGAAGTCCTGAGAGGTCCCGGCTTTATGACATTAGGGAAAATAGGGAACACCTACTGGATCTCTCAGAAGCAACTAACCTGGAACCAGATTTGACCCACCTGACCACCATGGAGTGGGAGCTTGAACTGGATTACAAGCAATTGTTTGACTCTGCACAGCAACAGGTACCAGAGACTGGGGATTTAATAGACCTTACATCTGAATATGCTGGTCAGGTAGATGTGGAAAGAATCATATTCTCCACACCTGAATCACAGGGATACTGGACAGTCATCCCAGATCTCCCAACTCCTGGCATGGAAACTCATGCAGCAGAGGTAGAGGTTGTCGGTCTCCCCCTTGAGCAGCAGATTGAGTTACTGGGAATAGAGGTAGTCGATCTCCCTCCCCAGCTGAAGTTTGCGTTACTGGGAGAGGAAGCAGTTGGTCTTATCCCCCAGCGGCAAAGTGTAACCCCAGCAGAAGAGCTGGCATCAGGACAGAGGACCACGGCCCCCAACTCCAGAAGTTAAGAGCAGGGAGGACAGCCTTTCGGTGATGGTGGAACTTGAGGAGTACACCACCACCCCAGCTCCCAAATTCCTTTTGTCACATTGTGCCTATTATTTGTGCATTGTATTTTGAATGTATTGCTGGTCTGTGAATCTCCCCCTCCCCTCTTTTTCCTGTCCTATTGTTTCCCCAGCAGGGTGTTGTCCCAGGGACACTGCCAGACCAGTTTAAACTAGCTGTTCTGTCCCTCCTCAATCTCCCATCAGCCCTCGCTATTGTCTGACCCCACCCTTCCTGGTACTATAGTAATCTATGTAACCTATTGTATGTAAATGAGGCTGTTGGGGGCTTAAACTATGTGTGCTGGATTCATTAAAGAGTTGCTGTTTAACCTTCACCATGTGTCATCTGGTGTTTGGTCCAGGGTGGAAAAGGCCCTAAGTGATCCCAGTCAAGCCTTGGCGTCTGGGTCTGAAGTGTTTCAGGGTCCCTGAAAGCTACAAGGAAGCAGACTTGGCGGAGGTACTCAGTTGGAGTACTGGAGCTCCGTTACAGCAACCATTTAAGCAGTTCTGTCACTTTTTAGGACATCACTCCAATGTGCCATGTCTGCAGGATAGTGAAGCTTGTGAGGAGAAATGTTGGATACTTACATCAAGTTCACCCTCTGTGGCACTGTCTTTTCCTTCTTCAACTCCTGGCAAATCTATTTGAAGCTGTATTACATTAATGTTCTCATGCATACTAATAAAATTCAGTTTTCTTGTGTTCCCTACTTTTTTCTTTTAAGTTTATTTTATCTGCACTACAAATTAAGTGATATTTCGATCTATTGCTTTGATTTCAATGTATTGCTTTTCACTTTTTTTCAAATTCAAGTATGCTTGCATGCCTTTTGACCAAAGTTTGGAAACATAATGTGTTCATTAATATAGATCACATAGATCAAATGGATCCTTTAGCTGTTGTTTCCCTTTATCTTATTTGAAACCAAATTGCTTGACATTATCAAAAAGTTAATGCAGGATTGATGGACATTGCCAGTTTGGAGGCTTAATTAAATACCTACAAATGAGTATGTTGCATTTCATTTTTTTTCATGCTACTTCCTTTTGGGTGACCAAATAGAAATTATCCTGACCCTTATAATAACATGGTTGAAATAACACACATCATATAGCTTTTCAAGCCCCAAAAAAACATTTTGTATGTGCCATCTTTTATGAGTTAACTATTTTGATCCAAGCTATGTTCATTTTAAAGATATTTTAAAAACACCAAAGTCAAAGCCAGACTTGTAAATCAACAATAAAAATGGTCAATGGTAGAAAATGAAAACCTAATTGCCAGTGAACACGTAAGCTTTTAATAAAATATTTTATATTGTGTATTTGAATAGAGATAGGTAATACTAAAACATTGGTGATTTGTATTTTTTTTTTTAAATTATTTAATACTGTAAAAAACAAATCTATAATCATTTTAGTTTCCATCAAAACCCCCAAAAAAAGTTAAAATGATTTTTATATTGTGTGGTCTTATTTTAATGTAGAATACGGTTAAAGCAGATGTGTCAGACACTGTAGGCAGTATAACCATTTAATATCACTGAATTGTTTGTAGTCTCCTGTCACTGCCTCTCCATTGGGACAGTTAATACTAAACATGGTCCCTAGTTTCCCACAGTCCCACCCAAACTGGAAGTATGGCTTAGACATTACATGTTCTTCTATCCATATCATAAACACCTGAATAGACAATGTGATAGGCTGGAAGCTGTCAGCTGACGCTCTCAACAAATCACAGCCGCTCAGTGCTGCTCAAGCTAATGCTTCCTCATTGGTTAGAGCACAATAGGTGAGATGAACTGCTGGGAACACTTCACACCACTACATTAACTTTATTATGATTTATATTGTATCTCCGTGCAAACTGACAAATATTTTCCTGAATGTCAATAAAACTCTCAAGTGACATTAACACCCTTGTAATAGAGGGACAGGGGTACTATTTGAGAGATTTGCATAGAGCTTAGATTTGGAGCTTTAGTTTGGTGGTAGGGATTTCTGTCATGAGGTATTAGAGGAGGGGATCTTTTGGTATTGTCCACTTGGGGTATTTACTATCAGGCTATTATGGTTATCATCTAGTGTGGAAAAATCAATTTCTCTGAGATTCCCCCATCCTATCCTCATCCCCCGTTTTTTAGGGAGTACATATAGAGCTCCTCTAGTCAGGGATGGGTGTACCGCGAGGCAAACAAGGTATTTGCCTTGGGTGGCAATTTCCAGGGGGTGGAAAATGCCCAGGCAAATACCCTGTTTGCCTCATTTTATGGGAGCCCAAGAGGTGGTCGGTTGGCCACCTTTGGGCTCCCCCAGGGAAGCAGGCTGCTGTTTCTCGAGAGGGTGGGCGGCGAGGGAGCACTTTCCCCTGAGCTCTCTGCTCAGCTCCCTCGCGCGACCCGCAATAATGCCAGGAGCCGGAATATGACGTCATATTCCAGTTCCCAGCATCACTCTGCAGCACGCGAGGGAGCTGAGCAGAGAGGGCTCAGGGGAAAGTGCTCCCTCACAACCCACCCGCCTGCACGTCCGGCCGCCTTCCTGCAGCCCCACTGGACCCCAAGTGAGAAATCCACACAGCTATCCCAAATGTAGGGAGGCTGGGTGGATTTAAATTAATAATAATAATAATAATAATAATAATAAGTGTGAGTGTGGGGAAATGTGTATGTCAGTGAATGTGAGTGAGTGTGTGTCAGTGAATGTGTGTGTCAGTCAATGTGAGTGAGTGTGTGTGTCTGTCAGTGAGTGTGTTTCAGTGAATGTGTGTGTGTGTGTCTGTCAGTGAGTGTGTGTGTTTCAGTGAATATGTGTGTCAGTGAATTTGAGTGAGTATGTGTGTCTGTCAGTCAGTGTGTGTGTTTCAGATCAGTCAGTGTGTGCGTCTGTCAGTGAGTCTGTCAGTAAGTGTGTGTCCGAGTAAGTGTATGTCTGTCTATCAGTGTGTCAAATCAATGAGTGTGTGTATGTCATTGTTTGTCAGTGTATATGAGAGTGTGTGTCTGTCAATGAGTGTATGCATCTATCAGTGAGTGTGTGCGTCTGTCAGTGAGTGTGCGTCTGTCAGTGAGTGAGCGTCTGTCAGTCAAAGTATTAGTGGGGTTGTTACTTACGTAACTATTGGTTACTTTCTGTAACTTTGTACAAGTGAAAACTTTATCTCATTTGTGTCTAAAAGATGCTTAGGGCTCTATATATACAACAAATATTATCCTCTAGATC
>OW240913.1:163602046-163622069 GCA_933207985.1 Pelobates cultripes | reverse complement strand
TAGAGACGAAGAAAAACCCAGCTCCAGCAGGAGAGAAGGATCTCCGTATGTGCCCTTTCCTCAGAGAGTATTTTATGTATTCCTCTAAACAGATAGCTTCTTGAGGAGATAGTGCATATATTCCTCCTTTAGGAGGCATGATTCCGGGCAAAAGGTCAATAGAACAGTCATGAGGTGGTAAAGTCTCTGACTGAACTTTATTGAATACCTCTTTTAATTCCAGATATTAAGGTGAAATCTCTGTTGACAAGGGAGGTGCAGTAGGTACATTGATAGTGCCAAAACATTGTGGCATAAGGCTCTTACAATGACCCTTGCAATCCTTTCCCCATCCCACTATCTCCCCTTTAGTCCAATCTAGGTGAGGGTTGTGTTTCTGGAGCCATGGGAAACCGAGGATTATGGGACATGAAGGAGATGAGATAACCTGAAAAACCATTTCCTCAGAGTGTAAGATGCCTACTAAAATAGTGATAGGACAGGTCACCTTGGTGACAAGAGGCTGAGAAAGAGGTCTCCCATCAATGGCTTTGAGTGCTATAGGTCTGTTTCTCTGCCTTAATGGCAAGATGTGCTTAGCAGAGAACTTCCTATCAATGATATTCTCCGCTGCCCCAGAGTCAATCATAGCCTCACACTGAATAGTAGTGTTGTTACACTGAATGATAAGTTTTACCAGGAAACAGTCCTTAGTCAATTTAGGGGACATATACATTACGCCTAAGGTCAGTCCCTGAACGGTCCTTAGGTGCACAGGTTTTCCGCACGTACAGCACATGAAATCCTAAAATGGCCGTTTTTGCCATAATATAAGCATAAGCCCTCGTTTCTTCTATACTGTCTTTCTGCTTCAGTAAGTTTGGTTACCCCCAACTGCATGGGTTCAGTTTCTGTAGGCGGAACAGGAAGAGATATGACAGGATTAGAAAAACAAGGGGCTAGACACAGGGTGGTATGTCTAGTCTATTGTTTGTTTTTCTCTCTCTCTCTCAACCTGTTATCTATGTCACTCATATAGGTGATACATTTGTTAAGATTGACAGGAAGGTCTCTAGCTTCGGTCTCATCAAGTCAATTTTTTGATAGACCCTCTGACAAAGCAGTAACTAGTCCACTGTTGGTCCAGTCTACTTCAGAGGCTAATGTTCTAAACTCGATGGCATAATCAGCCACAAAACGATTACCTTGCTTGATTCTCATCAAGGCTTTGGCTGCATTTTTTTCTCTTCCCATAGGTTCAAAGGTCACCTTGAACTCAGCTAAAAATTCATTGTAATTACGGGCAATGGAGTTGCTGCTCTCCCATAAAGGCTTGGCCCAGGTTAATGCCTTACCCGTTAGCAGGTTCACAAGGTAGCCAATCTTTGAACTATCTGATGGGAAAGAACCAGGAGAAGCTTTGAAATGATATTCAATTTGGTTGAGGAACCCCCTACATTCTTTAGGATCACCTCCAAAATGAGGCAGAGAAAGAGATATGGAGGGAGCTTTATAAACCATAGGTCCTGGTGGCGGAGTACCTGAGGTGACTCAAGATGAGCCGTTCGTTGGAGCAAGGCCTGGAATGCTTGGGCAAATTGGTCTAGCCTGTGATCCATATCCTCCACCCTACTCTCACAGGCTATCATATGCTTACATACTTCTGCGGGATCCATGGCCCTGTCGTAATGTCACGACTACTAATGTGATCCAACACGCAAAACTATGTAACATCTACATAGAATAGAAAAATAGACAGAAAGTAAACCGGTCCTTAGAATGGCCCTATTAATACGTTGAAAGACAGAGAATGGTTAAAGGAAAGCCGAGGTCAAGGAAGCCAGAAATACACAAGATTGATAAGAAAGCCAAGTCAGGGAAACCAGAGATCAGAATAGTCAGGAATAGCCAAAGTCAGAATAACGGAATATCAATAACAAGGAAAAGAAAACACACTCTCGGGAACCAGGAACTGAAACCATGACAGGGCAATGAGCTAGGGAAATTCAGGAGTTTAAATATCCCTCCTTGGGCTGTGATTGGTCAGAGCGTGGCCTCTGCCCCCAGAACATGCGTGTGCGTCAACGCCCGTCACATGCACGTTCGCATGACCTTTGGAGACAGAGCTACAAATGGCCGCGACCTCGTGGTCGGCGTCATTTTGGTTCCTGCGGGTCGGCTTCCGGCTCGTTGCTGAACAGTTAATTCCTCCAACCTGTCAGCGTGGTCGCACCTATCGCGGGCGACCACGTTAAGCCCCAAACTGGGGCCGTGACAGGAACACATTGACCTGTTGTGGTTGCCTCAATTGTGAGATTACAGTGATTGAGTTTGACCGGTTATTGACTTGGCTTTTCCTGACTATTATGATCTCTGGTATCCTGGGATATCTGGTATTCCTGTGTAATAGAAATATTAGAGTGTGCATCTATTTCATTGACCTTTGGCCCTTATATATAAGAAGGAGAGGTGTATGGAGGTTACAAGGCTCACATAAATCAGGAATAAAACAAGATTAATTATTCCCACTTAGATGGGGCATTTGGTGTTAAAATTTCCAATACCAAAAGTCTCTGATTTAACTGCTATAAAAACAAAGCTTCTGTGATTTAAGGTAAGATATGAGACCAACAGTAGAGTGGAACAAACATTATCTCCACTGCCAACCGAGGAGCTTCTATGGTTAAATCAAAAGAAAACTCTATTTCACTAGCATGAAGTTGCAATATTTCATACTCACCAGCTTGAGATTGTGAAAAATGCTAACTGTTTATAAGTGATTATTGCTAATTATTGCTGTATGGTTGTAATTACCATATGCCTGCCACCAGCATGATGACATTACTGGACGCCTGTCACCAGCTTGATGACATGATGACATTACTGGACGTCGGTCACCAGAATGCTGTTTAAGCTGATGTCAAACGTCCAATATTCACAAAACTGTAATTAGCCAGCTTCTTGTTCCTGACTGGCTATTGAAGCTGCCAGAGCTAGAGTTACAGCATTGGCAGCAAAAGGGTTAAACTTTGTAAGTGCCGCACATACAGAGCTTAAATCACTGAAGTTTTCATTGCCCTTGGATGTTCCTTTAATTGTGAATTAAAAAATAATTGTAACTGGAAAAAAATGTGTTAAAATATTTAATGAATCACTGTAAAATGGTCAAAAATATTTAAGACATGTTAGCTATGAAAATAAATATAACAAATGCTTTAAAATTATATAATTAACACAGATCAAAACATAATGCTTGAATTTAACTTTGACCTTCATGACAGCTAAACTGATAAAAGAAATGCATATATTTCAGCCAAAGTTGAGCAGAGGAAATTTTAATTATCTGCTTTGGAGATTAGAATACTACTGGATTACATCATAATCCTAGCAGATCAGTTACATGCATTGAACATCTGCATCTACAGTCACAACTGAAGACAAGGTTGTCTCCTTGGAAGGTTTCTGTTGAGTTGTCTGATGTTACAGGAAATAGCTTAGCAATAGAATACTATTAAAACTATTAGGCAACAAGTAGATTCTAAAAAAAATAAAGGGAGACTATAGTTACCAGAAAAACTACAGCTTAATGTAGTTGTTCTGGTGAGTATAATCAGTCCCTGCAGACATTTTAATGTAAACACTGCCTTTGCTGAGAAAAGGCCATGTTTACATTGCTTCCAAGGGACACTTCCACAGGCAGTCACTCAGACAGCCACTTCCACAGGCAGTCACTCAGACAGCCACTGAGTCAGTGATGCAGCACTGACGTTCAGCGTCTCCACGCTCTGCCTGAAGACCCTGAACTTTCCCCATAGAGTTGTATTGATTCAATGCATGTCTATGAGAAGATGCTGATTGTCCAGCGGGACATTTGGCTCCTCCGCCCCACCTATGGGACAGCATTGAATTGGGTGAAATCATCAATTTGGATGATGTCAGCCAAGGATGCAGATTAGGGGTGGACCTGCACGGCACTAAAACAAAGGTAGGTTTTAAGAATTTTATGGGGGTTAGGGGGTAGGGGCCTAAACTGCATTTTTAACACTATAGGCTCAGGAATACACATTTGTATTCCTGACCCTATAGTGTCCTTTTAAACACATATAATCGAATAGTTTTACAATATTGCTTGTCGAAAAAGATGTGGAATAGCATTGTTGCTTATCCCCTAAAAAATATATTTTAAAAATGTAATAAACATTTTTTGAAAAGAAATGCAATGGAGTATATGTATCACAAAAACTGTAATCTTTGATTAATTCCTTTCACGCTATCTGAACATAATATCATATTTACAGAACATATAATCCAGTGATTTACAACCCATGGGTTGTAAACTCACTGGCGGAGTTTATGGGTGACTTTGTTAAACATTAAATGACTTTGGTGCCTTGAATGGTCCTTTAGTTTGTCTAAAAAAGCACAGTCTTTAGACAATCAAGACACAGAACGATTTAACTAAGTTGATAAATAAACTATTTTTGTGTTTAATTCTCTCAGTCTATTATTGTGTGAATTTTCCTTGCAGGCTGTTATTAACATAGTTAAATTTTAAGATGTAATTCAGATTTTAAATTGAAAACAGACAAAAATTGGTTTTCAAGCATTGTTTTCTTATTTTTACTTGCTAAAAGTGTTACATTTTGTTTTGCTTGTCACTTAGGGATAAAACATAATACAACTTATGAAAACAGGACTGAGAGAAAAATGTATAGAGAGCCTTACTTCAAATCAATTAAAGCTGTTTTCTTAATCCTACTCATGCATTCATACTGATGAGATTATTAGAGGTCAGACATGTATAATAAAGATTACCACATTTGGTGAGCTCTTGACTGAGCCAGGGAATGTGTGCCATATGTGTTCAGATACAAAAAAGGAGATAACAAAATACAGAGGCAGCACCCCTATATAAGGGAAATTCTCTCCAAAATCCCTATTATAATAGAAAAATAAAAAAGGGAGGAAGGGTGCGCCAAGGATGGGTCAGATAATATATTATAGAAACAGATAAAAATGCAAAGAATAAAATACTTTAAAAAAAAAAACACAATTGACAATAAAACAGGTACCCAAAGGGAAATTAGCAGCAGTACCAAAAATTAAAAGTGTTGCGGACGAGTGAGGGTTCTTAATGATATCTTCTTTCTTGGGCCAGTTGGACCAGGAACACTCAGGATTCATAAAAGGGAAGAAAAAACCTCCAATAGTGTAATAAGTCCACACAAAATTATAAAATAGTAAAAGAATTCCAGTCTACTCACATGTCCTAGAGTTTTGACCAGCTCTGGTGTATTGCGCATGCAGTGGTAATGATCCCCCACTTATAGGTTGGAAGGTAGAGGTTGTTGTCACTGGATGCGTGCAGGACTGAAAACAGAAATAAAAAAGCAATAATAGTGCTTACTGTGTAAATTAAAAGCACCAGGAGTAATACTAGGTAAAACGTAATCATATATTACTGAGCAGATAACACTGCTCAGTTATTTCAGTGCAGGTGGTATAATCTCTTGGTGAGATCCTCACTTAGATGTATGTGTCATTTTGGTCTATCTGCAATAACTGTTGGAACAGAATTGTGTGGATATCGGTCTTTTCTGGCAGGAGTCTGTTCTAGCTTTTATTTCCTGGGTTTTTTTACCCCTAGAACACATTCCTGCCAGAAAAGACTGATAGTATTACTCCTGGTACTTTTTTATTTTTTTTACACAGTAAGCACTATTGTTGCGTTTTTATTTCCATTTTCGGTCCTGCACACATCCGGTGACAACAACCTCTACCTTATAAAATATCCTATAAGTGGGGCGATCAATACCACTGCATGCGCAATATACCAGAGCTGGCCAAAGCTCTAGGACATTGAAGGTGAACCTGTGGCACACCGAGCCCTCTCTGTGGCACGCGGCCATAGGTTGCTAGAGCTTGGGGGGGGTGCTGGCACCGGTCGGCAACAATGCAGAGTAGGCGCCTACTCTGCTTTCATATCGGGAGGACCCGGAGCCAGGGAGAGGGATCTGGGAAGCAGCTCTCCTGTCGTCCATCGAGCAGGGTGTGTGGAGCGTTGCCACGCATTACCATGGCAACACTCCACACAGCATTCTGCGCGCGGGAGGACAGGAGAGCTGCAGCCAGAACCTACAGAGAACTTACCACCACCAGACCACCAGGGTTGGCTGTGTCCCCCCCTCTTTCACCGAAACATTTGCTACCTGCAGCACTCCCCCTTACACATAACACCCCCAAACACACACAGCACCCCTAACACACACAGCCCCCCCACACACACACTGCACCCATCACACACAGCACCACTCCTCACACACAGCACCCCTCAGACTCACACACACAGCACCCCTCACACACAGCACTCCACACACACTCCACACCCGTTCACACAAACACATACACTGCACCCCTCAGTGTATTCAGTGGACTGTGTGTGTCTATTCAGCAGACTGTGTGTGTGTGTGTGTATTCAGCAGTCTGTGTGTATTTGTGTGTATGTGTTCAGCAGACTGATTGTATGTACTCAGCATTCTGTGTGTGTGTGTATTCAGTAGTCTGTCTGTATGTGTATTCAGCAGTAAGTGTATTCAGCAGTACAGGGAGTGCAGAATTATTAGGCAAATTAGTATTTTGACCACATCATCCTCTTTATGCATGTTGTCTTACTCCAAGCTGTATAGGCTCGAAAGCCTACTACCAATTAAGCATATTAGGTGATGTGCATCTCTGTAATGAGAAGGGGTGTGGTCTAATGACATCAACACCCTATATCAGGTGTGCATAATTATTAGGCAACTTCCTTTCCTTTGGCAAAATGGGTCAAAAGAAGGACTTGACAGGCTCAGAAAAGTCAAAAATAGTGAGATATCTTGCAGAGGGATGCAGCACTCTTAAAATTGCAAAGCTTCTGAAGAGTGATCATCGAACAATCAAGCGTTTCATTCAAAATAGTCAACAGGGTCGCAAGAAGCGTGTGGAAAAACCAAGGCGCAAAATAACTGCCCATGAACTGAGAAAAGTCAAGCGTGCAGCTGCCACGATGCCACTTGCCACCAGTTTGGCCATATTTCAGAGCTGCAACATCACTGGAGTGCCCAAAAGCACAAGGTGTGCAATACTCAGAGACATGGCCAAGGTAAGAAAGGCTGAAAGACGACCACCACTGAACAAGACACACAAGCTGAAACGTCAAGACTGGGCCAAGAAATATCTCAAGACTGATTTTTCTAAGGTTTTATGGACTGATGAAATGAGAGTGAGTCTTGATGGGCCAGATGGATGGGCCCGTGGCTGGATTGGTAAAGGGCAGAGAGCTCCAGTCCGACTCAGACGCCAGCAAGGTGGAGGTGGAGTACTGGTTTGGGCTGGTATCATCAAAGATGAGCTTGTGGGGCCTTTTCGGGTTGAGGATGGAGTCAAGCTCAACTCCCAGTCCTACTGCCAGTTCCTGGAAGACACCTTCTTCAAGCAGTGGTACAGGAAGAAGTCTGCATCCTTCAAGAAAAACATGATTTTCATGCAGGACAATGCTCCATCACACGCGTCCAAGTACTCCACAGCGTGGCTGGCAAGAAAGGGTATAAAAGAAGAAAATCTAATGACATGGCCTCCTTGTTCACCTGATCTGAACCCCATTGAGAACCTGTGGTCCATCATCAAATGTGAGATTTACAAGGAGGGAAAACAGTACACCTCTCTGAACAGTGTCTGGGAGGCTGTGGTTGCTGCTGCACGCAATGTTGATGGTGAACAGATCAAAACACTGACAGAATCCATGGATGGCAGGCTTTTGAGTGTCCTTGCAAAGAAAGGTGGCTATATTGGTCACTGATTTGTTTTTGTTTTGTTTTTGAATGTCAGAAATGTATATTTGTGAATGTTGAGATGTTATATTGGTTTCAGTGGTAATAATAAATAATTGAAATGGGTATATATTTGTTTTTTGTTGTTGCCTAATAATTATGCACAGTAATAGTCACCTGCACACACAGATATCCCCCTACCATAGCTATAACTAAAAACAAACTAAAAACTACTTCCAAAAATATTCAGCTTTGATATTAATGAGTTTTTTGGGTTCATTGAGAACATGGTTGTTGTTCAATAATAAAATTAATCCTCAAAAATACAACTTGCCTAATAATTCTGCACTCCCTGTATGTATGTATTGAGCAGTTTGTGTGTATTCAGCAATCTTTGTGTTTGTATTCAGCAGTCTGTGTGTATGTTTGTGTGTGTGTATTCAGTGGACTGTGTGCATGTATTCAGCAGACTGTGTGAATGTATTCAGCAGTCTGTCTGTGTGTATTCAGGTTTAATTGCCATGTTGGCACTTTGAGGAAAAAAGTTAGCATGTATTGCTGTTTGGGCACTTGGGCTCAAAAAGGTTCGCCATCACTGCTCAAGGACATGTGAGTAGACTGGAATTCTTTTACTATTTTATAATTGTGTGTGGACTTATTACACTATTGGAGTTTTTTGTTTTTTTTCCCCCTTTTGTGAATCCTGAGTGTTCCTGGTGACTAACTAGCCCAAGAAGGAAGATACCATTTAGAACCCTCATTCGTCCTCAAGACTTTAAATTTTTGTGACTGCTGCTAATTTCCCTTTGGGTACCTGTTTTATTGTCAATTGTGTTTTGTTTTTTTTCAAAGTATTTTATTTTGCATTTTTATCTGTTTCTATAATACCTTATCTGACCCATCCTTGGTACACCCTTCTTCCCTTTTTTCTTTTTCCATATGTGTTTAGATGACTGATCAACACATTGCTATGTACAATGCCAATGCAAGAAACCTTTGAAATTTAATGTGAAATAGTTCCAGCTGTAACACATTGCAGAGGTATATATCAGCATATTTTAGGGTGGCATGAAATTCTGTTTCTGAATCTATACAAATGTGGCCCATGAGTTGTTCAGTATTCCTCTTCTAGACATATAAATATTTATACAGTTGTGTATGTTGCATGGATACACTCCATTTAAGTTACCACTGTAAACATTTAGCAGAGTTGAATCAGCACAACAACACCAGTCAGTGTAGGACACACAGATGAAGGCAAAATGGCTGCATAGAAAGAGAGAGAGAGGAAGTTAAGATAAAACAGTACATCTCCTCTCTAGCACCATGGAGACTATACAGCACACAGAAGGGTTTCCAACACGCACATGTTACCAGGAGTAAGCAACCATCGGCACTCTAGATGTTGTACACTGTATCTCTCCTGATGTTTTGCCAGCATTATGGATGTAAGAGCATTATGGGAGATGTAGTCCACAACAGCTGGCGTGCCGAAGGTGGCCTTCCTGTGGACTAAGCACTAGAGCTTACTACTTACAATTTACTTTTCCATGATGTCAAATTCAAACCAACTAAATTTATTTTCAAGCACTGTTTTCTCAAAATGTATTTTGACAAAGGTTTTGTCAAAATGTTAGCTGTCAGGGCAGTACTGCATCTCAATAAATCCTTTCTGGTACAGATCTTTTATTGCATGACATTTAATGTCATTCTGCTTGGTGCGTGTATTTACTTTATCTGTTTGCACTTATACAGATCTGGTTGTCTCCCATTAGTAGGCAGGGCTTTGTCCTCTAGAAGTTTGTTAAGCAGTTACATAGTTACATAGTTACATAGCTCAAAAGAGACTTGCGTCCATCAAGTTCAGCCTACCTCACATTTGTTTTTTGCTGTTGATCCAAAAGAAGGCAAAAAAACCCAGTTTGAAGCACAATTTTGCAACAAGCTAGGAAAAAAATTTCTTCTTGACCCCAGAATGACAGTCAGATTTATCCTTGGATCAAGCAGTTATTACCCTACATTGAAAGATTATATCCTTGAGTATTCTGTTCTTGCAAGTATGCATCTAGTAGCCGTTTGAACATCTGTATGGACGCTGATAAAACCACTTCTTCAGGCAGAGAATTCCACATCCCGATTGTTCTTACAGTAAAAAAACCTTTCCTTTGCCTTAGACGAAATCTTCTTTCTTCCAGTCTAAACGCATGGCCTTGTGTCCTATGTAAAGTCTGGTTTGTGAATAGATTTCCACACAATGGTTTGTATTGGCCCCGAATATATTTGTATAATGTTATCATATCCCCTCTCAGGCGACGTTTTTCTAAACTAAATAGGTTTAAATTTGTTAACCTTTCTTCATAGCTGATATGTTCCATTCCTTTTATTAATTTTGTAGCCCGCCTCTGCACTTTTTCTAGTGCCATAATATCCTTCTTTAGAACAGGTGCCCAAAATTGCACAGCATATTCAATATGGGGTCTTACCAGTGATTTATAAAGAGGCAAAATTATATTCTTGTCCCGAGAATGAATGCCCTTTTTCATGCATGACAATACCTTACTGGCCTTGGCCACTGCTGATTGACATTGCACATTGTTGCATAGTTTGTTGTCTATAACAATTCCCAAGTCCTTTTCATGTGTTGTTATCCCTAATTCGCTTCCATTAAGGGTATACGTTGCTTGTGTATTCTTTACGCCGAAGTGCATAACTTTGCATTTTTGAACATTAAATTTCATCTGCCATTTGAGTGCCCAGTCCCCCAGTCTATCTAAATCCCTCTGCAGCAAAGTAATATCTTGCTCACATTGTATTGTTTTACAAAGTTTGGTGTCATCTGCAAACACTGAAACATGACTTTCAATACAGTCTTCAAGATCATTTATAAACATGTTAAATAGAAGGGGTCCCAGAACAGACCCCTGAGTGCACCACTTGCCACCTCTGTCCATCTTGAAAATTTACCATTAATGACAACTCTTTGTACTCTGTTTTTAAGCCAATTTTCTACCCAAGAACAAGCATTTTCATCTAGACCGATTTCCTTGAGTTTGAACACTAATCTATTGTGTGGAACTGTATCAAATGCCTTGGCAAAATCCAAATAGATCATATCCACGGCAACACCCTGATCTATACTTCTACTTACTTCTTCGTAGAACGCAATCAAGTTAGTTTGACATGACCTGTGCTTCATAAAACCATGCTGATTTTTGCTGATAACCATGTTCTTCTCAAGGAATTCTTGAATATTATCCCTTAATAACCTTTCAAATATTTTACCAGCCACAGAAGTTAAGCTCACAGGTCTATAATTTCCAGGCAAGGATTTTGAACCCTTTTTGAATATAGGAACCACATCTGCCTTCCTCCAATCCTCCGGAACACTTCCTGAAAGAAAAGAATCTTGAAAGATTAAAAACAGAGGTTCACTTATTTCTGCACTTAGTTCCTTAAGTACACGTGGATGGATACCGTCAGGCCCTGGAGCTTTGTTTATATTAACTTTCTTTAATTGCTGCAGCACCTTGTCTTGAGTTAACCAATTACAATTATTCTGCAAGTTTTTAGTAGCAATCATTTGCACATCTATTGCCATGGGTTCTTCCTTAATATATACGGAGGAGAAATAGTTATTTAAAATTCCTGCCTTTTCCTGGTCTTCATTAATTAACACCCCCGTTTCAGTTTTTAGTGTACCTACACTTTCATTTTGTTTTTTTTTTAGAATTTATGTACTTAAAAAATGCTTTGGGGTTGGTTTTGCTCTCTTCAGCTATCATTATTTCATTTTGAAGTTTAGCAAGTCTAATTGCCTTTTTGCACGCATTATTTGCATCCTTATATCTTTTATAAGATGCATCTGATTTGTCCGATTTAAATGCTTTAAATGCCCTTCTCTTAGTTGTAATCTCTTGTTTTACTTCTCTACTAAGCCACATTGGTTTTAATTTGTTTCTTTTATATTTATTTCCCAACGGTACATACTGAGAAATGAACCTTTGTAATATTTGTTGGAAGATGATCCATTTATCCTCAGTGTTCTTTTCACTAAAGAGTTTATGCCAGTCAATATATTGTAAAGCTTCCCTTAACTTATTGAAATTGGCCTTTTTAAAATTATATGTTTTAGTATTCCCCATGTGCTTTTGTTTTTTTGAGTTTATTTCAAAGGACACTATATTGTGATCACTATTTCCCAAGTGCTCACCTACTTGAATGTTGGTCAAAAGATCAACGTTGTTTGTTAAAACCAGGTCCAGACAAGCATCCATTCTAGTTGGTGCTTGTACAAGTTGTGACATGAAGGTGTCATTTAACAAGTTTAAAAACCTAATTCCCTTTGCTGAGGCACTAGTCCCTCTGTCCCAATTTATATCCGGGTAATTAAAATCTCCAATAATTAAAGTGTTACCCAGATTTGCAGCTTTCTCAATTTGCTCAAACAGCTGTTGTTCCTCGTCAATATTAACATTAGGTGGTTTATAACATATCCCAACCAATAGTTGGTTTCCCTTCTTTTCCCCCAAGCAGATATTTACCCATAAAGCTTCCACATTATCCTCCTCGCATTCCATTTGCTTAACATTTGGCTTTAAATCATGTTTGACATACAAACATACCCCACCACCCTTCTTGTTTTTCCTATCCTTCCTAAATAACATAAATGTACCCATTTAAGTTAGCTGCCCAGTCATGTGTCTCATCCCACCATGTTTCAGTTATGCCTATTATATCATATTGTTTAGTGTATGCTAATGCCTCTAGTTCCCCCATTTTGTTATTTAGGCTCCTTGCATTAGTAAGCATACATTTAATATTGTATATTTTGTGACACACAGATGAAGGCAAAATGGCTGCATAGAAAGAGAGAGAGAGGAAGTTAAGATAAAACAGTACATCTCCTCTCTAGTACCATGGAGACTATACAGCACACAGTTGTGTTTACTTACATGTTTCTGCTGCAGAGATATACTCTGGACATACTGTAGATGAATGCTCCTCTAATTCTTGCTTACAACTAGTCCAACTGATGGGACCAATGCCATATATGAAGGCATGGCCATGTGGTCACTAATCTGCCTTTGTATATCCTGCTATACTGGGATTCCTTACACTTAATAGCATTTTATATATCTTACTACTCCCTTAAGTGCAATTCAGTGTCTTTGACTGGGAAGGCTCTCTTGTCTAAACAATATTCCCATGGCAGATGCAAAGTCCGGCCAGCAAGTTGTAGCTAGACACATAAGCTCTCTCCCAACAAGTCAGTAGGCTGCAGGACCAGAAGGTCGGTTTGAGTGCCAAAGTGAGGGTTTTCTGGGCTAACAAAGACGGCTCTGGTGAGTGACGAGTTTGCTGGTCGCTTAGCGCCGTTTCCAGCGTTGATGTGGATTATGCAACCCATCTAGGAACTCTTTTGTGCAGGAGCTACTCATGGACATGGACATGTTCGGCCACCTTGGCGGTCAGGCCCCACCCCCTATTTAATTAAATTTTTATTGTTTTTAAAAATACAATACCTAAAGAAAGAAAAAAGTTAAATAAGATACTCATCTCGCAAAGAGTAAACCATTTGTATGTGTGTGCAGGGATGCATTTACCACAAGGCAAACAAGGCATTTACCTAGGGCTGCATTTTCAAGGGGGGCACCAAAAAATGCCACCCAAGCTCCCAGACAAATGCCTCGTGTTCTGGGGCTGTCCACCTTACTGTGAGTGAGTGAGTGAGTGAGTGAGTGAGTGAGTGTAGCTGTCAGTGTGTGTCTGTGAGTGAGAATGGGTGTGCCTGTGAGTGTGTGTCAGTGTGTGTATGTCATTTTATGTGTATCTGAGAGTGTGTGCCTGTCAGTGAGTGGGTGTATCGGTGTGTCTGTCAGTGAAAGTGTGTCTTGGTTAAACAGTGTGTGCCAATGACCGTATGTGTGTGCCAATGACTGTGTATCTGTCAGTGAGTGTATATCAGTGCATGTATCAATGAGGGCATGTGTCTGTCAGTCAAAAAAAAGGCCTTAACACAAATTGGGGGGGCAAATTTTGATTTTGGGGGTGCCCGAATTTAGTCATGCCTAGGGCAGCAAAAATCCAAAATACACCACTGTGTGTGTGTATATGTGTATAAGTGGGTTAATCTCATAAGAGCAGATATTAGACTGTTAGAGTAGAACCTGCCAAAGATGGGGTACATTGACGTTGTGGCAGGCTTATGCAATGTATGATCATACAATGTAACTAAACCCCCATAATTCTTGCCTAGATTATGTGTTTAAAAAAAAAAAAACTAATAAAATCTGTCAACATTGAAGTTGCTGTTTAGTGGATAAGTGAATGTATGCATTGCCACACAGATGCACACTTACACAAACACTGAGATACACACATGAACACAGAGACACATGCAGTGGTGTATTTGTGTGCAGTGTCAGTGTTGGAATGCAGCGGTGTATTTGTGTGTAGTGTTAGTGTTGGAATGGAGTAGTGTATTTGTGTTCAGTGTTGGTACTGGAATGATAGGATGTATGCATTGCACATGCATAGATATACACTTACACACTCTGACACTCATATTCACACACAGGAACACAGACACAGACATGCAGGTACACATACAAACTGACACACAAGTACACAGACACAGGTATAAGTACACACACAAACACTGACACAAAGGTACACATACACTGACACAAACACAGCCAGATACACACTCTGACCAAAATACAGCCAGATACACACTCTGACACTCACACATCCAGATACACACACACACACAGCCAGATACACACATAGTCAGATACACACACTAACACAAACACAGCAAGATACACACACAGCCAGATACACACATACATTTAGATACACACACACACAGTAAGGTACATACACACAAATATCAATTTACATAGTTTGGCCACCCTCCTGTTTCCTTACCTTTACAGAAGGGTGGCTTCCCTGGGATCCAGTGGGAGCTGGATGGCTGAGGTTTCCTCCTTCTTTTTCTCTGTGTGTGCCTCCTCCTCCCCAGCGGCACTCTTTTACTTGGGAGGAAGTGACCTCACCTCACTTCCTCCCAGCAGGCAGGAAGACAGGGGCCCGTCCGGAGCACTCTTAAAGTGTCGGGGCCCCTGATTACTTCATCTGCTGCAGCCCACCGGGAAATATCTCAGTATCCTGGTGGGCTGTTCAGGCTTGGTTGCAGGCAGGTGGCCCACGGAGGCATCTGCTTTGGGCTCCCCCAGGAGTAACTGGACCCAGGGAATCTGCCCCATGTTCCCTGTGTTAAAGACGGCCTGGCTATATATATATATATATATACATATGAGAATAAACATCCTCCAACATAAGTATACTTCACAATGAGTATAGTATAGAAAAATAGATAAGAAAGGGAAAGAAAAACTAAACAATGGAACACAAGGAATAAAAATAGAAGGTAAGAAAAAAGTATAACTAAAACACAATATCTATGTACTCTATATCAGTTATTAGTTAGCAATACTTCATTGTGGCTTTACTAAAAAAAAAAAGGTCAGTGATGACACTGGTCTCACTACATTGTTCAAAACATTAATACAGTATTGCATTATTTAAATTCAATATTGCAGTTTAATGCATTTATCCAAACATTCATGTTGACACCAAATTGTATAGGACTTCTTTAGTGTATTAGAGGAAGAAAAAGGTGAGACCATAAGGTCCTAAGTGAAAGAATAGTTAGACAAGGAGAGGGAGCCCTACCTTTATTAAACCTAATGAGAGGAGCAATATAAAAAATGGACAGAAAATAAGGGAGGTGTTGGAAGAGGCAGTAGTTCCTCAAACTTGCATTCAAAACCTGAATGCTAATTCCTCAGCACAAATACAAATTCTAAATGCTAACTCACTCAAAAGAGAGAGACCAGGCTATATCAGAGAAAAGTCATGCAAGTCTAGATAGCATAAGTAAAGTGTTTGAGAATAGAGAAAACGGGTAATCACAATGAAAAGCTTAGGGCTAATGGGGGAAATGAGCCCATATACTAGACCTAAAGGGGAGAGATGAAAAGAAAAAGAAATCTCACAAAATCCAAGCCCAAGACTAGAACACTATAGAAAAGGACAGGAATAAGTGTTAAGCCCCCTTTTTGGGAGTGCTAAGTGGCTTTGTACCAGGGTGTCTCGAAAGTTTTTTCCTCTCCTTGCGGTCACAGATGGGGAGGGAGTGATTACCTCTTTTAGGTGTGGATCGGACTTAAGGATAGGCCAGTAACGCCTAAGCGTACCCATCATGTAGTCCCACCCTGCATCGTATGTGGCAATGCACCTAATCGCTTTATTGTCCTGTAATAATGTTTTATCGTCAGTAAGGAGTGTATCTCGATTGGTGCTAATGGCTCTGGTGTATGCTCGACGTAGGACCCTATTGGGGTACCCTTTTTCCTTAAAGGCTTTCCTGAGGTCCCAAGCTTTAATCTTAAAGTCCTCTATGGATGAACAGTTACGTCTTAGTCTCAGGTATTGGCCTATTGGGATACCAGCCTTCAAAGGTTGAGGGTGGTAACTGGCCCAATTCAAGAGACCATTAGTGGCTGTTTTTTTCCTGAAGAGGGTAGTTGTGACAGAACCCTCTTCTTTAATTGCAATAGTTATGTCCAGGAAATTGAGTTGTTTACCGCCCATTTCACTGGTAAATCTCAAATTGAGGTCGTTCATATTGAGGAGCTTGACAAATTCCTCAAAGTCCTGTTTGGACCCTAGCCAGATGACTAGTACATCATCGATGTACCTTTTCCAGCATAGTATCAGCTCTGTGTATTTTCTTAAATCAGGTTCATTAAAGATTTGATTCTCCCAAGAGCCAAGGTAGAGGTTAGCATAAGCGGGGGCACACGACGTGCCCATAGCTGTCCCCCTTATCTGTTGGTAAATAGTACCGTTGAATAGAAAAATATTTTTGGTAAGTACCATTCTAAGTATGTTGGAGACAAAATCAATGTATGTTCCTGAGGACTGTAGCTCTGTTTCCAAAATGGTCCTGATGTTATCAATACCTTTTGAATGTGGTATAGAGCTATAGAGAGATTCCACATCGAGACTACACAGAAGTGCTTGCTCTGGTGTGGATAGGTCCCTCAGAAAGTTCAGCATTTGTTTAGTATCCCTTATGTATGATGGTAATTTACACACCATGGGGGATAAGATGTTATCTAAGTAAATACTTAGGTTTTGGGTAAGGTTACCACAGCCCGACACAATTGGTCTACCTGATGGATTATCTAAGGATTTATGAACCTTAGGTAGACTGTAAAATGTTGAGAGTACTGGTTGTTTAATCCACATAAAATCAAACTCATTTTTAGTAATGAGTTTGTCTGTGAGTGCATTATTCAGTAATGTTTTGATCTCAGCAGAGTTCTGCATAGTAGGGTCGTGACCAAGTCTCTGATAAGTTTCCTTATCATTTAGCAGGCGCAGTACCATTTGTACATAGTTGGAATGGTCCATAAGCACTATATTCCCACCCTTATCAGATGGTTTAATCACTAGTTTATCATTCTCCTTTAATTGTTTCAAGGCTAGTTTTTCTCTGCTACTCAAATTGCAGCAGGATTCTATATTCAAAGTGCCTAGATCTGCTTTTTCAATATCCCTACATACCATTTCCAAGAAGACTTCAATGTTTTTATAGTCTTTCAATTGGGGGGTAAAGCGGCTCTTAGGTGCAAGGTGGGTAGTAGGGATATGATCACTATGGTCATTAGAGTCAAGGAGTTCAATTAGTGTATCTAGACAGTCCATATCTTTGACTGTTAATCCCAGATTTTGGGCTTTCTGTTCTTTTTTGTGCATATGGTACTTATGTAGTGCTAACTTGCGAGCAAACAGATGTAAGTCCTTAGTCCATATAAATTTGTTAAAGGGGGGGTTAGGTACAAAAGATAGGCCTTTAGAAAGAGTCATGATTTGTATGTCCGTCAGATTATTTGAGGATAGATTAATGATCCTGAGGTCATTCGCTACTATCGTCGATATTTCCTCTGGGCCTTGCCTCTCTGTGATTGTCTTGTTCTGGGGCGTTGTATTTCGTCCGCTTGTCTTAATCCTAAAAAATCTACACCTTTTCTTAGTATACTTTTAGGCTCTAATGGTGTAGGATTAGGAGTGGCAGTATCGCCTTCATTATCAGTGGACTCATATTCTGATGTGCTGAAATGATCTGAATCTATTCTAACCCTCTTCTTTAATTGTAGAACTGAAGGAGTGATCTATCTACTTACCTGCTCATGCGGCATGAAATATGTGGGGAAAACCTTTAGACCCTTTAAATTGAGAATTAGGGAACATGTCAATTCAGTTAGGAGGCCTTTAGAGACTCCGATATCCCGTCATTTGAAAATACATCATTCTAATTCATCAAAAAAGATTAGATTTATGGGAATTGAACATATCCCACAGACTCAACGAAAAGGGGACTGGGACCTAAAGCTGAGACAACGAGAATCCTACTGGATTTACAGACTTAAGACCCTCTCACCCGTAGGTTTAAATGAGGGCTTTTCATTTGCCGCTTTTTTGTAATTATAGCTATTTTTTGATGTGTATCATATCACAAGGACTACCCTACCTGTCCGTTTTTACGGATAGTAGGAGTAATTTATACTAGTTACACTTTAATCTTATCCTGTATGTAGCCTCTTTAACATACGGCCGTATAGCGATGATCGCATTAGATCAAACAAAGGTTCCCTCTACCTTATTGTATGACTGAGTTACATTAACCAATTATTGTCCCTACTATTTTTCATTTCACATTGCAGACAGGAATTTACTGTAAAGGGTTATAACTAATCCAATATAAGTTATTACTGACCCAATATAATTCTGACTTGGGTCAGCATACTGTGAAGGGTTACCACTAACCCAATATAATTCTAACCTTGGGTCCTCTGGCCCACCTTAATCATTCTTGCATATGTGAATTGTTAAGTAGGGACTGATTGGGTTAATTACAACAGTAGGGACCACACTACTTAGGCACTGTAATTTACTTTCACACAGTATTGTAACTATAATATCCCTTATGGTTCGAAGGGACGTGCTTGGTGGGCGGCATTGTGATCTCGTCATGGGTTTACGTCACATTGCCACTCCCCCCTCCCCTATGCGCCCGGTCTTCCCACGTGTGCCTATTCTGATTGGATAATCAGATTATGACGTCTGGTCACGTGATCGGATCCGCGACCAATCGGGAGGCAGCCAGCTCGGTAACATACACCCACGTGGATACACAGCTGTTTGATCACAATGTGACAAGTAGTATATAAACGGCTACATGGCTACAGCACAGGTTCACTGCTCCTGACGACGGCATGCTAATATGCCGAAACGCGCGTCGAGCACATTTTAATTTATTTATTTATTTTCCTTTTTCTTTTCTTTACCACTTATTTGGTAGCACAAGAATATGAATTTCTATTTAGGTTAATTTAATGGAAACTAGTTTATTGGACAGGCAGGGAGTGGTATGTAGGTAGGCACTTGTTTACAGTGCTGAGGTACATGGATTGTTTTTGTAGCTAACTTAGATAGACCTTCATAGATAGGGAGAGATATATATTGTAGGCACTTGTGTGTTTTTTCTCAGTGCCGAGGTATAGATATTTCTTTACCCATTTACCCACTTATTCCTGTCCTTTTCTATAGTGTTCTAGTCTTGGGCTTGGATTTTGTGAGATTTCTTTTTCTTTTCATCTCTCCCCTTTAGGTCTAGTATATGGGCTCATTTCCCCCATTAGCCCTAAGCTTTTCATTGTGATTACCCGTTTTCTCTATTCTCAAACACTTTACTTATGCTATCTAGACTTGCATGACTTTTCTCTGATATAGCCTGGTCTCTCTCTTTTGAGTGAGTTAGCATTTAGAATTTGTATTTGTGCTGAGGTATTAGCATTCAGGTTTTGAATGCAAGTTTGAGGAACTACTGCCTCTTCCAACACCTCCCTTACTTTCTGTCCATTTTTTATATTGCTCCTCTCATTAGGTTTAATAAAGGTAGGGCTCCCTCTCCTTGTCTAACTATTCTTTCACTTAGGACCTTATGGTCTCACCTTTTTCTTCCTCTAATCGTATCTTGTGGGTTATTCCCCGTTAGGAAGAATAGTTCTAGGGCAGACACAGACCTTTGGGCCAATTAGGGACCCCAGGGTCAGTGTATATTCTTACTCTTTCCTCTCTACTTCTTTAGTGTATGTATTCAC
>OW240913.1:163569556-163599030 GCA_933207985.1 Pelobates cultripes | reverse complement strand
ATAGTGTAATGACACATATATAATAATGAAATGGACATGGTTCTATAGTGGTAGATCCTACACAACAACAAACACAAAAACATATATAAACCCCACATGAATAATAAAGCATACACAACATCAAATGAATATTCTTTTTGTCGTATTAGTGGTCTGTTCTAGAATAAAACACATATGTTAGCGTTGTTGATAAAATAGTTATTTAGTTGTGGTATGTAAGAGGTAGTGAGAATAATCAAAAAAATTAGATAGGGAGAGTATGAGTAGAAAAGGATGTACTTCAGTATGGATTTAACCATATCGATATAATAGCCTAGACAGGAGAGTGATACGTATACACAGGGGAACATTTAATTTTCTGAATACAATTGAATAAATACAGAAGCTTCTCTGTGTTAGAGTGAAAAATGAATCGGACCAGGGTAACATAAATAGTATTATGTGAGGGGTGAAATGGAGGAATTTCCCCCTAAAATAGGAGAAATAGGAAATAGGAGAAAAAGGTGAATGGTACAATATAAGAGTACATAGTAGCGATATTTTTAGGGATATGTGTAGTGGGTCCTGAAAAATAAATGATAGTAAATAAGCTCTGAACGAGGGGTGGAAATAGGTAAAAGTAAGTTGATAGAGATAGGTGATGTTGCACTTATAAGGAAGGGGAGCGGAATCTACAAAAATGCATGTAACTCAAAGTCTATATTGAGTCCCTTAGGGACTAATGTGTCTAACTGAAAAATCCACTTAGCTTCTGTTTTGGTCAAGTATTTTGTCAATGCTGCCTCCTCTTCAATGTACATTTACTTTTTCTATGGATAGAAACTCAAGTCCTGTGGGATCTCCCTTAAAATGTTTGGAGAGGTTATGTGTTGGAAGTCCTTTTTTGACATTCCTGATGTGTTCGGCAATACGTATTTTCAGTGGTCTCTTCGTGCACCCAATATATTGTTTTGGGCATGGACATGTTATAAGATAGATGACTCCTGAAGTGTTGCAGTTCATATTACTTTTGTGGTTGTATTCTTCCTGGTTGCTCAATGATGTAAATCTTGTAGTTACTCCTTCCAGAGATGGATTATTCTTACATGCTAAACATTTCTTACATCTTGTGAAACCGTGGACGGAGTCTTGGCCCATGGTGGTGTTAAAAGATTTAATGGTGGGTGCCAACATAAGTTGAAGGTTAGGGGCCCTGGTAAATATAATCTGTGGTTGGTGGTCTAGGAATTTAGAAAGGGTTGGGTCACTTTTGAGAAATGTTTTTCAGAATCTTCTGTATTTTGTGATAAAAGAAGATGCGGAGGTATGTGAATCTGCAGCGTTACTTACCTTAACCGGGGGCCGGTCGCGGTCCTCTCTTCAAGCCACGCGCGGTCCTGCGGCTGCACGAGCCGCGCGCGGCTCATCCGACTGCTTTAGATGGAAGGCGGGCAGTGACCGCGTGAAGCGGTCACGTGTCCCGCCTGAAACTAAGAGTCTCGGGCGCGCTCTTAAAGAGACAGTGGGAGCCTAATTGCCAAAAGGCTCCCATTGGCTCCTGTCATACCACACTCCCTATACAATTACCTTTTGGGGGTGTGGAAGTGACAGGAGCCAATCACTTTCGTTTAAAAGCTATTTAAACTTACCTTTTTCCCTTAGCTCGTTGCCCTATCGTGGTTTCTGTTTCAGTTCCCTTTAGCGCTTGTGGTGTTCAGTTGTGTTTTCTCGTATTGACTTTGGCTTTGTATTCTGACTTCGTTTTCGCTTTATCCTTATCTGTACTGTTTGCCGGCTTGCTGTTTTCCGTGTACCAGACCCCGGCTTGTCCTAGTTTACGCTGTCTCTCTGTGCCCTTGACCTCGGTTTGTTCCTGGCTCTGTCTCCTCTCATATACGTCGAGTCCGGCCATTCTAAGGTCCGGTAGACGTATCTCTCCTCTGTATTGGCTTCTGTTTAGCTGGATCCTGCGTGTAGGGGTATATTCTCGTTACATTACGATAGGGCCATGGACCCCGCAGATTTAGCTCAACAGATGGCGTCCCATGAGGCAAGATTTGTAGAGCAGGATCACCGTATGGATCAGATAGCCCAGGCTCTCCAGACGCTCCTAGCTAGAACCGTTCCAGCAACCACACCTAACCCTCCTACGCCCCTTCTCCCTGAAGTATCTACTTTGCCTAATACTTCGGCCCATTTAACACCTCCTCCTAGGTATGGAGGGGACTCTAAGACTTGCAGAGGGTTTATTAATCAAATTGAATTCCACTTTGAAATGTATCCACGTTCATTTCCCACAGAGAGGTCTAAGGTTGGGTTCTTTATGCACCAACTTACCGATAAGCACTTGAGTGGGCAAATCCTATTTGGGAAGCTAATGGACCTATGGTACATGATTTCAACAGTTTTCTTACGGCTTTTCGTAGAACTTTTGACACAATGAAAAGGTCAAAGAATGCCGCGAGAGCATTAATGAGAATTAAACAGGGTTCTAGGTCTGTGGCTGATTATGCTATTAAGTTTCGCACTCTTGCTTCGCAGGTAGATTGGACCAACAATGGGTTAACTACTGCCTTCATGGAAGGTTTATCAGATACGATATTGGATGAGGTAGCAGCTAAGGAGCTTCCTATTGCCTTAGAGGACCTTATTGATTACCTCATTGATATAGATAATAGAATTCGTGACAGGCTCTATACCAAGAACAGGAATAGACGTTTTGTTACACCTATTAACCCCAGAGTTAATATACCAGAGAGTGTTAAAGTATCTGAGGAGGAACCTATGCAATTAGGGGTTGCCAAACTCTCTGATACTGAGAAATTACATAGGAGAAGGGAGGGACTCTGCCTATACTGTGGTAGGAGAGACCATATGGTAAAGGAATGTCCTTTACTCCCGGAAAACTCTCGCACCTAAGACCTTATAGGGGACTGGCCTTGGGTGTGATATCTAAGTCTCCTAAATTGCCTCCTAACCGCTTGCTTCTCCCGGTTTCTTTATATATGGGAGAGATTTGTATAGTTGACAACATATATGCTCTGGTTGACTCTGGGGCAGCTGAAAATTTTATAGACTCTGGCTTTATAAAGAGAAACAACATTCCCATCAGAGAGAAGGAGATACCCTTGGCCGTTGAGGCCATAGATGGTAGACCATTAAGTTCTCCAGTTGTTACTCATGAGACTGTACCATTACACATGTACACAGGGGTTTTACACTATGAAACCATTCGATTCCAGGTCATCACCTCTCCCTCTTCACAGTTAGTGTTAGGGTATCCATGGTTACGTGCTCACAATCCCATTTTTGACTGGGAGACAGGGCAAATAAAATCATGGAGTGAGGCCTGCCACGAGTCTTGTACGATTGAAGTCACACCTTTGAATTCTATTAAGGTACCTACCAGTCCTCCTTTGTCTACGGCTATACCCCCTCAGTATTTATCTCTAAAGACTGTTTTCGATAAAAGGGAGGCTGATAAATTACCGCCTCACAGACCCTATGATTGTGCTATTGACTTGTTGCCTGGCACTATACCTCCAAAGGGCAGGGTGTACCCCTTATCGGTTCAAGAAAACCGTGTCATGGAGGAGTATATTAAGGAATCACTAGAAAAGGGGTTTATTAGGAGATCCTCTTCTCCAGCTGGAGCAGGGTTCTTCTTTGTATCGAAGAAAGAAGGTGATTTAAGACCGTGTATAGATTATAGAGGTCTAAACAAAATCACTATCAAAAATGCATACCCTATACCTTTAATTACAGAATTATTTGACAGGCTGAAACATGCCACTGTGTTCACTAAATTAGACCTTAGGGGTGCATACAATTTGATACGTATAAAGGAAGGTCACGAATGGAAGACTGCATTCAACACTAGATCCGGTCATTACGAATATACTGTTATGCCATTTGGGCTTTGCAATGCCCCAGCAGTATTCCAAGAATTTATTAATGATGTCTTAAGAGATTTTATTCACACATTTGTTATGGTGTACTTGGACGACATTTTAATATATTCTACAGACATGCACACTCATCACAGACATGTTACAACAGTTTTGAAGACCCTTCTTGCTAATGGTCTTTATTGCAAGCTAGAAAAATGTCTGTTTGACCAACCCGAAGTCCAGTTTTTGGGTTATTTGATTTCCGCTAAAGGTTTTCGTATGGATCCCCAGAAGCTTGCTGCTGTAATAGAATGGCCTCTACCGCAAGGTCTGAAAGCTATTCAGCGTTTTCTTGGGTTCTCCAATTATTATAGACGTTTTATCAAAGGTTTCTCGTCCATTGTAGCACCTATTACCCGTATGACTAAAAAGGATGGCAATACTCGTGTTTGGTCTACCGAGGCACTTCAGGCTTTTGAATTTCTTAAAACTACGTTCGCCTCTGCACCTATTTTACAGCATCCTGTCCCCTCACTGCCCTATATTCTTGAAGTTGATGCTTCGGATATTGGGGTAGGTGCTGTCTTATCCCAAAGAGAGTCGCCTGAAAAGCCATTGCATCCATGCGGCTTCTTTTCTAAACAAATGTCCAAAGCAGAGAAAAATTATGATGTGGGTAATCGCGAACTCCTTGCTATTATTTTAGCACTTAAAGAGTGGAGACATTTGTTAGAAGGAACTAAGGATCCTATCCTCATTTTTACGGATCACAAGAACCTATCCTACCTTAGCGAAGCTAAAAGATTGTCTTCCAGGCAGGCTAGGTGGTCACTGTTTTTATCTCATTTTAATTATATTATCACCTATAGGCCAGGTGATCGCAACACTAAAGCAGACGCTCTGTCCAGACAGTTCGAAACTACTGACAAACAGGAGATTGATGTTACTCCTGTCATTCCCCCAGACAGGATAATAGCTACTACTATTTTGTCTATTTCCTCGTCCCTCTTGCAGGCCATACAAGCGAAACAAAGCATGGCACCTAGCGAGAGGCCTAATGATAAACTGTTCGTTGATGTTCCCGAGAGACGGGATATTATGTCATTATGTCATGATACTAAGACTGCTGGACATCCTGGTATTTCCAAAACGGTGTCAGCTGTTTCTCGGTATTTTTGGTGGGATTCCTTACGAAAGGATGTCACTGACTATATAAGTGCTTGTACTACTTGTGCCTGTATGAAATCCTCCCGTAGAGTTCCTTGTGGGCTGTTGCATCCGTTACCCGTTCGAGAGACCTTGGTCTAACCTGTCCATGGATTTTATTGTTGAATTACCCCCTTCAAATGGTAACACAGTAATCCTGATGATAGTGGATCGGTTTTCCAAGATGGCTCACTTCGTGTCTCTTCACAAGTTGCCCACATCCAAGGAACTGGCTCATATCTTCGCTAGAGAAGTATTTCGGTTACATGGTATTCCCGTATCTATTGTATCCGATAGGGGTAGCCAATTTATTTCCAGGTTCTGGAGAGCCTTTTGTTCAGAAATGGGTATTTCTCTCTCATTTTCTTCCGCTTATCATCCCCAGTCTAATGGGGCTGCTGAACGTGCCAACCAGTCTCTGGAGCAGTACCTCCGTTGTTTTGTGTCTCACCATCAGGACAATTGGTCTGACCTGCTTCCTTGGGCTGAATTTGCTCGGAATAACACCACTCATGATTCTTCCGGCAAGAGCCCTTTTTACGTTGTCTATGGCCTGCATCCCGTTGTTCTTCCGGCTGCATTCTCCTCACAGGGCATGCCAGTTCTGGATGAGCATTTGGCTGGTTTGCGTAATACTTGGGAGCAGGTTCAGCGTTCTTTGGTGGACTCTGCTACTCGCCAGAAGGCTCAGGCTGACAAGCATCGCAGAGCAGCTCCGTCCTATGTTGTGGGGACAGGGTTTTGCTTTCCACGCGGAATATTCGTCTCCGGGTGCCTTCTATGAAATTGGCTCCCCGCTTCATTGGACCTTATCGTATTATACATAAGGTTAATCCTGTTTCTTATGCCTTAGGCCTGCCTAAGAATCTACGTATTCCTAATGTCTTTCACACCTCATTGTTGAAACCTTACGTACGCAACCGCTATACCCGGCATACTCCTCCTCCCCCTCCTATCTCAGTGGAGGGTCATGAGGAGTTCGAAGTGTCTGCTGTTCTTGACTCTCGTTTCCTTAGGGGTCGACTTCAGTACTTGGTACATTGGAAGGGTTATGGGCCTGAGGAGCACAGTTGGATTTCGGCTGATGCTGTTCATGCTCCCCGTCTTGTGCGCTCTTTCCATTCTCATTTTCCTGCCAGGCCTGGTCCTACCCGCCCGGAGGGCGTGTCCTCAGGGGGGGGTACTGTAGCGTTACTTACCTTAACCGGGGGCCGGTCGCGGTCCTCTCTTCAAGCCGCGCGCGGTCCTGCGGCTGCACGAGCCGCGCGCGGCTCATCCGACTGCTTTAGATGGAAGGCGGGCAGTGACCGCGTGAAGCGGTCACGTGTCCCGCCTGAAACTAAGAGCGCGCCGCGAGTCTCGGGCGCGCTCTTAAAGAGACAGTGGGAGCCTAATTGCCAAAAGGCTCCCATTGGCTCCTGTCATACCACACTCCCTATACAATTACCTTTTGGGGGTGTGGAAGTGACAGGAGCCAATCACTTTCGTTTAAAAGCTATTTAAACTTACCTTTTTCCCTTAGCTCGTTGCCCTATCGTGGTTTCTGTTTCAGTTCCCTTTAGCGCTTGTGGTGTTCAGTTGTGTTTTCTCGTATTGACTTTGGCTTTGTATTCTGACTTCGTTTTCGCTTTATCCTTATCTGTACTGTTTGCCGGCTTGCTGTTTTCCGTGTACCAGACCCCGGCTTGTCCTAGTTTACGCTGTCTCTCTGTGCCCTTGACCTCGGTTTGTTCCTGGCTCTGTCTCCTCTCATATACGTCGAGTCCGGCCATTCTAAGGTCCGGTAGACGTATCTCTCCTCTGTATTGGCTTCTGTTTAGCTGGATCCTGCGTGTAGGGGTATATTCTCGTTACAGAATCCAAGGTTCTAGTTTTCTTGCATAAAGTATCCTCTCTTGGGATGGCTAATGCTTTGTTTATGGCTTCTCCCAATAGTGCAGCAGGATAACCTTTGTCTAAAAATCTCTTCTTTATTTCTTCCATTTGGTTCCTACAGACGTCAATTTTGGAGCAGTTACGTCTAACTCTCCTGAATTGGTTTTGGGGTATATTCCTTAGCCATGTGGGTTTGTGATGACTGTTAAAAGGGATAAAACTGTTGCAATCAACATTCTTTTTAAAAGTTTTCGTGTGAATTCTTCCTTCCTCGACATAAATATTAAGATCTAAAAACTCAATCTGTTCTTTAGAGTGGTTAAAAGTAAATTTCAGGTGATAGAGATTGTTATCGAGGTAGGTCTTGAATTTTTCTAAAGATTCCAAATCCCCTTTCCATATAAAAAAACAATCGTCGATATATCTGCGCCATAGGGACAGATTTGCGCCAAATGGGCAGTGGGTCCATTTAAATTCTTCCTCCCACTTGCCCATAAAAAGAATGGCATAGCTTGGCGCAAATTGTGTCCCCACGGCTGTACCCTCTATCTGTAGGTAAAATGTATCATCACACCAGAAATAGTTATGAGAACGGATAAAAACAATGCACTGAATTAAAAAATCGATTTGGTCATTTTTAAATTCTGAATAAATTGCTAGAGAAAATTGTATAGCCCACACACCTGAAGATGTTCGATCACTGTGTATAACGAAGTAACATCAGCAGTAACTAAAATCATGTCGTTGTCCCAATTAAAATCAGATAAAAGGTTTAAAATCTGGGTGGAGTCTCTCAAATAGGATTTGAGGCAAAAAACTAAGTGTTGTAGATAATGGTCAACGTATTCTGAAAGATTAGCAGTAATAGATCCAATTCCAGGTATAATCGGCCTTCCAGGAGGTTTCACCAATTGTTTATGTATTTTAGGCAAATGGTAAAACACTGGTATCCTTGGAAATTGAGTGTGTAGATATTTGAATTCTCTTTCATTCAGAATTCCCCTATCTTTCCCATAATTGAGTATCTCTTTAGGTTCTTCTTGGTATTGGAGGGTGAGATCACAGTCAAGTTTTAGATAGGTACTGGTGTCTCCTAGTAATCTTTGGTTCTCTTCTGTATAATCCTCGGTGTTTAAAATGACCAAACCGCCTCCTTTGTCTGCCGATTTGATTGTGATGTCTTCAAGTTTCATCAGCTGTTTTAGTGCATTTCTCTCTTTTCTAGTCAAATTATCATTGGTGATCTTGTTGCTGATCTTGTTTCTAAAATCCTTCTCGACCATCTTTTCAAATACTTTGAGTAGTTTTTAATGTACTGTGGATAAAATGTTAAAGTAGGGTGTAATTTGGTGTGGACGTATTCTTGTTCTGTCTCCTGTTGTGTCACATCTTTGTCCAAAAATAATTTTTTAATAGAGATCTTTGTATAAACTTGTGTAAATCTATACATACATTGAAGTTGGAATTCTTGGATGTTGGAGCCAATTTCAGGCCTTTTCTTAGGAGGGACGCTTCCTCTGAGTTAAGGTTCTGCTGGACAGATTAAAGATGCTTATTTCCTCCTTTTATGTTCTTCTACTTCTTCTTCTTAATCTCTTATTGTCCTTTTCCTTCTCACATCTGGGGATCTGAAGTCTTCTGCTGAGAATATTTTGTGGGGGATCCTCCCCCGTATTCCTAAAAAATCATTTTCAGTACTGGTGTTAGAGATTGTTTCGTGCGAGATGTTATTTTGTATGGAATCCCTTCTTCTGTGGTCTGGGGAGGGAGCTATAGCAGTTGGGGACTGGTGGCTCAAGTTGCCCCATGATCTCCTATGTCTGGTTGATTGTAGGTATGTCGTACATTCTTGATCCTGGTGCTGCCTCTCCTGGTATCAGTACTCTGAATTCCTATAGTTGTTCCTTTGGTAATGCTTGTTATAAGGGACTTCTTGCCTTCTATTGTATGTTCTTTTTTTGTTGGTCCAATCCTTAGAGGGATCCCTTATGGGAGTTCTTTTTGAGACCAGGACATCTCTGTAGGATTGGTAATGTTGGGGTCTACGCCCTGTTCTATACTGAGTAGGGGAGTGTTGTCTTTGTCTTGTATCTTTCTTCCAATTCCTCTGTGTCTGGGTCTTGTAATCAGTCTGGTCTCTCATAATTTTCTTTCTTTTGATTTCTCTGATGTTCACCTGTATGTCTTTTACTCTTTTTTCCATCTTCTCTAGTAGTTCCACATAGTCCCCACGCTCTACTAGGGGTCGAATGGAAGTTTTCAATTCTGTTATTTCTTGATCTAATTGTGTCAGTTCTTTCTTCTTTTCATTAATGAGAAATACCATTAGTAATAGTGAGCCTTTGTCCAGCATCTGATAGAAAACAAAGAACTAATCAGAGACAAGTACAGGGTATAAGAGGCAGCTAAATGAAGGTACTTCCTCTTTTTGCTTTCAGATCAAAGTATTGCGTTAAGGTATTGCGTTAAGGTAGAAGCTAGTGAGATTATCTCAAATTACTGTCTAGTCTTATCACTTTGTTATCTCTATTTAGGGTTTCTTGCTACTGTTGTGGGGCTGCTTAAGGTTGTATCTGCAGGTGCTATCCCTTTTCTTGGGTTCTGGGAGGCTTCTCATAGTTCAGATTTTCTATGTGCTTGGTCTTCTCTCGTCCTTTGTCCTCTCCAGCTCTTTAACCCTACTCTCCCGACCGCAGAAGGCCCTGGTTCCTGTGTGGCTTGCTCGCTACATCAGAGCGCAAAACACTCTCTGAGAAAATTCCCTTCCATTTAGGCACTGAACGCTTTGCAAATAGCATTCGGTGCAGTTTTTTTTGCCCACTAGGTTGTGTGCATTCAGGTACGAACAGCCGACCATATTTGCTTCTTCTGTATACTGAACACTGTTATTCCCTAAGAAGGCCAAACAGATTGGTGACCGTAAATTTCTTTTGCAGGCTTTTTGGTGGCCATTCCGTTTTCCTTGAACCCATGAAACTTACAGAATGGAGTGCAATGGTTCTGGATATCTGCTCATTCACATTGGAGTGCTGGGTATTCTCACATTCCTGTTCACTGCTGTAGCAGGACCTTGTTCAGGTTGGTGGGATGGCTGGTTAGTTTGTACCTAGTACTCTGGCCGGGGGGGGCCCCATTCCAAATACCCTTAGTGCTGCTGAACTGAGCCTGTGCTTGTAGTCGCCATCTCTCCCTGGGTCAGCCCCAGTGACTAATTTTCCTGCCTGTTACCTGATTTGTGTCCGTATTAAGCTGTTAAGTACCTCCCTCCCAGTCACCTTACCTCTCCTGCCTTACAAACATGCCTGAAGCCTTTCGACCATTGTTACTTCAACAGTACAGAATAAAGATCACACACACAATTACACCAATCTTCAGTCTATGATCAACACGGCTGCCGCCTCCTCTGTAGAAAAAGCATTGGCTAAGGCATTTCCAATCGGTTATCGTATAAAGTTCAAGGTCCTTCTGGTTCAGTCTCACCCTCCTCGTCCACTTTGCTTAGTGTCCACAAATGCAGGTCTCATCTAACTGGAACTGAGAGAATTGTGAGTGCCATTTAATCCGCCATGGACCACAAAGGTTTTTTCAACAATATGCTTGTAGTCCAGAAGAAGACAGGAGACTTTCACCAGTCTGTGGGAATTAAATTCCCATGTCGTTTACCAACACTTCAACATGGAGGGGATTCATCTTCTACAGGATCTCATAAAGGGTGGCAATTGGTTTACCCGTCTGGATCTCAAATATGCTTACCTCTTGATCCCGATGCACGAAGACAGTTGTCCCTTTCTCCAATGTATCTGTTTCCCATTTGGACTAAGTTCAGCATTGTGGTGCTTTACAAAGGTACTGAAACCAGTACTCGCCCACCTTTGAGTGCAAGGCATAAGATACATAATATACCTGGACGACTGCTTTTTTGCAAAGTCCGAACACAGCTCATGGTTCACATGAACTACACGATAGTTAGTCGGAACAAATCTGCACTAGTTTCTGCTCAGACAGTCCAGTTCCTGTGGTTCTTTTATACTGCGACTCCCTTCGGCGAACGTCTCTGCAATTTGCAAGGAGATTCGCAAAGTGCTCCATCAGTTATAGATTTTGCTCAGACTTCTCATACAGAGTGTGTGCCTACTATCCTCCTCCATTCAAGTGATATTCCTAACTCTATTGGGCTATGCAGCATCGGCACCCAAGCGCGTCCTTGCTGTTTGCCATGAGGACAGGTGGAGTGATCAAACTTCTCCTTCACTGGCCCACTGGCATTTCAATGTGGCAAAGCAAGGAAAGGGGAGAGGACCAAGGGGCTCTATGCAACCAGGCCATTTTTCCCCCTAGTCTGGCCCTGACCATAAGTATATAGTTTTCTCTGCTGTCTGTATATCTATTTAAATAAGCAATGCATTCCTCTGCAAAGTTATAGTTATAAACAGTGTGTTAGAAATGTCCCATTAGACTCATACCTTGTACACCAATTCAGAAAATAAAAAACAGGCATACAGGTAATATATTTTATTGGTGCTTTAAAAAAAAGGACAACCCTAAGTGGTAGCAGGGTAAAATTATACTTTTTATTTTTTGGCTTACATGTTAAATTGACCTGTGGCAAATTATAATGTATTTGTATTAGATTAGTTAAAAACATGAAACCTAATAAGACACCTCAATCCAATGCATTACATCTAATTATTTTATAGGAATTTAAATATTTTTAAAATCTAGCACTTTAGGTCAGTTTCGCAAAAGCAGACTATCTGATTAATGCTGGATGGCACCCAACTAAATATATTGACATTGACATGATGTTCTTGCAGACTACCATCTGATAAGACAGAAAACTATGCCTGAATTTACACATCGGTAATACAAGACTACCTGGATTTGCAATTCAATTACATGCTATCTTTTGGGATGTAATTTATTTTTGTACAATTTGCATTCAGTGTTAAATTGAAAATCTTCTTAATCTGGCATATATCATGACGGTGCTTGACTTTAATTTGTCTTTTAAAAGATGGACTAAATCCTGTTTTTTCATATAGTGTTAGATGCATTTATAGCATCGAGGCAGCACAAACTCGGCACTTGAGCATAAGCTGTAAATTTGCTTTCCATTAATGTATATTTCATGCTTGTTTTACATGATCTCCAGTTATCTGCATGTATACATATTTCTTCTAAATGCAAGTGTATTTTTAACTCTCTGAGTAACTTAATTTCACTACAAACATACGTTTGCAGCAGCTAAAGTCTTAAATTAAATGTATCATTATCGTAAAAGCTGCATCACCCCTGAATTAAAATAAAGTGGTAATAACTAGTGCAGAAATTTAATTAAAACTAACAAATCATTTGAACACTAGTAATAGACATGCTTGTGAAATCTTTATTCAAAATTGTGTGAGAAAAACATATGCCATAGCAGTATTAATGATAGATTCTTATTATAAACTGGAAATCAAGAAAATTTCAAGTCATTTTTTTTATTGAAAGTTTTACACTTATTTAATAATAGAAAATGGCCCTCTGTGCAGATTTCCATTTATAGATTGTGCTTTTTTTATGGAATTAAATTCTCATATTTATGCCCTCAGCCCATACCTGGCAACAAACAGACTAAGCCATATATGGTACACTAAATTTCAAGCTAACCGTTGATTCTTTAGCAAGAATTACAGCCTAAAGGAAAAATGAAATAGAACTAGAAATACTAATCAAGCATATTTTGTTTCCCAAGTACGTACTCTGCACCTTGCGGGAACAAAAAAAAAATGAATGCAAAGACAATACCGTCCATTACTGTGTAACGCAGAACTTCTTCAGGCGGTAATGATGAAAGAACAGAAGAGAATCTAAACAAGATGAAGAAAAAAAAATAAAAGATATGTTTTAACAACGTCGTGCATTATTTTGATTCTCATGTCTTCATATAATATGTTGTCTAGGTTGTGATTAGCCATTGTGGTAAGATATATGCTGTTAGAACCAGCTAGAACGTTAGCAAGGAGATAAATGGGCATTTTTCTTTTTTTCTTTTTAAATTTGTATTCCATAATTTTAGAAAGTAACACAAATATAAATAAAACAACCTTACAATTTGGTAGAAAATAATGTAACAAAGGGTGAAATGAGTACCATGTATAAGACATATGCAAAACAAGTATTTATGACAATTAATTATGATAATCATTACAATAAAATAATGTCATTGGGCAAGGCAAAATGAAATATCAAGAAGTTAGGGAGAGAGGCAAACTAGATTCTTTCACATAGTTAATCATGTAGCCTATGGAAGAGAACAGAAGGATGTTTGCTGAGTAAAAACTAGTCCCCTTTATTTAATGACCAGTGTTAAGACAAGTTCTGGACATAAATACTGTAGTGAATTATTGTTATGGTCCATAGGCATTGCGGAGGGGGGTTGAGGGTAGAGAGGAGGTGGGTTTGGGGGTCAAAAACCTGGTTGTGTTTTTTTTTGTATGTTAATTTAATTGGAAAGCCATTACAAGGCTACCCTTCATGCACTGGACCAATTATAATAATTTCATGGGGTCATTCGTTTTTTTTCCCCTCCATCCTTGTACTTTCACATGTAATATGTTGTGGCAAAAGCAGAAGCATTGGTGTAACAATCAGAAACATTTCAATATTCAGAAGAAGATGTTAATTGCATCATTAGGACAACATCAAATATTTTTTACCAGATACCAAAACCTTAAAAGGTATGCAAAGAGATCTAAGCAGTCTTAAACAGAGGGAAATTGAATTAGACCTTTTAGTTTAGTCTTATCTGAATGTCACAAAGCCAAGCAAATACCAAGGGGATTCCAACTCAAGGACATCCCTACAATAGGCAGACTGAAGCCTGACGTTTGTTATAAGTTGGTCGTAGTATTAATAAATGCTCCCTTGATCTGATCCTCATTATCATAGAGGATGTAAACAGTGACTTGACTTGCCACGCTAAACACATAAAAGGGAGGGGACCACTGCACTATAGGAGTTTGTTTTCCATTTTTAGGTTTTTTTTATGCTTGTTTTTCTTTAACATTTATAATTTTGCTATCACAGGATATGATTGTCACATGTCAATACTAGACATACTGTAATGCTTATTGTTAGACCTTATGTTGGAGAAGGAACAAGCAGAGATATTGTATGGGGAGATATAAGAGTATGATATATGAATTTTGACAAATAGGTGACAATGTTATCTTATATGATGTAATCCTGTGTGAAGTACTGCGTGTATACAAAATGTAATATGATATTGTGACAATGATTTGAGAAAACTCAATAAATATTGTTAAATAAAAAAAAAAAAAGTGTCTTAATAGATTCCAGAAAAAAAAAAAATTGTAACAATGGAAAAACATGTTCTTTTTTATTAGCCACTATGGAAGCTAATGCACGAATATTGAACATTGAATAGAATGTAAATTGGTATAAAACTGAATTAATCAGATTCAAGAGAGAAATTTGAGAGTTCAACAGGATTACAAAACACATTTTGTATATAAGTGATTGAGCGGAGAGAAAGAGACAACACAAAGACCCATATTTAGGAAAAGGTTTTTCCAACCTTAGGTTCATATGATTGATATGACATCTGGAGAAACATTGGAATCTGATACATCGACAAGCAAGCGGACATATGGGTGCATTATCAGTAGGTACTTTTCTAGAACAACCAGATCTTCTCAGAGACATATAGTTACCAGAACTCACTCAAGAAGAGGCCACAGAGAATTGCCACACTCGGGGGCCAGAGGGGCAGAACATATTGGAGGAATAAGCTAGCCGCCACAATATCTCATCACAAATTTTATCCAAAGAAAAGAAACTCCGTTATTAAACAGTGTTGATCTCTTATGACAACTTCTTCCACAAATTCATTTGATTGGGAGATTAAGTTGCCTTGTTTCAGCAGAGAGATCGGACTGCAAGATTGTTTTAAGAATGAACCCCCTAATACTACACAGAGTTGCATGTTTAAGAAGTTTGATTTTGATCCCCAACCATTAAAACCTACCATTAGGACATTCTTGTGATCTGTGCAACAGGAAAGTAAACACCTTTTTGTCCATCCTCCATACAATCATATTTATATCACAAACCAAGAACTTATAAAATCATTAGCTACTGACACCTCCATTGTCATATGAAAAGGAAGCTGAAAGGAAGGAGCAATTGTTGTTCAACATTAGAAAGACTCCAAGATAGATGCATTATCCCAACTGGTGGATCAAACTATATATTTACAGATTGGAAGTGATCCTACTAGAACTATTCAAGATGTATTCGAACAAATGCTGAATAGGGGACTGCAAGCAGGATACATTACCCTGGACCTGTTTGAAGTTCTCATCCAAGAAAGTCCTCACACACCTATACTGTATTGTTTCTCTACATACGAGTTTGTCTAACCCATTCAGATGCCCACTTGTGTCTGCAAAGGGAGGGTTAATTGAACCAACATCCTGTAGCGGTACTTACCCTTTCCAGGGGCCGGCCGGGGTCCTCTGTTCGAGCCGCGCGCGGTCCTGCTGCTGCACGAGCCGCGCGCGGCTCAGCCGACCGCTGTGACTAGTAGCGGTCACGTGTTCCACCTACTCTAAGAGCGCGCCGCGGGTATCGGGCGCGCTCTTAAAGGGACAGTGGGTGCCTAAATTGGAAAAGGCATCCCATTGGTCCCTGTCATGCCACACTCCCCATACACTTACCTTTTGGGGGCGTGGATGTGACAGGGACCAATCAAATTAGATGTTTAGGTATTTATACTCACCTTCTTCCCTTTGTTCCTTGCCCTATCGTGGTTTCTGTATCAGTTCCCTTTAGTGCTTGTTGTGTTCAGTTGTGTTTCTCCGTATTGACCTTGGCTTTGTTTCTGACTACGTTTTCTCTTTATCCTTCTGTTCTGGTTGTCGGCTTGTTGTTTACTGTGTACCAGACCCCGGCTTGTCCTAGTTTACGCTGTCTCTCTGTGCCCTTGATTTCGGATTGTTCCTGACTCTGTCTCCTCTCATATACGTCGAGTCCGGCCATTCTAAGGTCCGGTAGACGTATCTCTCCTCTGTGTTGTCTTTTGTTTAGCTGAATCCTGCGTGTTGGGGTATATTCTCGTTACATTACGATAGGGCCATGGACCCCACAGATTTGGCTCAGCAAATGGCTTCTCACGAGGCAAGGTTTGTAGAGCAGGATCACCGTATGGATCAGATAGCACAGGCTCTCCAGACGCTCTTGTCTAGAACCATTCCTGCAACCGCACCTAACCCTCCTACACCTCATCCTCCCGAAGTATCCAATTCAACCAATGCTTCGCCCCATTTAACACCTCCTCCTAGGTATGGAGGGGAAGCTAAGACATGCAGAGGTTTTATTAATCAAATAGAATTCCACCTTGAGATGTATCCTCATTCCTTTCCCACTGATAGGTCTAAAGTGGGGGTTTTTGATGCATCAACTTACCGACAAAGCACTAGAGTGGGCAAATCCTATTTGGGAGGCCAATGGACCTATGGTTCATGATTTCAATAGTTTTCCTGCAGCTTTTCGTAGAACTTTTGACACAACAAAGAGGTCAAAGAATGCCGCAAGAGCATTAATGAGGATTAAACAGGGGTCTAGGTCTGTGGCGGATTATGCTATTCAGTTTTGTACCCTTGCTTCACAGGTAGATTGGACCAATAATGGGTTAACTACTGCGTTCATGGAAGGTTTATCTGACACTATATTAGATGAGGTAGCGGCAAGGGAGCTTCCTATCCCATTAGAGGATCTTATTGACTACCTCATTGATATAGATAATAGAATTCGCGACAGGCTCTATACCAAAAACAAGAATAGACGCCTGGTCACATCTATTAACCCCAGAGTTGATAAACCTGAGAGTGTTAAAGTACCCGAGGAGGAACCCATGCAATTAGGGGTTGCCAAACTCTCGGATACTGAAAAACTACTTAGAAGAAGGAATGGACTCTGCCTATACTGTGGTAGGCGAGACCATATGGTAAGGGAATGTCCTTTGCGTCCGGAAAACTCTCGCACCTAAGACCTTATAGGGGACTGGCCTTGGGTGTGATCTCTAAGTCTCCTAAATTGCCTCCTAATCGTTTGCTTCTCCCTGTTTCCCTTCATACGGGGGTGAGTTGTATAGCAGAATGCATATTAGCCTTGGTTGATTCTGGGGCTGCTGAGAACTTTATTGACTCTGAGTTTGTTACGAAAAATAACATTCCCGTCAGAGAAAGGGAGATACCCTTGGCCATTGAGGCCATAGATGGTAGACCATTAAGTTCTCCAATTGTTACTCATGAAACTGTACCATTACACATGTATACAGGGGTTTTACACTTTGAAACCATTCGATTCCAGGTTATCACATCTCCCTCTTCTCACATTGTGTTAGGGTACCCATGGTTACGTACTCACAATCCCATTTTCGATTGGGAGTCAGGGCAAATAAAATCATGGAGCGATGCCTGCCATGAGTCCTGTACTATTGAAGTCACCCCTTTGAATTCTATTAATGTCCCTACAACTCCTCCTTTGTCCACTGTTATACCCTCTCAGTACTTATTTCTCAAAACTGTCTTCGATAAAAGGGAGGCTGACAAATTACCACCTCACAGACCCTACGATTGTGCTATCGATTTATTGCCTGGCACAATACCTCCAAAGGGCAGGGTGTACCTTTTATCTGTTCAAGAAAACCGTGTCATGGAGGAGTATATTAAGGAATCATTAGAAAAGGGGTTTATTAGGAGATCCTCTTCTCCGGCTGGAGCGGGGTTCTTCTTTGTATCAAAGAAAGAAGGTGATTTAAGACCGTGTATCGATTATAGAGGTCTAAATAAAATCACCATCAAAAATGCATATCCTATACCTTTAATCACAGAATTATTTGACAGACTCAAACATGCTACTGTATTCACTAAATTGGATCTTAGAGGTGCATACAATTTAATACGTATTAAGAAAGACCACGAATGGAAAACGGCATTCAACACTAGATCTGGCCATTACGAGTATACTGTTATGCCATTTGGTCTATGCAATGCCCCAGGAGTATTTCAAGAATTTATCAATGACGTTTTAAGAGACTTTATTCACACATTTGTAATTGTGTACTTAGACGACATATTAATATACTCTACAGATTTACACACTCATCACAGGCATGTTACGACAGTTCTGAAGACCCTTCTTGCTAATGGTCTTTATTGTAAACTGGAAAAATGTCTATTTGACCAATCCGAAGTCCAGTTTTTGGGGTATTTAATTTCCGCTAAAGGTTTTCGTATGGATCCCCAGAAGCTTTCTGCTGTCATGGAATGGCCTCTTCCACAAGGTTTGAAAGCCATTCAGCGTTTTCTTGGTTTCTCTAATTATTATAGACGCTTTATTAAAGGTTTTTCCTCTATTGTAGCGCCTATCACCTGTATGACAAGAAAGGGAGGCAATACTCGTGTCTGGTCTCCCGAGGCACTTCAGGCTTTTGAGTTTCTTAAAACCACATTCGCTTCTGCACCTATTTTACAGCACCCTATCCCCACACTGCCCTATATTCTTGAAGTTGATGCTTCTGATATCGGGGTAGGTGCTGTTTTATCCCAAAGAGAGTCGCCTGAAAAGCCATTGCATCCTTGTGGCTTCTTCTCCAAACAAATGTCCAAAGCAGAAAAGAATTATGATGTGGGTAATCGCGAACTCCTTGCTATTATTTTAGCACTGAAAGAATGGAGACATTTGTTAGAAGGAACTAAAGATCCTATTCTCATATTTACGGATCATAAGAACCTATCCTACCTTAGTGAGGCTAAAAGACTGTCTTCTCGGCAGGCTAGGTGGTCACTATTTTTGTCCCATTTCAATTACATTATCACCTATAGGCCAGGTGACCGCAACACTAAAGCAGACGCTCTGTCCAGACAGTTCGAAACTGCTGACAAACAGGAGATTGATGTTACTCCTGTGATTTCCCCAGAAAGGATAATCGCTACCACTGTTTTGTCTATTTCTTCGTCCCTCTTGCAGGCCATACAAGCGAAACAAAACATGGCACCTAGCGAGAGACCTACTGATAAACTATTCGTTGATGTTCCCGAGAGACGGGAGATTCTGTCGTTGTATCATGACACTAAGACTGCTGGACATCCTGGTATTTCCAAAACGGTGTCAGCAGTTTCTCGGTATTTTTGGTGGGATTCCTTACGCAAGGATGTCACTGACTATATAGGTGCTTGTACTACTTGTGCCTGTATGAAATCTTCTCGTAGGGTTCCTTGTGGGCTGTTGCATCCGTTACCTATTCCCGAGAGACCTTGGTCTAACCTGTCCATGGATTTTATTGTTGAATTACCTCCCTCGAATGGTAACACAGTTATCCTAATGATAGTGGATCGGTTTTCCAAGATGGCTCACTTTGTGTCTCTTCACAAGCTGCCCACGTCCAGGGAACTAGCACTTGTTTTCGCCAGAGAGGTGTTTCGATTACACGGCATTCCCGTATCTATTGTGTCTGATAGGGGTAGCCAATTTATTTCCAGGTTCTGGAAAGCCTTTTGTTTGGAAATGGGTATTTCTCTCTCATTTTCTTCCGCTTACCACCCCCAGTCTAATGGAGCTGCTGAACGTGCCGATCAATCTCTGGAGCAGTACCTTCGTTGTTTCGTATCCCACCATCAGAACAATTGGTCTGACCTTCTTCCTTGGGCTGAGTTTGCTCGGAATAACGCTACTCATGATTCTTCCGGCAAGAGTCCTTTTTACGTTGTCTATGGCCAACATCCTGTTGTTCTTCCGGCTGCTTTCTTCTCACAGGGCATGCCAGTTCTGGATGAACATTTGGCTAATTTGCGTAATACTTGGGAGCAGGTTCAGCGTTCTTTGGTGGATTCCGCTGCTCGCCAGAAGGTGCAGGCTGACAAGCATCGCAGGGCGGCTCCTTCTTATGTTGTGGGGGACAGGGTTCTGCTTTCTACGCGAAACATTCGCCTCCGGTGCCTTCTATGAAATTGGCTCCCCGCTTTATTGGTCCTTATCGTATTCTGCATAAGGTTAATCCTGTTTCGTATGCCTTGGGTCTCCCTAAGAATCTGCGTATTCCTAATGTCTTTCACACCTCGTTGTTAAAGCCTTTCGTACGCAACCGCTACACCCGACATGCACCTCTCTCCCTCCTGTTTCTGTGGAGGGTCATGAGGAATTTGAAGTTTCTGCAGTTCTTGACTCTCGTTTCCTTAGGGGCCGACTTCAGTACCTAGTGCATTGGAAGGGCTATGGGCCTGAGGAGCATAGTTGGATTTCCGCTGATGCGGTTCACGCTCCTCGTCTTGTGCGCTCTTTCCATTCTCGTTTTCCTGCCAGGCCTGGCCCTCCCTGCCCGGAGGGCGTGTCCTCAGGGGGGGGTAATGTAGCGGTACTTACCCTTTCCAGGGGCCGGCCGGGGTCCTCTGTTCGAGCCGCGCGCGGCTCAGCCGACCGCTGTGACTGGAAAGCGGTCACGTGTTCCACCTAACTCTAAGAGCGCGCCCTGGGTATCGGGCGCGCTCTTAAAGGGACAGTGGGTGCCTAAATTGGAAAAGGCATCCCATTGGTCCCTGTCATGCCACACTCCCCATACACTTACCTTTTGGGGGCGTGGATGTGACAGGGACCAATCAAATTAGATGTTTAGGTATTTATACTCACCTTCTTTCCTTTGTTCCTTGACCTATCGTGGTTTCTGTATCAGTTCCCTTTAGCGCTTGTTGTGTTCAGTTGTGTTTCTCCGTATTGACCTTGACTTTGTTTCTGACTACGTTTTCTCTTTATCCTTATCTGTTCTGGTTGTCGGCTTGTTGTTTACTGTGTACCAGACCCCGGCTTGTCCTAGTTTACGCTGTCTCTCTGTGCCCTTGATTTCGGATTGTTCCTGACTCTGTCTCCTCTCATATACGTCGAGTCCGGCCATTCTAAGGTCCGGTAGAGGTATCTCTCCTCTGTGTTGTCTTTTGTTTAGCTGAATCCTGCGTGTTGGGGTATATTCTCGTTACATGTAGATAGGTTGAAGTCGCCCCCCATTATTAGGATACCCTCCGTGAATAATTATTTTTGTTTGAGTTGTTTCTTGAGGGTGGCGCATTGACGTCGGTTTGGGAGGTATGTGTTGACTAGGGTCACTATGGTTTGGCCGATTTGGCCCTTTACCATGAGAAGTCTCCCTGTATCGTCCGTCATGTGTGCGATGTATGTGAATGGTACATGTGCCGATAGGAGTATTGCCACTCCACGTGCTTTAGTTGTCTCGTAGTTGCTGAAGTATCCCGTTGGGAACTTACGGTTTCGAAGTGTGTGGGCCATATAATTTTTTTTTTTTTTTTTAAAAGATTCTTTATGGGTTTTTCAGTTAAACATTCATACAGAAAGGAAGAATGTTAGGTTGAAACAAGGTTGTAACATCAAAGAGTAACATTCAATTGAACATAAGTTAACTTGGTACATGCATTATACATTGGGTCATTTTGGTGTCATTAAGGGTGTTTGGTCTGGTCTATGGTTGGGTGTTCTCTGATATTAAGAGAGTTATGTCCGTTCGTCATCCCTCTTTCGAATAGTGTGGTTCTATCTTTAGAGATGGGTTAAGGGGGAGAGTTGGTGCCAGGCCAGTGTTGGGTTCCAATGTTTGAGGTGGAATTGCTGTAAGTGGGGGGTGTGTAACCTGGAGGCAGGTCAGTAGTCTTTAGTGGGGAGCCTCGGTGGGGGTTCTCCTTAGGTGTGATGGGGGGAGTGTTAAGCCGCTCGCCTGTAGCTTCCGGCATCCAGTATGGGGGGGATGGGAGGAGGGGGTTGGGAGGGGGTTGACGTGGTGTCTGTGGGGTCCACGTGTTTGGCTGCATGGTGTGTGTTTTTGAGGGCAGAGTTGGTTTACCGGGTGGGATGGTGTCTGCATCGATCCATGGGTCCCATATTTTGTGGAACGACTTTGGGGTGTCGTGTATTTGTGCAGTCAGGTTGTCCATATCAGTTACTTTAGTGTGGATGTGGGATTGGGTTGGTATGTGAGGGGTGGACCAGACTTCTGCTATGGCTCTGCGTGTGGCTAGGGCCACTCTGGCTATCAGTTTATTTTCGTTTCGAGTGAACGGGTCGATAGGTTTAGAGAGAAGTAGAGCCCAGGGATCCATGGGGACCGGTCTGGAGAGTATGCGTGTTAATAATTTTGTGACGCTTTGCCAGAGGGATTTTAGTTTCGGGCACGTCCACCAACAGTGGAGGAATGTGCCCGTTTCCCCACACAGTTTCCAGCAGTTGCCATTGGGGATTTGTTTCATTGTTCCAAGTCGAGTTGGGGTGAGATACCATCTGAACAGCATCTTATATGCTTGTTCTTGGTGGGTCACGCATATGGAGATTGATTTGTTGGCTGCCCAGATGTCTGTCCAGTCTGTGGGGTCGTCGGGGGGGGGCACAGGTCTTTTTCCCAGGCTGTTATATATGGTAGGGAGATTTGAGTGTAGTGTGTAGTGAGGGTCAGGTATAGTTCGGATATCTGGCTCTTGCGTAATGGGGAGTGTAACGGATCACCTGGCACCCCGACTGGGTACCTCCATTGAAGGATGCTCCTAGCACTTCCTGATGACTCCAAGCACTGCAGCAGACACCACAACCACCGAACCGGAGAAGCATATGGATGTTCTCAAGCATATGAATGTTGTATACAACTGAATAGGAAAAACCATGCGAATAGGTTTACACTCCTAGCAGTCAAACTGGAACAGCATACAATAAATTCTCCCCCAATAATGAGACGACACTTCAATTTGAGGGTTAAGCACGTTCTGGCACATACAGCCTCTTTTATTCCCAATCCACAAATTTAGTACTGCCCACAGGGTTTTACAGAACACCACATATCCAAAATTCACCCAGATCCGTTCAGTACTTTGGAAGATATAGTTTAATGCAGATTCTGCAGAACATATACAGGCTAAATGAAAAACAATCACTGTATAATGTGTCCCCTGCTGTATAGTCCAAAACCACTACACGATGTCTCTGTGCACCAAATACTGGCGAGATGGCACTGTGTTGAAAAGTCCAAACAGTGTCTGTGAGTTAAAATGGCCGCCATCCATTGTTCTCACCATGTGCTTCATCCATTGTTCTCACCATGTGCCTCTGATACAGGAAATGGTGGCCACCCAGTAACTCCACAGTATGTCCCCAGATGGTTCTTAAAGGGCCAGCAGCAGCACAACACAAATCCTTTATGCCCAAATCATGTCTTTAAAGGGCAATACATCCCAGGGGCCATAGTCACATGGCAGGAGGCTGGCAATCAGTCTTCTCCAATGCCCAGTGGCAAGGTCGGTTTCGCCACAGGGACCGTATGCTGTCGCGTTCAAAGTCGGTGAGGGGGGATGTGGCTGCTAAGCATACAGCGTCAGATGCAGCAAAGCTGCGGAGTTGAAGGAACCTGAAGTGGTGAAACGTTGTCATGGTGGAGGTGTGGGGGATGTCTGTGTATTGGATAAGTTTGCCGTTTGGGTATAGGTGGCCAAGTCGGACGATATCTCTGTCTTCGAAGTGGGCATAGTGCTGTGGTGAAAGTCTTGGAGGGAACATATGGTTGCGTAGAATGGTAGTAAGGGGTGAGAGGCCGGAGGAGAGGTCAAATTTGTCACTTGTGGGTATATTTATGGGATAATAATAGTAAACAGTTGAGAATTGCCCACTAATTCAATTCTCAGATCCCAAAGAACGTTTATCGTGTTAAGTGGAAAGTATTTCATATAAATAATCACAATGTATAAAAATAGATTTTATTTATGATAACCAATAATTAACAAATAATATTATGTAACATGCATGACAATAATCAATGAATATTCAGTATAAAATGGTATGCAATACAAAGGAATGGGTATTACGTTTCAATGGCTATTAACTCTGAACAGCATTTTCTGTCAAGTCTTTATAATTTATGACTATGCTTACACAGACTGAAAGTGAAACTTTTCACAACGAAGAACAGAATTCCTCAGAGTGCAGCGTAAGGTCGTAAAGTTTAGCAGACAGTTAGAATAACCCTTTCAATGCTGGCTAGATCTCCTAGGTAGTTGAGATCTATTCTTATGTAATTTTTAAATAAAATAACATTTAACCCAGTTCATTAGTCATTTCTTGAAATCATCCAATAAGAGAATCTACCATATTATATAAGCAGATTTTTAATTTGTCTAAAAGATATCTATCTTAATTTAGAGCAAATCAATACACCTGGATAAAAACAGCGGTATGCTAACACGTGATAATATCACATCAATATATAATTATTCTTAATTCCACCTGCAGAATGGAATGTTTATAACTATATATTCTTAGTTAACTAAGATTTCTTAATATGGAAATCTGACCGTGCTTTATCCAGTCATATATAATGCTATTAATACATTTTAATTAATTTAATTTAATTAAATGAAACCAGTATAATTACCAGTTGAGTAGATATTTCATCCGATTGGTAGTCTCAGGAACTTATTTGGATGTCTCTCTCTGCATGGAGGTTGGAGTCCCCAAACTTCAGGCCATAAAAAGGATCCTAACTCTAGAAGACAATATTCCTTCCATCCAGATTGATTTTATAATAGAAGGTATTAATATAATTTTAAAAAATAATTATTTTTGGTTTTTAGATTCATTTTATCTCCAAAAGAGGGGCACTGCTATGGGTACTAGGTTTGCCCCTAGCTATGCCAATCTGTTCATGGCAGACTGGGAATCCGAAGTTATCTGGGGCAACCATGCTTGGCGGGCTAACCTAGTCTCATATTTTAGATACATAGATGATCTTTTTTTTATCTGGAAAGGACCAGAAGATGACTTAATTGCTTTTATAAATTATCTTAACACTAATGATAGGGGCATTATTTTAACACATGAATATAGCAAAGAATCCATTAATTTTTTGGACCTTAATATTTTTATTAAAGAAGGCCAACTCCACACAAAAACTTTTTTCAAAAAGGTGTGTGTTAACACGGCCATCGACAAAACCAGTTGTCACTACAAGCCTTGGCTTGAGAGTGCTCCAAAGAGTCAGTTCCTACGTCTTCGTAGGAACTGTTCAGAAATAACAGATTTTAATGATCAAGCTAATATCCTAAAAAATAAATTTATGGAAAAAAGATATTTAGAATCAGAGCTCAATAACACAATTAAAACAGTAAAACAAAAAGAACGAAAAGACCTTCTGATTTATAAAAATAAAGAAAAGGATGAATCAATATCTCTTCCCATTATTTTTAATTTCAATAGCAAAAGTAATAATGTCAAAAAAAATTATAAAAAAACATTGGCATATACTTAAAGAAGATGATATTTTAAATTCATTTTTACCCAACCAGCCAAATATTGTGTTTAGAGGGGCACCTAATTTTAAATCTATCCTAACTACTAATTTTACTCGAGAATCGCCTGTTAGGGGTTTCTCTTTTTTTCCACAAACAAAAGGCTTTTATAAATGCAAACAATGTATAGTGTGTAGAACTACAGATCCATCCACCCCATCTAAAATCACTCAGTTTATGTCCAATAGGACTAATAAAATGTATAATATTTATGACTTTATCGGCTGCAACACTAAAATTTTTATTTATCTGCTCGAATGCCCATGTGGTCTCCAATATGTGGGGATGACCACAAGGTGCTTAAAGACAAGATTGAGCGAACACTGCAGAAATATTAAAAATGGATACTTAAATCATACAGTATCCAAACATTTTATTATGCATAACAAAGATCCTAAACTATTAAAATGTATTGGTATAAAAAAATGTTGTACCCCCTGGCGAGGAGGAGACATAAAAAAACTACTTGGAAAAATAGAAATGGAATGGGTGTATAACCTCAAGACCCTTATACCCCATGGCCTCAATGCAGACTTTGACCTATATAATTTTCTGTAATATAAAAACTATTTTACATGTCTGTTTTACACTAATGCCTTTTACCTTGTCTATACTGCATTTTTATACTCCAACTGCATTTTTAGATTTTATTATTTATTATTTTCTGTATTTATAGTAATGTTTTACTATTTTTCATTTTTTATCATTTTTATCCTTTATAAGTGTGCCCCTTCAGTATATGGTTATCTCTGTTATTTATTCTACCTTTGCCCCTCTCTATTTTGCCCCTATCTACTATATGCCCCTTCTTATTTGGCCATTTCTTTATATATAGCCCCCTTTTATGGGGACTTTTGTTTTCATGCCCCTTTAAATATGATCGACCTCAGCCGACTACACTTCCCATTAAGCATAGCGGCATTTTGTCCGAATACCGGAAGTGCCGCATGTTATATGTTATATGCTTAGTTTCATTTGCTGATCTTATGCTCCAAACACTTTTGTTTTTAAATGGCAAAGTGTCTATCTATTTTAGACTTTGCTCTTTATGTGGGTTGCTGGTTTCTCATGTCCCCCAATATATGGTAGTACCTATATTGTATATTTAGCCGCCATTCGCGGCTTATTGACTACATCTCCCATAAAGCACAGCGGCATTCAATCCGAAAACCGGAAGTGCCGCGCGTCATGTGCACATTTTCAATCGTTTAATTTATGCTTTCTAACCTTCGTTTTTGTTATCAAAGCCAATTATGAGTGTCCTCATACCCTATATTTTGCTCTTATTGATGTATTTTAATGTTTTTACACTGCTAAATGTAACTTAATTCTGATTGGATGGATCAATTTTGGCGCCAAATTTAAACTATCTGAGCTCCTATATAATACAACTAGCCAGGAAATGTTTGTTATTCCATTTGATAAAGTCTGTTGACGAAACGCGTTATGGATATTTTATACTGTGTATTTCAATATTAAAGTAATTTTTGGTCATTTATTAGTGCCAACTATTCTTTATTCTAGTTCTATATACACATTATTCTCCTTTTTTACCTGGCTTTTTAGTATATTTTAGCATATTTTTAGTATTTCACTATTATATACCAACATCTACTTCGGAAGTCTCCTGTATTCCAAGAAATCCTAAAGGTGGGGATCAATCCACCTATGCTGATACACAAGAGCAGTCGGTCTGCTCCTCTTTTGTAAGTACGTTTTTATCTACTTATATTAAGACTACTAAAATAGTGTGCACTATCGGTTGTTTCTCTTCTTCCTTATTTGAGAGTTGGACACCACTGACGGAGAGAAACCCACAGCATATCCCATAAGCGGGGATCATACCGCCGCATGCGCTTCTATCCTAGAGCTGGACATAAGCTCTATTAAATGTGAGTTCTCCTATATTATTTTTCCACACGTCACCTTTGAAATTATACAATACTGCACTATTGGTCGTCCTTCTCTCTCCTTTTTTGTCTTCTATATGAGTGGAACCTATACAGCTTATGAAGATTTCATTGCTGCGTTACCTGCCATAAAGACTATCCACAAGGACACTTAAGTTGAACTTTTATTTTATTTATTTTTTAGTTATTTATTTATTCCATTGGACTTTTTTACTTGGAGTTACTTTATTTTATTTTCCTACTGGCGCTGCCTTTTTATTGTTGTGTATATTGTCTTGTTTTAAAAGGGCCTGGAGGGTTTCCCTTTTTAAGGTTGCTGCCTGTCAATTAATTAGCGCTGTCTCTCTCCTCTATATATTTCTTACCACTATTTTACTCCCTCTTGAGATAGCTGCTTTTTAATCTAGTCGATATGTCTATTTTTGAATTTAGGAACAAATACTCAATTGATGTAAATAATGTATTTAATACAGAAGTAATTAATTCTATTCAATCAATACCTCACAATTCCAACCAACAAGAACTGTTCATCCAACTAGAAAAAGCTTTAGCTACAGAAATTAAGCTAAAATGGGAAATCGCCACTTTAAAAAAATATATAGATGAGCAAATAACTCCCCGTGGCTTAAGACTTTTAAAATTACCCACCTCAGACCAAGATGATTTTGAATTTATGGAAGAATGGAACAATAAATTAGAACTATGTACCTTTGGTTTAATGGAAACCTTAATTGTAAAAAAAAGCAAGAAACTATCTCTTTTAGACATTGAAATAAATAAGCTCAGAGAGAAACTTCTACCGTTTACAGATACGAAGGCGTATAAACAAAACTGTATTCTTATCCAGAACAAAATTGAAAAAGTTGAAGTAGACACTAAACATCTGAAAATTAAAAAATATATCAGAGATAAAACTGATTACTCTAACAAACAGGTTAGAACTTACCATTTGAAAAAAAAGTACACTTCTGACAATTACTCTGCAAAGACTAATCATTATGATCACCAATATGCTTACTCTCACTCTTACAATAATAATCCACCACCTTCTAAATACCACAATTTTGCCACACGAAAATCTCACTATCAATCCCCATCTATGATGAGATCCACCAAAATCCCAGCTCAATATCACCATGCTGCTTCAAAATTACCATATCAAACTACTAACCAAAATCCTTCATATAAACATAAGAAACCTTTTCACTATGCTCATAATCCTGCACCACAATCCCCCAAATACCACTATTCTTCTGGTCCCAAATTCTCACCAAAACCTCAAAGATCACGATACACTAATAATTACCATGAATATTCAAACTATTCAAAATCACCCCCTATTCCTAATCACCCCAACAGATATCAATTGTTGTCAATAGACTCTGACTTTGATAACGAGGACCATTTTTTAGAAATACGTACCCACCAATCTGCACTAGTTCAGACACCACATCCGTCACGCTCCCAAAAACGAATTCTAAGTTTAGAGGAAGACGAAGTGGAAGACGGGAGCAAAAGGGAAAGGCTAGAAAGACAATAATATCCCCCCAAAACCCCTGTAGTGGTATTTTTAACCTTTCTCAAAAAGTTTTATCTGCTGCTCAATTGTCAGTTCTTAGCAAAGGTCTCAAATTCGCCCCTACCTCTTCTTTTAATCAATTTCAGGCTTTCCTTGACGTAAATAAATTTGTTAGAAAAGCTACATTAAAAAGATTTTTTAATAATAAAACAGATGTACCACCAACCCCCACCCCCTCTCAAAAAGATTATGGTTTTATCAATACACACCTTAAAGAAAAATCAAAGTTTTATCCATCACATTATAAATCTGCCCCTCTTATTTTATTTGAAAAATTAGTCCAAAAAGATCTGGAAAAAATCAAATATAATAAATATGATGCAAATAACTTAACAAACGCTGAGAGGAAGGCTATTAAAGAACTTCAAGAAGATAAAGATATCGTTATAAAATCAGCCGATAAAGGTGGAGGAGTAGTCATTCAATCTAGTAAAATGTACATTAAAGAAGCTTTAAGACAACTAGATGATAAAAATGTATACGAAAAACTCCCATCTGATCCCACAAAAAATATCCAAATTACATTATCCACTTTTTTAAATAAAGGGTTTAATTTAAACATTTTAAATAAACAAGAATTTAATTTTTTAAACAAAGAGTTTCCTATTACTCCTGTTATCTATTTCCTTCCCAAAATTCA
>OW240913.1:163506799-163569456 GCA_933207985.1 Pelobates cultripes | reverse complement strand
CAAAGATGAAAATCACCCCCCAGGAAGACCTATTGTCTCAGGAATAGGGTCTCTCTTGTGTAACCTTTCCCAATACATCGACACCCTACTTCAACCTTCAGTAAAACTAATGAAATCTTATCTGAAAGACTCAATGTCACTTTTAAATTTTTTAAATAATTTTAGCTGGAAACCAAATTTTATATTAGTTACCTGCGACGTTCAGTCCCTTTATACAATAATCCCCCATGATATTGGATGTCAGGCCATAAAAAGGATCCTAACTCTAGAAGACAATATTCCTTCCATCCAGATTGATTTTATAATAGAAGGTATTAATATAATTTTAAAAAATAATTATTTTTGGTTTTTAGATTCATTTTATCTCCAAAAGAGGGGCACTGCTATGGGTACTAGGTTTGCCCCTAGCTACGCCAATCTGTTCATGGCAGACTGGGAATCCGAAGTTATCTGGGGCAACCATGCTTGGCGGCTAACCTAGTCTCATATTTTAGATACATAGATGATCTTTTTTTTATCTGGGAAGGACCAGAAGATGACTTAATTGCTTTTATAAATTATCTTAACACTAATGATAGGGGCATTATTTTAACACATGAATATAGCAAAGAATCCATTAATTTTTTGGACCTTAATATTTTTATTAAAGAAGGCCAACTCCACACAAAAACTTTTTTCAAAAAGGTGTGTGTTAACACGGCCATCGACAAAACCAGTTGTCACTACAAGCCTTGGCTTGAGAGTGCTCCAAAGAGTCAGTTCCTACGTCTTCGTAGGAACTGTTCAGAAATAACAGATTTTAATGATCAAGCTAATATCCTAAAAAATAAATTTATGGAAAAAAGATATTTAGAATCAGAGCTCAATAACACAATTAAAACAGTAAAACAAAAAGAACGAAAAGACCTTCTGATTTATAAAAATAAAGAAAAGGATGAATCAATATCTCTTCCCATTATTTTTAATTTCAATAGCAAAAGTAATAATGTCAAAAAAAATTATAAAAAAACATTGGCATATACTTAAAGAAGATGATATTTTAAATTCATTTTTACCCAACCAGCCAAATATTGTGTTTAGAGGGGCACCTAATTTTAAATCTATCCTAACTACTAATTTTACTCGAGAATCGCCTGTTAGGGGTTTCTCTTTTTTTCCACAAACAAAAGGCTTTTATAAATGCAAACAATGTATAGTGTGTAGAACTACAGATCCATCCACCCCATCTAAAATCACTCAGTTTATGTCCAATAGGACTAATAAAATGTATAATATTTATGACTTTATCGGCTGCAACACTAAAAATGTTATTTATCTGCTCGAATGCCCATGTGGTCTCCAATATGTGGGGATGACCACAAGGTGCTTAAAGACAAGATTGAGCGAACACTGCAGAAATATTAAAAATGGATACTTAAATCATACAGTATCCAAACATTTTATTATGCATAACAAAGATCCTAAACTATTAAAATGTATTGGTATAAAAAAATGTTCTACCCCCTGGCGAGGAGGAGACATAAAAAAACTACTTGGAAAAATAGAAATGGAATGGGTGTATAACCTCAAGACCCTTATACCCCATGGCCTCAATGCAGACTTTGACCTATATAATTTTCTGTAATATAAAATAGAGAAAATTTATGACAAACTTACCGTAATTTTCTTTTCCTGGCTATTTCTCATGGCAGCATCACTTATGGGTAGCTCCTCCCTTAGTAGTCACAGGACAGGAATTAATTAGATTAATTAATCAGACTGATAGGTATAAAGAGTCCCTCCTCCCCTTACACCTCAGTCCAATTATAAAGCTGAAATAGAGAATGGGCGGGAACCCTGATGCTGCCATGAGAAATAGCCAGGAAAAGAAAATTACGGTAAGTTTGTCATAAATTTTCTCTATTCCTGGCTAATCATGGCAGCATCACTTATGGGTAATACCCAAGCTTCACAAATCTAGGGTGGGAAATAACGTAAAAAATTACACCAAGCCGAACACATGCAGCAAAGAAAGTTTAATATCAACTGGATAAAGAGACCGTAGAGAGGACACTCTTCCCAAAGGTGGTGGAACGAGACTCCACATCAAGTTTGTAGTGCTTCATAAACGTCATTGGAGAAGACCAAGTGGCTGCTCTGCAAATATCATCGTATGGAACCTCTGCCCAGCTAGCCCAAGAAGTTGATAATGCTCTAGTAGAATGTGTTTTTATCACCTGTGGAGGTGATAGACCTTTAGAGACATACGCCTTCTTAATTATCAGAGAAATCCAACGTTTCAACGTAGATAAAGAGGCCGCCTCACCTCTCCTAGCTCCCAACGGCAAAACGAAGAGTTGGTCCGTCTTACGGAAAGACTCAGAACGTCTAAGATAGACAAGCAGCTCATGACATCCAAACGTTGCCATCTAACCTCTTCCTGAGAAGAGGGGTTGGGGTAAAATGATGGAAGAACCACTTCTTGAGAGAGGTGAAACTGAGAAACCACCTTGGGAAGAAACTCTGGCTTAGGTTTCAGACATACCCTATCTTGGTAGAATTGTAAACAAGAAGAAGATGTAGAAAACGCCTTAATCTCTGAAATCCGTCTTGCGGAAGTAATCGCCACCAGAAACAAAGTCTTATACGTTAGGAGTGTAGTATCCAAACCTTCAAGAGGAAAAAACAGATCCTCCGTGAGATAATTAAGCACCATAGGAAGGTCCCAAGGAGGGGTAGTAGACCTGGAAGGAGGCCTCAACCTGAAGGCCGCTTTGAAGAACCTGGAAATCAAAGGATCCGAAGCCCAAGAGATGTTGCACAAAGCTGAGAGTGCCGCAGACTGAACCTTTAAGGTGCTGAGACTAAGGCCCTTGTCCAGGCCCACTTGCAGAAACTCCAAAACTTCCGTATTGCTAGGATGTAGAAAGTCCACACCATTGGACGATGCCCAAGACTGGAACACATCCCAGACCCTATGGTAGCATGAGGAAGTGGAAGCCTTTCTAGAGAGCAGAAGGGTATTGATCGCAGCCTCCGAGAGGCCTAGTACTTGGAGTCTTTCCTTCTCAAGATCCATACCCCCAGTTTGAGGCATTCTGGATGAGGATGGAATACCGGACCCTGTGTAAGCAGATCCTCCATCACTGGCAGAGGCCAAGGCTGATCCTGGCTCATCGTGGTCAATAGGGGGAACCACGGTCTCCGGGGCCAAATTGGGATTACGGCAATGACTTTCCTGCCTTCCGACCAAACCTTCCTCAGGAACCTGGGTATCATAGGTAGGGGAGGGAAAGCATACCCCAGATCGAACGACCAAGGGAGAGAGAGAGCGTCTTGGCCCAGAGCCTGACGGTCCGGGTGGAGAGAGAAGTAATTCTCCACCTGGTGATTCTGAGAAGATGCCATCAGGTCGATCTGGGGCATGCCCCACCGATGAACAATTTCTGCAAAGATCGCCGGGTGAAGATGCCATTCTCCCGGAAGAATTTCCCTTCTGCTGAGGAAGTCTGCTGTTACGTTCTCCGAGCCTGGGAGATAAAAGGCCTTTAGACCTTGAAGAGACGTCATGGCTATAACCATTAAGGGAGCGAGTTCTTCCAGCAGCAATCTGCTCCTCGTGCCACCTTGGTTGTTCACATACGAGGCCACCGCTCGGTTGTCCGTTTTGATTAGGACCCAAGAGTTCTTTAGCCTCGGTAGGAACCTCAAAACGGCCTTGTAAACCGCTCTCAGTTCTCTCAAATTTGAGTGTAGGCGACTCTCTTCTTGGGTCCACTTCCCTTGAGTCCATACCGAGCTGAAGTGGGCACCCCATCCAAAAGAACTGGCATCTGTCGTAATAACCTTCCAAGGGGGGTCTTCCAACGGGAAGCCAGTCGTCAAATTCTTCTCGCTCCTCCACCAGTTTAAGGTTTTTCTTACCGGAAGGGGAAGATATATCACCTGTTCCCAATTTGCTTCCACTCTGTTGAACTGGAGAAGGAAGCAGTTCTGAACTGGACGGAACTTCCACTGGGCCCACTTCACCAAGCCTATTGTAGACGTCAAGGAACCTAGGAGGCTCATGACTACTCTTGCAGGTGCCGCTTCGAGATCTTGTAGTCCCCTCACTTTGTCTCTGATCTTCTCGACCCTTTCTGGAGACAGGAACACATGTGCAGACACGGTATTCACTACCGCCCCCAGGAAAATAATCGTTTGCGCAGGAACGAGGGAGCTCTTTCCCAAGTTCAGGAGCCAACCATGGTCTTGAAGAATGGACATTGCGACTAACGTATGTTGAGCCACGATTTCTTGAGATGGACCCAGGATAAGAATGTCGTCCAAGTAATGGAATATCTCGATACCCTTTACCCTTATAAAGGCTATTAAGGCAACCAGAACTTTTGAGAACGTTCTTGGAGCCAGACTGAGGCCAAACGGTAGACCCCGGAACTGGAAGTGCCTTCCTAGCGCCCAAAACCTGAGAAAACGTACATGATCTTGATGTATCGGAATATGATAGTAGGCGTCCCTTAAATCTATTGAGGTCATCCAGTCTCCTTTTTTGACACACTTCAAGATGGTCCTCAAGGATTCCATTTTGAACGTCCTTACATTGAGCAAGGAGTTCACGCCTTTCAAATTCAAGATCAGACGCCATTTTCCTTGAGGTTTTGGGGCCAAGAAGACCGTGGAATAAATTCCTTGAAACCATTCTCGTTTGGGAACTTCTTCCACCACTCTTTGTTCCAGGAGCACAGAAATGCAGGATCTCATGGCCCTTCGTTTGATGCCTACCGGCACCTTTGATTTTTTGAAGAATGCAGTTTTTGGTTGAGATGAGAATTCTATTCTGTAACCTTCTTTCACAATGGAAGTGACCCATAGGTCTGAAATATTGCTGGCCCATCTGGGGTAAAAGAACTTCAGTCTTCCTCCTACCATCCCCGAACGGGCCTGGGGACCTTCAGAAGTTTTTTCCTGAGGTTCTAGGACCCCTTCCCCTGGAAGCTTTATTGGAAGATGAGTGTGGATAGGATTTCCATGTGGAATTCCTGGAAAACTCCCTACCTGGCTTATAGCTTCTGCTGTCCCGAAAGGACCGATCCTTAAAGCGCTTGGTCTTCCAGGAGGAGGGAAAAGTCTTCCTGCCAGATTGAGGTAAGAACGCCTTCTTCCCATCAGCAGCTTTTTGAATAGCATCTTCCAGAATCTTTCCAAAGAGGAGATCCCCTTGAAACGGAAGAGCACAGAGGGAAGCCTTAGAGGCATAGTCAGCACCCCATGAATGAAGCCACAAAGCCCTTCTAGAAGCCACAGACAGGGCCATGCTTTTAGCAATCATGCGAGTGATATCCAGGGAGGCTTCTGAACAGAATTCCGTGGCTAGGTTAAGGTCCTTGAGGCTTTCCAACAGATGTTCCCTTCGGACACCTTGCTCAATGTCATCCTTCAGATTAGTGAGCCACACTTTCAAGGCTCTGGAAAGAGTCGTCAGTGCCACTGCCGGATGAAGAGCGGACCCAAGGGCCAAGTAGGCTTTAATTAGGTCTCCATCCAAGCGCTTCTCCATAGGCTCCCTGAGATATGCCATAGAGTCTATAGGCAGTGTAGTTTTCTTAGCCATATGGATCACTGCCGCGTCAATTTTAGGAACAGAGTTCCACAGACCGCAATCCACCGCAGAGTATGGATAAACCCTCGCAAACTTATATTTTAAGGTGGACTTCTTTTCAGGCTTATTCCATTCTTGAAGGATCATATCCCTGATTGACGTATGTACTGGGAAAGTAGGTCTGTTAGGCTTTAGGTCCTCAAAAAAACCTGTCAGCCTCCTTCAACTCAGATCTTTCTTCCGTGAGACTAAGTGTGTCTCTAAGAAGGGTAATAAGTCTATCCACAGACCTGGAGTCCAGAGACCTGGAGGTATGATCAGCTTCCTCCTCACCATCATCTGATACCTCCCAGACATCAGGGTCCTCATCAGAGCTGGAAGACTGAGGTTCCGCTCTGCGTCTCTTACTCGGACCACTAGTACCCGTGGTGGCCCTAAAGCCCTCAGCAATAGCCTGAGAAATCCAGAGCTTAAGGTCATCTTGTGGAGAGCTCCTACTGGGGGCATCAGCGACTTCCAACAAGCATTCCCTGCAAAGGTTCCTTCCACTCGGAGCGGATGAAGAACAATTAATGCATTTATTTGACTTATCCCGAGATTTTCTCGCTGGAGAGTCCAAATGAACGCTGGGGCTGGAAAAAAGCCATATATGACATATATTACAGGCTCAGTATGGCACTCTTTTAATAACCCCCCCCCCAACACACATAATAAATGACTCACCTATGTTTTCTAGAGAGGGATCTTGCAGAGGCAGAGGGAGAATCCATACTACAAACAAGAAGCAAAATAAATTCAGGACCAAAATTCCCCAAAGGGAAAGAGGCAGGCTGACCAGCAAAACTTCAACAAAAGCAAGAACCAGCAATCCTACCTTAAGAGCAGAGCACCACTATGCATCCAAGAAGCAGACAGAAGAAGCTGGCAAGACTGGAATTCCAAGCTTTTAGGTGAGAAACCAGAAAAGAGCAGCATGAATAGCACGAAGGGGGCTGTATTAATCCCCTTAAATAGGTCCGGGCGGCGAACAGCTGACCGCCCGGTTCGCGCATGCGCAGAGCGGTGGAACGCACGCTATGCGTTCCACTCGCTCGCGACCGGCAGAACACTTCCGGTTTCGCCGGAACTGGCCGCAAACAGCCGGCTGGAACGCAAATGCGTTCCAGCCCCCAAACCCCAAGCGCAAGAGGGGGGCCCAAGGAGAAGGGAACCCTGGGGCATGTCCCAGGAACAGAGCAACATACCCCCAAGCCAGAGAACAGGGAAGGGGCAAGAAGGAGGCAACAAGATGAAGGGAGAAAGCTTTCATCATGGATTCCCCAAGAACTGCCTACAAGGTATGAGGGGGGGGGGTATATAACCCCAATTAGTAGGGGCAGGTAGTAAACAGGGGAATTTTTAAGGCTTAACCAACCCCACCATAGACCAGAAGAATTAGTGTCTCCCTCAAACACTTACTTCCCACGGTGCAGTTCAGTACTTACACTGAACCTGACCCAGTTAGTCCTGCTCATGCAGGCTGTTTACTGGGCCCTTCAAATGAAGAGAGGCTGAACTTCATTTGGAACGAACCCACGACAAACGCAGGAAGGTGAGCCATAAAACAAAATTGTAAAAAAGTCCTGTAGAACCTGCTAAGGACAGGAAAAAAGACTGAGGTGTAAGGGGAGGAGGGACTCTTTATACCTATCAGTCTGATTAATTAATCTAATTAATTCCTGTCCTGTGACTACTAAGGGAGGAGCTACCCATAAGTGATGCTGCCATGATTAGCCAGGAATATATGATTACGTTTTACCTAGTATTACTCCTGGTGCTTTTAATTTACACAGTAAGCACTATTATTGCTTTTTTATTTCTGTTTTCAGTCCTGCACGCATCCAGTGACAACAACCTCTACCTTCCAACCTATAAGTGGGGGATCATTACCACTGCATGCGCAATACACCAGAGCTGGTCAAAACTCTAGGACATGTGAGTAGACTGGAATTCTTTTACTATTTTATAATTTTGTGTGGACTTATTACACTATTGGAGGTTTTTTCTTCCCTTTTATGAATCCTGAGTGTTCCTGGTCCAACTGGCCCAAGAAAGAAGATATCATTAAGAACCCTCACTCGTCCGCAACACTTTTAATTTTTGGTACTGCTGCTAATTTCCCTTTGGGTACCTGTTTTATTGTCAATTGTGTTTTTTTTTTTAAAGTATTTTATTCTTTGCATTTTTATCTGTTTCTATAATATATTATCTGACCCATCCTTGGCGCACCCTTCCTCCCTTTTTTATTTTTCTATTATAATAGGGATTTTGGAGAGAATTTCCCTTATATAGGGGTGCTGCCTCTGTATTTTGTTATCTCCTTTTTTGTATCTGAACACATATGGCACACATTCCCTGGCTCAGTCAAGAGCTCACCAAATGTGGTAATCTTTATTATACATGTCTGACCTCTAATAATCTCATCAGTATGAATGCATGAGTAGGATTAAGAAAACAGCTTTAATTGATTTGAAGTAAGGCTCTCTATACATTTTTCTCTCAGTCCTGTTTTCATAAGTTGTATTATGTTTTATCCCTAAGTGACAAGCAAAACAAAATGTAACACTTTTAGCAAGTAAAAATAAGAAAACAATGCTTGAAAACCAATTTTTGTCTGTTTTCAATTTAAAATCTGAATTACATCTTAAAATTTAACTATGTTAATAACAGCCTGCAAGGAAAATTCACACAATAATAGACTGAGAGAATTAAACACAAAAATAGTTTATTTATCAACTTAGTTAAATCGTTCTGTGTCTTGATTGTCTAAAGACTGTGCTTTTTTAGACAAACTAAAGGACCATTCAAGGCACCAAAGTCATTTAATGTTTAACAAAGTCACCCATAAACTCCGCCAGTGAGTTTACAACCCATGGGTTGTAAATCACTGGATTATATGTTCTGTAAATATGATATTATGTTCAGATAGCGTGAAAGGAATTAATCAAAGATTACAGTTTTTGTGATACATATACTCCATTGCATTTCTTTTCAAAAAATGTTTATTACATTTTTAAAATATATTTTTTAGGGGATAAGCAACAATGCTATTCCACATCTTTTTCGACAAGCAATATTGTAAAACTATTCGATTATATGTGTTTAAAAGGACACTATAGGGTCAGGAATACAAATGTGTATTCCTGAGCCTATAGTGTTAAAAATGCAGTTTAGGCCCCTACCCCCTAACCCCCATAAAATTCTTAAAACCTACCTTTGTTTTAGTGCCGTGCAGGTCCACCCCTAATCTGCATCCTTGGCTGACATCATCCAAATTGATGATTTCACCCAATTCAATGCTGTCCCATAGGTGGGGCGGAGGAGCCAAATGTCCCGCTGGACAATCAGCATCTTCTCATAGACATGCATTGAATCAATACAACTCTATGGGGAAAGTTCAGGGTCTTCAGGCAGAGCGTGGAGACGCTGAACGTCAGTGCTGCATCACTGACTCAGTGGCTGTCTGAGTGACTGCCTGTGGAAGTGGCTGTCTGAGTGACTGCCTGTGGAAGTGTCCCTTGGAAGCAATGTAAACATGGCCTTTTCTCAGCAAAGGCAGTGTTTACATTAAAATGTCTGCAGGGACTGATTATACTCACCAGAACAACTACATTAAGCTGTAGTTTTTCTGGTAACTATAGTCTCCCTTTATTTTTTTTAGAATCTACTTGTTGCCTAATAGTTTTAATAGTATTCTATTGCTAAGCTATTTCCTGTAACATCAGACAACTCAACAGAAACCTTCCAAGGAGACAACCTTGTCTTCAGTTGTGACTGTAGATGCAGATGTTCAATGCATGTAACTGATCTGCTAGGATTATGATGTAATCCAGTAGTATTCTAATCTCCAAAGCAGATAATTAAAATTTCCTCTGCTCAACTTTGGCTGAAATATATGCATTTCTTTTATCAGTTTAGCTGTCATGAAGGTCAAAGTTAAATTCAAGCATTATGTTTTGATCTGTGTTAATTATATAATTTTAAAGCATTTGTTATATTTATTTTCATAGCTAACATGTCTTAAATATTTTTGACCATTTTACAGTGATTCATTAAATATTTTAACACATTTTTTTCCAGTTACAATTATTTTTTAATTCACAATTAAAGGAACATCCAAGGGCAATGAAAACTTCAGTGATTTAAGCTCTGTATGTGCGGCACTTACAAAGTTTAACCCTTTTGCTGCCAATGCTGTAACTCTAGCTCTGGCAGCTTCAATAGCCAGTCAGGAACAAGAAGCTGGCTAATTACAGTTTTGTGAATATTGGACGTTTGACATCAGCTTAAACAGCATTCTGGTGACCGACGTCCAGTAATGTCATCATGTCATCAAGCTGGTGACAGGCGTCCAGTAATGTCATCATGCTGGTGGCAGGCATATGGTAATTACAACCATACAGCAATAATTAGCAATAATCACTTATAAACAGTTAGCATTTTTCACAATCTCAAGCTGGTGAGTATGAAATATTGCAACTTCATGCTAGTGAAATAGAGTTTTCTTTTGATTTAACCATAGAAGCTCCTCGGTTGGCAGTGGAGATAATGTTTGTTCCACTCTACTGTTGGTCTCATATCTTACCTTAAATCACAGAAGCTTTGTTTTTATAGCAGTTAAATCAGAGACTTTTGGTATTGGAAATTTTAACACCAAATGCCCCATCTAAGTGGGAATAATTAATCTTGTTTTATTCCTGATTTATGTGAGCCTTGTAACCTCCATACACCTCTCCTTCTTATATATAAGGGCCAAAGGTCAATGAAATAGATGCACACTCTAATATTTCTATTACACAGGAATACCAGATATCCCAGGATACCAGAGATCATAATAGTCAGGAAAAGCCAAGTCAATAACCGGTCAAACTCAATCACTGTAATCTCACAATTGAGGCAACCACAACAGGTCAATGTGTTCCTGTCACGGCCCCAGTTTGGGGCTTAACGTGGTCGCCCGCGATAGGTGCGACCACGCTGACAGGTTGGAGGAATTAACTGTTCAGCAACGAGCCGGAAGCCGACCCGCAGGAACCAAAATGACGCCGACCACGAGGTCGCGGCCATTTGTAGCTCTGTCTCCAAAGGTCATGCGAACGTGCATGTGACGGGCGTTGACGCACACGCATGTTCTGGGGGCAGAGGCCACGCTCTGACCAATCACAGCCCAAGGAGGGATATTTAAACTCCTGAATTTCCCTAGCTCATTGCCCTGTCATGGTTTCAGTTCCTGGTTCCCGAGAGTGTGTTTTCTTTTCCTTGTTATTGATATTCCGTTATTCTGACTTTGGCTATTCCTGACTATTCTGATCTCTGGTTTCCCTGACTTGGCTTTCTTATCAATCTTGTGTATTTCTGGCTTCCTTGACCTCGGCTTTCCTTTAACCATTCTCTGTCTTTCAACGTATTAATAGGGCCATTCTAAGGACCGGTTTACTTTCTGTCTATTTTTCTATTCTATGTAGATGTTACATAGTTTTGCGTGTTGGATCACATTAGTAGTCGTGACATTACGACAGGGCCATGGATCCCGCAGAAGTATGTAAGCATATGATAGCCTGTGAGAGTAGGGTGGAGGATATGGATCACAGGCTAGACCAATTTGCCCAAGCATTCCAGGCCTTGCTCCAACGAACGGCTCATCTTGAGTCACCTCAGGTACTCCGCCACCAGGACCTATGGTTTATAAAGCTCCCTCCATATCTCTTTCTCTGCCTCATTTTGGAGGTGATCCTAAAGAATGTAGGGGGTTCCTCAACCAAATTGAATATCATTTCAAAGCTTCTCCTGGTTCTTTCCCATCAGATAGTTCAAAGATTGGCTACCTTGTGAACCTGCTAACGGGTAAGGCATTAACCTGGGCCAAGCCTTTATGGGAGAGCAGCAACTCCATTGCCCGTAATTACAATGAATTTTTAGCTGAGTTCAAGGTGACCTTTGAACCTATGGGAAGAGAAAAAAATGCAGCCAAAGCCTTGATGAGAATCAAGCAAGGTAATCGTTTTGTGGCTGATTATGCCATCGAGTTTAGAACATTAGCCTCTGAAGTAGACTGGACCAACAGTGGACTAGTTACTGCTTTGTCAGAGGGTCTATCAAAAAATTGACTTGATGAGACCGAAGCTAGAGACCTTCCTGTCAATCTTAACAAATGTATCACCTATATGAGTGACATAGATAACAGGTTGAGAGAGAGAGAGAAAAACAAACAATAGACTAGACATACCACCCTGTGTCTAGCCCCTTGTTTTTCTAATCCTGTCATATCTCTTCCTGTTCCGCCTACAGAAACTGAACCCATGCAGTTGGGGGTAACCAAACTTACTGAAGCAGAAAGACAGTATAGAAGAAACGAGGGCTTATGCTTATATTATGGCAAAAACGGCCATTTTAGGATTTCATGTGCTGTACGTGCGGAAAACCTGTGCACCTAAGGACCGTTCAGGGACTGACCTTAGGCGTAATGTATATGTCCCCTAAATTGACTAAGGACTGTTTCCTGGTAAAACTTATCATTCAGTGTAACAACACTACTATTCAGTGTGAGGCTATGATTGACTCTGGGGCAGCGGAGAATATCATTGATAGGAAGTTCTCTGCTAAGCACATCTTGCCATTAAGGCAGAGAAACAGACCTATAGCACTCAAAGCCATTGATGGGAGACCTCTTTCTCAGCCTCTTGTCACCAAGGTGACCTGTCCTATCACTATTTTAGTAGGCATCTTACACTCTGAGGAAATGGTTTTTCAGGTTATCTCATCTCCTTCATGTCCCATAATCCTCGGTTTCCCATGGCTCCAGAAACACAACCCTCACCTAGATTGGACTAAAGGGGAGATAGTGGGATGGGGAAAGGATTGCAAGGGTCATTGTAAGAGCCTTATGCCACAATGTTTTGGCACTATCAATGTACCTACTGCACCTCCCTTGTCAACAGAGATTTCACCTTAATATCTGGAATTAAAAGAGGTATTCAATAAAGTTCAGTCAGAGACTTTACCACCTCATGACTGTTCTATTGACCTTTTGCCCGGAATCATGCCTCCTAAAGGAGGAATATATGCACTATCTCCTCAAGAAGCTATCTGTTTAGAGGAATACATAAAATACTCTCTGAGGAAAGGGCACATACGGAGATCCTTCTCTCCTGCTGGAGCTGGGTTTTTCTTCGTCTCTAAAAAAAGAGGGAGACCTACGCCCCTGCATTGATTACAGAGGTCTAAATAAAATAACTATCAAGAACGCTTACCCCATTCCACTTATTTCTGAATTATTTGACAGGCTCAAAGGTGCCAGAGTGTTCACCAAACTTGACCTTAGGAGCGCATATAATTTAGTCAGAATTAAAGATGGGCATGAGTGGAAGATAGCGTTCAATACCAGTATGGGACATTATCAGTATCTGGTTATGTCGTTTGGTTTGTACAATGCTCCAGCAGTATTTCAAGACCTGATCAATAATGTCCTAAGAGAATACCTCCACACGTTCGTGTTGGTGTACCTGGATGACATTCTCATCTATTTTCCAGACATTCGTAGACATCACAAACATGTAAAAACCGTGCTTAAAACCCTGCTAAAAATGGCCTGTACTGTGAATTAGAAAAATGCCAGTTTGATCAAACCGAAGTACAGTTCCTTGGATATGTTATATCACCCTCTGGTTTTAAGATGGATCCATGCAAACTGGACACAGTATAACAGTGGCCATTACCCAAGGGTCTTAAAGCCGTACAACGCTTTATTGAATTTGCAAACTATTATTACAGGTTCATCAAAGGCTTCTCATCTGAAATTGCTCTCATCACCAACCTTACCCAAACAAGAGCTAACAGTAATTCAGTAAGGAAGCAACAGAGGCATTTGAAAAACTGAAATCTTTATTTGTCTCAGCACCTGTTTTAGCATATCCGGATCCCACCAAACCTTTTAGAGGTTGATGCCTCCAAGGTAGGAGTAAGAGCCATCCTGTCTAAATGAGAAAACCCTGATAAGCCTCTGCATCCCTGTGGGTTTTTCTCCAAAATGTTATCTCCTTCTGAGAGAAACTACGACACCGGAAACAGGGAATTATTGGCCATTATTCTAGCTCTTAAAGAATGGAGGCATCTCTTAGAAGGTTCCTTATGATCCGTGATTTTCACGGATCATAAGAATCTGGCTTACATTGGGGATGCTAAGAGATTGTCTTCCAGACAGGCTAGATGGTCACTTTTCCTTTCACATTTTAATTTTGTTATTACTTACAGACCGGGCACTAAGAACAATAAGGCCAATGCTCTGTCTAGACAGTACAATACAGATGAGTTTCCAGACCAAAAGACATCTCCTATCACACCCCCTGAGTGTCTTATAGCTACGACAGTTTCGCAATTGTCTTCTCCGCTCCTTTGTGCCATAATAGCTGATCAAACTCAGGACCCAGCAGAGAAGCCATCTAATAAACTGTTTGTCTCACTATCACTGAGATCCATGGATTCAGGGCCGGATTAACATAGGGTCTGATGGAGCTACAGCTCCAGGCCCAGGCCCATGGAATAGGCCCATTTAAAAAAAAAAAAAAAAAAAAAAACTTTTTTATTTTTTTTTATTTTTTTTACACACTACTTTTTTGCCACCTGAGTGGTATTTTACCAGCACAGCTGGTATTTGAGGCTCCTGGCAATACAAATGCAGATATTTTTATCAATATAGAAAGAGATTACTACCACCAGCAGGTAGGGGTCACTGTGTGTGGAGAGAAGCAGGGATAGGAAGTTACAGCATATCCTTCCCTGCCTCTCTCTACTCACTGATCCATGGGGGAGCAGCTACATAGCACAGAGAGTTCAGACAGTAGCTCCCAGCCTGCAGAGACAGACTACAGCTCAGGGAAATGAAGGATGGGGGGGAAAGGCAGCACGGAAACATGGGGACACTGAGACACTAGGGGACACCTGGAGACAATGAGACACTAGGGGACACTGAGACACTAGGGGATCCTGAGACACTACGGGACACTGTGAGACATAGGGACACAGAGATACTAGGGACACTGATACACTAGGGACACAGTGTCTCCATGTCTCCCAGTGTCCCTAGTGTCTCAGTGTCCCCATAGCTACCAGTGTCCCCATGTCTCTCAGTGTCCCTAGTGTCTCAGTGTCCCCATGGCCCCATGTCTCCCAGTGTCCCCAAATGTCAGTGTCCCCATGACTCCAAGTGTCCCTATGTCTCCCAGCTAGTGTCCCTAGTTTCTTAGTGTCCCCATGTCTCTCAGTGTCTATAGTGTCCCCATGTCTCCCAGTGTCCCCATGTCTTTGTCCACAAGTGCCCCGATTTTTCCCAGTGTCTCAGTGTCCCCATGCCTCCCAGCCAGTGTCCCCATGTCTCCCAGTGTCTGTGTTCCCATGTCTCTCAGTGTCCCTAGTGTCTTAGTGTCCCCAAATGTCTCTGTCCCCATGTTTTCTCAGTGTCTGTGTCCCCATGTCTCTGTGTCCCTAGTGTCTGTGTCCCCATTTCTCCAAGTGTCCCCAAATGTCTCAGTGTCCCCATGTCTCCCAGTGTCTCCATGTCTTCCAGTGTCCCCATGTATGTATCCACAAGTGCCCCCATGTCTCCCAGTGTCCCCAAGTGTCTCAGTGCCCCCATGTCTCCCAATATCCCCAAGTGTCTCAGTGTCCCCAGGTCTGTCAGTGTCCCTATGTCTCACTATGTCTTTCAGTGTCCCCTAGTATCCTAGTGACACAGGAAACACTGAGACATGGGGACGCAGGGAAAAATGAGGACACTGAGACACTGGGAGATTAGGGGACTGGGTGACATGGGGACACTGACACTGTGATACATAGGAAAACTGATGCCAGGCTGGCCTTTCAATTCTTTGGACAGACATGCCCCCCTTTTGGGCATGCTCGCCCCTTTTGGCAGTTCTGGTCACGTGATTCGCGTCAGTGGCCCACCCTTTTACCCCGACAATTTGACTGTTAGGGTGTATGGATTTACTTGAAAGATGAAAGCATAAATAAGAGAGAGATTAGCATAGAGTATGTGTTTTCTTATAGCTGCTTCCTTTGAGTTTCCCTCCAACACCATCTCCATCAGATACATGACACTTGGGAGGTATGACTGTTTTAGTGTTTTTGGTCGATAAAATTCGGTAATAAGGCCCCTCATAATTGTCAGCACCAGGCCCACTTGGCTCTTAATCTGGCCCTGCATGGATTTCATTGTTGATCTCCCAAGTTCTAATGGGTATAAAACTATCCTTATGGTAGTGGACCGTTTCTACAAGATGGCATATTTTATACCTCTCAAAAAACTGCCATCTTCCCAGGATCTTGTCCAAGTATTCTTACGTGAAATCTTTAGGCTACATGGGTTACCGAAAAACATAGTCTCTTACAGAGGTAATTTATTTATTTACAGATTTTGGCTTGCTTTCTGCAAACAATTGGGAATAGAACTTTCTTTTTCCTCTTCGTACCACCCTCAGTCTAATGTGGCAGCAGAGAGAGACAATCAAGCCTTAGAGTATTATTTACGTTGCTTTATTGATGCCAATCAGACTAACTGGTCAGAACTCCTGCCCATGGCTGAATTTGCTAGAAACAATGCAACCCATGAGTCCTCTACTCTCAGTCCTTTTGTTGTTAATAATGGTTATCACCCCACTGTATTACCTTCTGATTTTCCAGAAACTGACATTCCTGCTATAGACATCCATTTAGCCTCTATCCATGACACTTGGGCTTTGGTACACGAAGCATTACAATCGGCCTCCAGACGTACTAAAGTACTAAAGGCAGACAAGCGACGTGGTGCCAATCCTGTCTATCAAATTGGGGACAGGGTCTGGCTTTCAACGCATCATATCAAATGGAAAGTACCATCCATGAAACTGGCTTCTCACTTTATAGGTCCTTCCTGAGTCTTTCAGGGCATTAATTCTGCGTCGTACTCTCTCGCCCTTCCTTCACATTTGCGGATATCGAACACATTCCATGTGTCTTTGTTGAAACCGCTTACTTGCAACCGGTAAACTAAACAGTTCATACCTCCTCCCCCGCTGGTTGTTGGAGGCAAGGAGGAATACGAGATCTGTCCCATACTGGATTCCAGGGTGTCTAGGGGTGTTTTGTCTTATTTGGTGAATTGGAAAGATTATGTATCTGAGGAACGTTCTTGGATTGCTTCTGATAGAGTCTACACTCCTTGTCTTGTCCGGTCATCCACAACCCGTTTCCTGACAAGCCTGCTCCTTTCCACCCGGTGGGCGGTCTTTGAATGGGGGGTACTGTCACGGCCCTTAGCTCGCAGAGGCACGCGGACGCACCCCGATCAGTGTGACCATGCTGACTGGTTAGAGGAATTACCTGTTCACTATTAACTATCTTTTTAAAGGACCGGTAACAACAATACCGACCTGTATAAAAAATACCAAAATCTTCTTTCTGAATCCATACAGTACCAGGGCCCACCAATTGAATTTGTACTAGAACTATTGGTTCTAGCACTACAAAATAACTACTTAAGTTTTCAAACAAATTGGTTCCTTCAAATCTCTGGAACATCTATGGAAGCAGCTATGGCCCCCATGCAGAGGCGGCTCTAGACTTTATGAGGCCTTAGGCGAAACTCAAACATGAGGCCCCACTAACAAAAAAGTGTGCCTGAGAGTGTGTCTGACAGAGAATAGCCTTGTGTGTGAATGTATGTCTCTGTGAGCATGTTTGCATTTTTGTCTGAGACCCTATGTGTATGGGGTAGTTGCTTGAAGTGTGTTGTGCGTATGGGGGGTGATGGTCAGAGGGAGGAGGGGTGATGGTGAGAGGAAAGGGGGATGATGGTGTGAGGGGGTGATGATGAGGGGGAAGGGAGGTATGGTGAGAGGGAGAGAGGGTGATGGTGAGAGGGAGAGGCAGGTGATGGTGAGAGGCAGGTGATGGTGAGAGGCGGGTGATGGTGAGAGGCGGGTGATTGTGACAGGGAGAGGGAGGTGATGGTGTGGGGGTGATGGTGAGAGGGAGAGGGGTGATGATGAGAGGGGGTGATGGTGAGAGGGAAAGGGGTGATGAGAGGGAGGGGGTGATATGAGAGCGGGGGGTGATGTGGGAAGGAGGGGGTGATGGTGAGGGGGTGATGTGAGAGGGAGGGGGGCTGATGTTGAGGGTAAGTGAGGGGGTTGATGGTGAGGGGATTGATGTTGAGAGAGGGGGGCTGATGTTAAGGGAGGGGGGCTGATGTTGAGGGAAGGGGGTTGATGGTGAGGGAAGGGGGTTAATATTGTGGGAAGGGGTTTTTTGGTGAGAGGGGGTTGGTGCTGAGGGAGGGGGTTGATGGTGAGGGAGGGGGGTTGATGGTGAAGGGTGTGATGGTGATGGGGGTGATGGTGAGGAGAGTGATGGTGGGGGGTGATGCTAAGGGAGGGGGTGATGGTGAGGGAGGGGGGTTGATGGTAAAGGGGGTGATGGTGAGGGGGAGTGATGGTGAGGGGGGGTGATGCTAAAGGAGGAGGTGATGGTGAGGGAGGGTTTTTTTGTCTGAGACCCTATGTGTATGGGGTAGCTGCTTGAAGTGTGTTGTGTGTATGGTGGGGTGATGGTGAGAAGGAGGTAACAGTAATTACTTCTGGGTCAGGCAGCCTTTGCTTGATGTGACCTTTGTTTTTGGCCAATTTCAGTTGAAATTCGGTTAAATTCGATCAACATTTGGTCGAATTCGGTTGAATTTTATTGAATTCGGACGAAATTTGGGAGAATTCGCCAATTTCATTCCCACGTTTTTTTCTCATTTAAATGTTTTTTTTTCATCTCCTATTTAGTCTGGAGGCCATCTGAGGTTATTTGTCCTGCAAGCTATACAGTGCTATGATCTCTGCAGATCTTTTTGGTTTTGCTTTTTGTGCAATAAGGTAAGTTCTATTTTGTTCTGGAATTCCTTATGATAATTTTATTTTTAACTTGAATTAGATGAATTACAAAGTTTTTTGTTTTATCTGGATATTAGTCCCTAACGGGTGATCTCTTTTCAGCTGCTCAGGTATTGTATCCTCATGGCCTCACGAGGCAAGAAAAGAAATAGGTCACAATCTAGAGGTTCAAGCTATGTCAGATCACGTCTCATCAGAGCTGTAGAAGACATTAGTCTTGCGGCAGATTTTTGCTCTGATGCCTCTGTGCATCTGGTACACTCCATAGCTAGGTCCATGGCCCTCAATGTTGCTGGCCGTCTTGCACTCTGGCTCAAGGCCTGGGATGCAGACACCGCATCCAAGAATAGTCTCTGCTCACTCCCTTTTCAGGGTGACATGCTTTTCGGATGTCAGCTGGATGAGTGCATCAAAAAGGCTGCAGAAGGCAGTAAAGCCTTATTGCCATGTAAGAGGAGCAACAGAAGATCCACTAATGCTGACAGGAGGTCATTCAGAGACTCAAGGCAATACAGACCTGGAAGACAGTCCTTTCTGAGCCAGCCATGGAAGGCTGGTCAATCCTCTCATAGAGGTGGTAGGGGCAGAGGGTCATCTGCCTGCCAGAATAAAAGTTTCTGACTGCTTCCAGGCTCACTCTCCAGAAATAGGCGCCAGATTGCTTCATTTCTCAGAGACTTGGAGCCACACCATCAAGGATCTGTGGGTCCAGAAGGTGGTCTCCCAAGGTTATCGGCTAGAATTCAAGGAGACACCTCCTTCAGGAAAATTCTTCAGGTCCTCATTTCCCGAAAATTTAATAAAAAGAAGGGCGCTTCTAGAATTCATAGATTTTCTGTCGTGACAATTGGTGATCTGCCAAGTTCCCAGAGAAAAATTATTTCAGGGATTCTACTTAAGGCTTTTTCTTGCCCCAAAAGGCAAGGATGCATGGAGGCCAATCCTGGATTTGTCCATCCTCAATACCTTTCTGTGTGCCAGACAATTCAGGATGGAATCATTAGCCTCCATCATCTAGGCAGTATCTCCAGGTGATTGGTTAATTTCCATCGATCTCAAGGATGCCTATTTTCACATCCCAATCGCCAGTGTACATCAGAAGTTCCTGAGGTTCTGTCTGAACAACAAACACTGGCAGTTTCTAAATACTTTCATCAGTCCCTAGCCTTATCTTATAGTTAGGATAGCCTTATGACTATCCCACGCATGCTTAAACTCCTTTACTGTGTTAACCTCTACCACTTCAGTTGGAAGGCTATTCCATGCATCCACTACCCTCTCAGTAAAGTAATACTTCCTGATATTATTTTTAAACCTTTGCCCCTCTAATTTAAGACTATGTCCTCTTGTTGTGGTAGTTCTTCTTCTTTTAAATATAGTCTCCTCCTTTACTGTGTTGATTCCCTTTATGTATTTAAATGTTTCTATCATATCCCCCCTGTCTCGTCTTTCCTCCAAGCTATACATGTTAAGATCATTTAACCTTTCCTGGTAAGTTTTATCCTGCAATCCATGAACCAGTTTAGTAGCCCTTCTCTGAACTCTCTCTAAAGGATCAATATCCTTCTGAATATACAGTCTCCAGTACTGCGTACAATACTTCAAGTGAGGTCTCACCAGTGTTCTGTACAATGGCATGAGCACTTCCTTCTTTCTACTGCTAATACCTCTCCCTATACAACCAAGCATTCTGCTAGCATTTCCTGCTGCTCTATTACATTGTCTTCCCACCTTTAAGTCATCAGAAATAATCACCCCTAAATCCCTTTCCTCAGATGTTGAGGTTAGGACTCTATCAAATATTCTGTTCCCCTGGGAGATATACCATGGATGGTAGTCACCATGGATGCATGCCAAACAGGATGGGGTGCCCATTTGAACCAGATATACCTTCAAGGGAAATAGCCTTTATCACTCCGAAGAGCACCTTCCAACTACCTGGAACTAAGGGCAGTTTTTGAGGCCTTGCGTCACCTAAAGTTAAGAATCCAACACCATTGGGTGAAACTAGAGGTGGACAACACTGCAGTGGTGGCATACATGAACCACCAAGGAGGTACTCACAGTCCAAAAATGATGAGTATCATGGTTCCTCTCATGAAATGGGCACAAAAACACCTTCTGGGGATATGTGCGATTTACCTTCCAGGTTCCATGAACATCAAGGCGGATTTCCTGAGCAGACACAAAATCTTGCCAGGAGAATGGTGTCTAGCAAAATGGGCCTTTCAGGAGTTGGTTCACAGATGGGGTCTTCCAGAGATCGACATGATGGCTAGCTTCCAGAACAGACAGGTCCAGAGGTTCTTCTCCAGGGAACTTCATCCCCTAGCGTAAGGTCGGGATGCCCTCAGCTGTTCATGGAATTTCCGTATGGGGTATGTGTTTCCCCCGATTCTCCTTATCTTCACCCTTATAAGGAGAATTCAAAGGGAACGTAGAAACATAGAATGTGACAGCAAATAAGAACCATTCGGCCCATCTAGTCTGCCCAATTTTCTAAATACTTTCATTAGTCCCTGGCCTTATCTTATAGTTAGGATAGCCTTATGCCTATCCCACGCATGCTTAAATTCCTTTACTGTGTTACCCTCTACCACTTCAGCTGGAAGGCTGTTCCATGCATCCACTACCCTCTCAGTAAAGTAATACTTCCTGATATTATTTTTAAACCTTTGTCCCTCTAATTTAAGACTATGTCCTCTTGTTGTGGTAGTTTTTCTTCTTTTAAATATAGTCTCCCCCTTTACTGTGTTGATTCCCTTTATATATTTAAATGTTTCTATCATATCCCCCCTGTCTCGTCTTTCCTCCAAGCTATACATGTTAAGATCCTTTAACCTTTCCTGGTAAGTTTTATCCTGCAATCCATGAACCAGTTTAGTAGCCCTTCTCTGAACTCTCTAAGGTATCAATATCCTTCTGAAGATACGGTCTCCAGTACTGCGTACAATACTCCAAGTGAGGTCTTACCAGTGTTCTGTACAATGGCATGAGCACTTCCCTCTTTCTACTGCTAATACCTCTCCCTATACAACCAAGCATTCCGCTAGCATTTCCTGCTGCTCTAGTACATTGTCTGCCTACATTTAAGTTATCAGAAATAATCACCCCTAAATCTCTTTCTTCAGATGTTGAGGTTAGGACTCTATCAAATATTCTGTACTCTGCCCTTGGGTTTTTACGTCCAAGATGCATTATCTTGCACTTATCCACATTAAATTTCAGTTGCCACAACCATTTTTCTAGTTTACCTAAATCATTTGCCATTTGGCATATCCCTCGTGGAACATCAACCCTGTTACATATCTTAGTATCATCAGCAAAAAGACATACCTTACAATCAAGACCTTCTGCAATATCACTAATAAAAATATTAAGGAGAATGGGTCCAAGTACAGATCCCTGAGGTACCCCACTGGTGACAAGCCCAAGCTTCGAATATACTCCATTGACTACAACCCACTATTGCCTGTCACTTAGCCACTGCTTTACCCATTCAACAATATTGGAATCCAAACTTAAAGATTGCAGTTAATTGACAAGCCTTCTATGTGCAACAGTGTCAAAAGCCTTACTGAAATCTAGGTAAGCAATGTCTACTGCACCACCCTGATTTATAATTTTAGTTACCCAATCAAAAAAATCAATAAGATTAGTTTGGCATGATCTCCCTGAAGTAAACCCATGTTGTCTCTGATCTTGAAATCCATGTGTTTTTAGATGTTCAACAATCCTATCCTTTAACATGGTTTCCATCACTTTCCCCACTACTGAAGTAAGGCTTACTGGCCTATAGTTGCCCGACTCCTCCATATTACCTTTCTTGTAAATGGGCACAACATTCGCTAACTTCCAATCTTCTGGGACTACTCCTGTTAACAATGATTGGTTAAATAAATCTGTTAATGGTTTTGCTAGTACACCACTAAGCTCTTTTAATAGCTTTGGGTGTATTCCATCAGGTCCCATTGACTTATTTGTCTTTACTTTTGACAGTTGAAATAGAACCTCTTCCTCTGTAAACTCACGTGTAATAAATGACTCATTTATCCTTTTTCTTAACTGAGGTCCCTTTCCTTCATTTTCATCTGTAAATACCAAACAAAAATATTCATTGAGGCAGTCAGCTAGACCTTTATCCTCTTCTACACACCTTCCTTCTTTTGTTTTTAATCTAACTAATCCTTGTTTTACTTTTCTTTTCTCATTTATGTATCTAAAAAAAGTTTTGTCCCCCTTTTTTACTGACTGTGCTATTTTCTCTTCTGTGTGTGATTTGGAAGCTCTTATAACTTGCTTAGCCTCTTTCTGTCTAATCATATAGCTCATTCTGTCTTCCTCACTCTGTTTTTTTTTTTATAATTACTAAAGGCTAACTTTTTGTTTTTTACTATTTTGGCCACATCTGCGGAGTACCACAGTGGTTTCTTGAATTTTTTGCTTTTACTGACAAGCCTAATGTAATTTTATGTTGCCTTCAGTAGTGCAACCTTTAAATAATCCCATTTCCATTTTCTAATGACTCCTTTACACATATTCTAATTTTAGAAAAGACTGTTTTTCTAAAGTCTAAAACTTTTGTTTTTGTGTGGTTTGACTCAGTCACTGTTCTTATATTAAACCACACTGACTGATGATCACTTTCTAAAGTCTAAAACTTTTGTTTTTGTGTGGTTTGACTCAGTCACTGTTCTTATATTAAACCACACTGACTGATGATCCTAAACTTTCACCTACAGTAATATTTGATACCAAATCTCCATTTGTTAACACTAAATCTAGTATGGCCTCTTTACGAGTTGGCTCCTCAATGAGTTGTTTTAGAGACAATCCTAGTAGGGAGTTTAGAATATGTGTGCTCCTGGCACAAGCTGCTATTTTTGTTTTCCAATTCACATCAGGAAGATTACAGTCACCCATGATGATAACTTCCCCCTTCAATGTCATTTTAGCTATTTCCTCAACTAGTAGATTATCTAACTCTTCAATTTGTCCTGGAGGCCTATAAATCAAAACTACATGAGTTACTGTGTGATTACCAAATTCTAACATAACCCAAACAGACTCTATGTTCGCCTCACTAACTTTTATTAGGCTAGATTTCATGCTATACTTCACATACAGGCCACCCCTCCCCCTTTCTTGCCTTCCCTGTCTTTTCTTTATAAAGAGTACCCTGGTATTGCTATGTCCCAGTCATTTTTCTCATTATACCATGTCTCAGTAACAGCGACTAAATCTACACTATCAGTTGCCATTATTGCCACAAGTTCATGGATCTTTTTCCCTAAACTGCGAGCATTTGTAGACATGACTCTAAGCTTATCATTTTTTAACACACTTTCTACAGGTACCTTCTGTCCTTGTTTTGGGGACAATTGGATTGATGTTTTATCACCCTTTTGCCTCCCTCCCCCCCCTCCTAGTTTAAATACATCCTAGTAAAACCTCTGAACTGCTCACTGAGAACATTTGTTCCCTTTTGAGAAAGATGCAAACCATCTTTTTTGTACAGTTTAGTTCCATTCTAAACAGAGCTACCATGAGAAATAAAACCAAATCCTTGCTCCCGACACCATTCACCAAGCCACAAGTTAAAGTCCCTAACATGCATCCCGCCTGTCGTTCTGAGTGTTATGCACAGGCAGAACTTCAGAGAATGACAGTGTGGAAGCAACCTGCCGTATATCATTGGCAACAACACTAAAAACGTCCTTAACCTCTGAAACCTCATTGCAAGCCAAGTCATTTGTCCCTAGAATGGACAAGTACATCCAATTCCCCTTCCTGCTTTGCTCGCTTAACAATATTACAGATACGTCTCCTGTCTCTGTGAGCAGTAGCTCCGGGAAGACACCTTACAAGACCACCATTGTCCATCTCCACACCTCTTATGATGGAATCCCCCAACAACAACTGCTTTCTATTAGGCCTCACCATAGTCTCCAAGCCTGTCTCCATAACAACACTAGCCTCAGTGCCTGAGCCTGTCTCCACAACACCACTACCCTCAGTGCCTCTCTCCACAACACCACTACCATCAGTGCCTGTCTCCATAACACCATCACACTCTGAAAGTGCAGAAAATGAATTATGTAGCAACAGACTGTGCAATATGCCTTTTCTCCACAACTCTAAGTCTACCAGATCCTACAGTAATCCATCTGCCATTTCTAGTATGTCTATGTGGCAGTGGCTTTGCAGCAGTTCCAGCCTGAGTTTGTTTACCAGATAATTTACAAATCTCAGACTTCAAAAATACAATCTCCTGCTGCAAGATAGAGAACTGTCTACAGATTAGACAACAACCAAACATCCAAAAAGTGGAATGTGAAACAAATGCATAGCAACTATTACACTGAACTAAGTCTGCCATTCCAATGAGGTGAATAATTTAAATCAAACAAATCTTATTTATCCTCCTAAACACCTCAGATTACCTCCAGTTTCTCTCCAGAATATCTCCAACCACACACTTAGAAGCAGCACTTAGATGAAGCAACCAAGCTATATTAGCCAAGCTAATGACAACAAGCCTTATATAACTCCTAAAATCACCACCCACTAGGAATGTTTAACACCTGGGTAGGCCTCTGCTTATTTGCAAACAATAGCTAATTAAACAGCAATCAATAGCAAGTAGCTAACTAATCAAATCAAATGCCTTATAATTACCAACAGGAAATCAAACCTTGTGCAATCAGTAACCTTTTCCTACAGATGAATCTTACCTTGTGCAATCAGTAACCTTTTCCTAGAGATGAATCTTACCTGTAACAGTAAAAAAGAAAACTCTCTGGTGTGAGATGGGCACTAGACTATAATGTGACTTGTTTTATGAGGGCTGTCATGCAAATCAGACCTCCTATCACGTCCATTTCTCCTCCTTGGAACTTGCCACTCGGCCTTACAGGGTTTCCCATTTGAACCCATAACAGAGATTCCAGTTATGTTCCTCACTCTTAAAACATCTCTTCTGGTCGTCTTGACTTCAGGTAGAAGAGTCTCAGAACTGGCAGCACTCTCATCAGACGAGCCTTTCATCTCATTCCAACAGGATAAGGTGATTCTGAGAACAGTTCCAGAGTTCAGGCCTAAGGTAGTTTCAACATTTTATATGAACCAAGAGATCATCTTGCCTGCTTTCTTCCCATCTCCTTCTTCTGAAGAGGAATGTTTGTTTCACACCCTGGATGTGGTTCGCTGTTTATCGGTCTACCTCGACAGAACTGGCAGCTGGAGGAGATCCTCTAGGCTTTTTATCCTCCCTCCAGGGCATGATAAGGACCTGCAAGCATCTCCTAAGACCATCTCTAGGTGGCTGGTCTCGGCCATTACTAAGGCTTACGAGGCAAAACGGGTTCTGGTTCCTCAAGGTCTGAAAGCCCATTAAACCTGAGCTCTATCCACTTCCTGGGCAGCTGTTGCGCAAGTGTCTTCTGATCAGATCTGCAGAGCAACGACATGGTCGTCTCAGAATACCTTTATCCGGCATTATCGACTGGATGTGAGATCCTTTAGAGAGGCTCAACTTGATTCTGCCGTCTTATCGGCTTCTTCAACTTATGTTGTCACTTAATAAATTTCAGCATCATATTATGTTATGTATATTCCCCCTCCCCCTCCCACCCAGAGTTTTATAGCTTGTGCATTGCCCTGGAGTAGTGCTGCCATGGCCCATTACTGGGAAAGGAAAATATTTGTTAGTATGAAACAATTTTCCATTATGTTACTTGTTTTCAAAAAGTAAAGCCACTTTCTCTTTAACCCCTTCAGTCACAAATTCATGCATACATTTCAATTCCTTCAGGGCAGGCTATGTGACCATTTTTTATTTATCTATTTTTGTCATATCTATTCTATGTGAGGAAAATTTTATTTTTGCTTCAGCACTAACATTTTGGGAGAAAATTAAATTTTTGATGTTATACTTTGATACTATGCTAAATCTTGCAAGATAAAGGACACTGTGTACTGTCTACAATTTTTTCCTTTCCAAAAAAAAAAAATCTATGAAGAATGAACAAATAAATAAAAATAAACATTTTGTAAATGTAATTATTTTACATTTTTGTTTGTCTTAAATGCAATCTAGACTCAACATTACTATGTTATTATATATTCATGTGCTAGATATTCAGCCCCGGTTTCACATAAATGTTATGCTAATGTTTATTAAACCAAACATGTTTGGTAGAGAAGAGGTTAAAGGACCACTCTAGGCACCCAGACCACTTCAGCTTAATGAAGTGGTCTGGGTGCCAGGTCCTTCTAGGGTTAACCCATTTTTTCATAATTATAGCAGTTTCAGAGAAACTGCTATAATTATAATTGGGTTAAGCCTTCCCCCTAATCCTCTAGTGGCTGTCTCATTGACAGCCACTAGAGGCGCTTGCGTGCTTCTCACTGTGAAAATTACAGTGAGAGCACGCCAGCGTCCATAGGAAAGCATTGTGCTTTTCGCGGGCTGAATGCGCGCGCAGCTCTTGCCGCGCGTGCGCATTCAGCCGGCGGGGCGGAATGGGGGAGGAGAGAAGGAGGAGAGCTCTCCGCCCAGCGCTGGAAAAAGGTAAGTTTTTACCCCTTTCCCCTTCCAGAGCCGGGCGGGAGGGGGTCCCTGAGGGTGGGGGCACCCTCAGGGCACTATAGTGCCAGGAAAACGAGTATGTTTTCCTGGCACTATAGTGGTCCTTTAATGTCTGGTTTACAAGTGTATGTTGATGTGTCTCCTTTGGGAATTTCCCTTATTCTGTATTGCTTTTTCATGGGATTTAGGTTCTTAATCTTTTTCAGAGAATTGTTATTTAAGTTAGTTTACTAGGATTTCATAGACTTCTAAGAATATGCAGTTCCAATGAAAATGTTTAAAGTGTCCATATGGTATGTTGGTAATCTATAGTGTAAATCATCTCCGTTATTTCACCTAGGTCAGGTGTCTAGACAAGTTAAAGGCTTTAAGGTAGTTTGTAGTTAAATTCAAAGTATTTTGTATCAACTGGAACATTTGTCAACCTTAGAAAAATGCAGTTTGTCTGAATTATGTCATCCAAATTCTCATCTATGTTCTCTGCCTATACAAGAACATTTAGATTAACCCCCCCTGCCCTCCTCCCCCCCCAAAAAACAGGTCAATTATTACAATGCACCTGCACTGCATGTTTAGCAAAAAAAAATTGTTTTTTATATTATTCTAATGTTCTTTAAATATTTCTCTCACCAGGTGCACTATTATTGAATCACCACAAGTCAATTAATATATAACAATTATTTGATCTGAATTGCACATTACAAAGTGGATTTTTTAACTGTATTTGTACTAATGCTAATTTTCAACCTTTATGTACAACCTTTATATTTTCCACAATTGTAAAATCCTAATCCTAATTTTTATCAACATTTACTTAATGGAGTGCATTATATTTTAAGGTTTCCTAAAGTTTTTTTTAACTGAATTTCTGTGTATTTATTTACTGAGAAACTTAACAGAATCAACCGGTTTAAATATTTTCTTTTTAAATTGGAGCATAATTAATCATGAACTTTGTAGAGTCAACATTTCATGATGCTCATAATCTCTAAACTACTCAACCATCCATACTTCTGGTATGGTATATGATAGAGATGGTTTAGCTGAACTGGAGTGCATATTCACCGTACTCCCCTATCTGCAACCTTTCTGCTGATTGTGATCTCTCAGAAATGTCAGGTGCTTGCCACCAATATCTTCAGGAACATTGGCAGTATGCTCCAGTGGCATGTGTGCCTCAGAATAGTGCAACCTGTGGCCTGAATATTTTTGCATCAGGGGATGGCATAATAAATTAGGTTCCATCACTGCTTATACTATGGCTGGAGTAAATACATTTTTAGTGTGTGATGTGCCGTTAGCCCATAAGCCTATTATGAAGCTCTGCTGTAAATTGGTGCTGAGTGAGTTAGTTTCCATCCTGCCACTTGCTGCAGATTTTGATCCAGAATTCCATCATGATCCAGAATTCAATGCTAGATGTGTAAGATTTTGTCAGACCAGGGAGTTTGAGGTGCAAAAGAGTGTGAATGTTGAATATATTAGGGGAAGGGCAATTCATTACACTTGACAGCTTTTGTGTGCTTGGGAATCAGCAGTCTGTAAGAAAGCTAAGCTATATATTACTGAGATAAATGCAAAGTTATGTACTTTGGAGTTGTAGCGTTACTTACCTTAACCGGGGGCCGGTCGCGGTCCTCTCTTCAAGCCGCGCGCGGTCCTGCGGCTGCACGAGCCGCGCGCGGCTCATCCAACTACTTCGGATGGAGGGCGGGCAGTGACCGCGTGAGGCGGTCACGTGTCCCGCCTGAATCTAAGAGCGCGCCGCGAGTCTCGGGCGCGCTCTTAAAGGGACAGTGGGTGCCTAAATTGGAAAAGGTATCCCATTGGTCCCTGTCATGCCACACTCCCCATACACTTACCTTTTGGGGGTGTGGATGTGACAGGGACCAATCAAATTAGATGTTTAGGTATTTATACTCACCTTCTTCCCTTTGTTCCTTGCCCTATCGTGGTTTCTGTTTCAGTTCCCTTTAGCGCTTGTGGTGTTCAGTTGTGTTTTCTCGTATTGACTTTGGCTTCGTATTCTGACTTCGTTTTCGCTTTATCCTTATCTGTACTGTTTGCCGGCTTGCTGTTTTCCGTGTACCAGACCCCGGCTTGTCCTAGTTTACGCTGTCTCTCTGTGCCCTTGACCTCGGTTTGTTCCTGGCTCTGTCTTCTCTCATATACGTCGAGTCCGGCCATTCTAAGGTCCGGTAGACGTATCTCTCCTCTGTATTTGCCTCTGTTTAGCTGGATCCTGCGTGTAGGGGTATATTCTCGTTACATTACGATAGGGCCATGGACCCCGCAGATTTAGCTCAACAGATGGCGCCCCATGAGGCAAGATTTGTAGAGCAGGATCACCGTATGGATCAAATAGCTCAGGCTCTCCAGACGCTCCTAGCTAGAACCGTTCCAGCAACTACACCTAACCCTCCTACGCCCCTTCTCCCTGAAGTATCTACTTTGCCTAATACTTCGGCCCATTTAACACCTCCTCCTAGGTATGGAGGGGACTCTAAGACTTGCAGAGGGTTTATTAATCAGATTGAATTTCACTTCGAAATGTATCCACGTTCATTTCCCACAGAGAGGTCTAAGGTTGGGTTTTTTATGCACCAACTTACCGATAAGGCACTTGAGTGGGCAAATCCTATTTGGGAAGCTAATGGGCCTATGATACATGATTTCAACAGTTTTCTTACGGCTTTTCGTAGAACTTTTGACACAATGAAAAGGTCAAAGAATGCCGCAAGAGCATTAATGAGAATTAAACAGGGTTCTAGGTCTGTGGCTGATTATGCTATTCAGTTTCGCACTCTTGCTTCGCAGGTAGATTGGACCAACAATGGGTTAACTACTGCCTTTATGGAAGGTTTGTCAGATAAGATATTGGATGAGGTAGCAGCTAAGGAGCTTCCTATTGCCTTAGAGGACCTTATCGATTACCTCATTGATATAGATAATAGAATTCGTGACAGGCTCTATACCAAGAACAGGAATAGACGTTTTGTTACACCCATTAACCCCAGAGTTAATATACCAGAGAGTGTTAAAGTGTCTGAGGAGGAACCTATGCAATTAGGGGTTGCCAAACTCTCTGATACTGAGAAATTACATAGGAGAAGGGAGGGACTCTGCCTATACTGTGGTAGGAGAGACCATATGGTAAAGGAATGTCCTTTACTCCCGGAAAACTCTCGCACCTAAGACCTTATAGGGGACTGGCCTTGGGTGTGATATCTAAGTCTCCTAAATTGCCTCCTAACCGCTTGCTTCTCCCGGTTTCTTTATATATGGGAGAGATTTGTATAGTTGACAACATATATGCTCTGGTTGACTCTGGGCAGCTGAAAATTTTATAGACTCTGGCTTTATAAAGAGAAACAACATTCCCATCAGAGAGAAGGAGATACCCTTGGCCGTTGAGGCCATAGATGGTAGACCATTAAGTTCTCCAGTTGTTACTCATGAGACTGAACCACTACACATGTACACAGGGGTTTTACACTACGAAACCATTCGATTCCAGGTTATCACCTCTCCCTCTTCACAGTTAGTATTAGGGTATCCATGGTTACGTGCTCACAATCCCATTTTTGACTGGGAGACAGGGCAAATAAAATCATGGAGTAAGGCCTGCCACGAGTCTTGTACGTTGGAAGTCACACCTTTGAATTCTATTGAGGTACCTACCAGTCCTCCTTTGTCTATGGTTATACCCCCTCAGTATTTATCTCTAAAGACTGTTTTCGATAAAAGGGAGGCTGAGAAATTACCGCCTCACAGACCCTATGATTGCGCTATTGACTTGTTGCCTGGCACTATACCTCCAAAGGGCAGGGTGTACCCCTTATCGGTTCAAGAAAACCGTGTCATGGAGGAGTACATCAAGGAATCATTAGAAAAAGGGTTTATTAGGAGATCCTCTTCTCCAGCTGGAGCAGGGTTCTTCTTTGTATCGAAGAAAGAAGGTGATTTAAGACCGTGTATAGATTATAGAGGTCTAAACAAAATCACTATCAAAAATGCATACCCTATACCTTTGATTACAGAATTATTTGACAGGCTGAAACATGCCACTGTGTTCACTAAATTAGACCTTAGGAGTGCATACAATTTGATACGTATAAAGGAAAATCACGAATGGAAGACTGCATTCAACACTAGATCCGGTCATTACGAATACACTGTTATGCCATTTGGGCTTTGTAATGCCCCAGCAGTATTCCAAGAATTTATTAATGATGTATTGAGAGATTTTATTCACACATTTGTTATCGTATACTTGGACGACATTTTAATATATTCTGCAGATATACACACTCATCACAGACATGTTACGACAGTTTTGAAGACCCTTCTTGCTAATGGTCTTTATTGCAAGCTAGAAAAATGTCTGTTTGACCAAACCGAAGTCCAGTTCTTGGGGTATTTGATTTCCGCTAAAGGTTTTCGTATGGATCCCCAGAAGCTAGCTGCTGTAATAGAATGGCCTCTACCGCAAGGTCTGAAAGCTATTCAGCGTTTTCTTGGGTTCTCCAATTATTATAGACGTTTTATCAAAGGTTTCTCGTCCATTGTAGCACCTATCACCCGTATGACTAAAAAGGATGGCAATACTCGTGTTTGGTCTACCGAGGCACTTCAGGCTTTTGAATTTCTTAAAACTACGTTCGCCTCTGCACCTATTTTACAGCATCCTGTCCCCTCACTGCCCTATATTCTTGAAGTTGATGCTTCGGATATTGGGGTAGGTGCTGTCTTGTCCCAAAGAGAGTCGCCTGAGAAGCCATTGCATCCATGCGGCTTCTTTTCTAAACAAATGTCCAAAGCAGAGAAAAATTATGATGTGGGTAATCGTGAACTCCTTGCTATTATTTTAGCACTTAAAGAGTGGAGACATTTGTTAGAGGGAACTAAGGATCCTATCCTCATTTTTACGGATCACAAGAACCTATCCTACCTTAGCGAAGCCAAAAGATTGTCTTCCAGGCAGGCTAGGTGGTCACTATTTTTGTCCCGTTTCAATTTTATTATCACCTATAGGCCAGGTGATCGCAACACTAAAGCAGACGCTCTGTCCAGACAGTTCGAAACTACTGACAAATAGGAGATTGATGTTACTCCTGTCATTCCCCCAGACAGGATAATAGCTACTACTATTTTGTCTATTTCCTCGTCCCTCTTGCAGACCATACAAGCGAAACAAAGCATGGCACCTAGCGAGAGGCCTAATGATAAACTGTTCGTTGATGTTCCTGAGAGACGGGATATTATGTCATTATATCATGATACTAAGACCGCTGGACATCCTGGTATTTCCAAAACGGTGTCAGCTGTTTCTCGGTATTTTTGGTGGGATTCCTTACGAAAGGATGTCACTGACTATATAAGTGCTTGTACTACTTGTGCCTGTATGAAATCCTCCCGTAGAGTTCCTTGTGGGCTGTTGCATCCGTTACCCGTTCCCGAGAGACCTTGGTCTAACCTGTCCATGGATTTTATTGTTGAATTACCCCCTTCAAATGGTAACACAGTAATCCTGATGATAGTGGATCGGTTCTCCAAAATGGCTCACTTCGTGTCTCTTCGCAAGTTGCCCACATCCAAGGAACTGGCTCATATCTTCGCTAGAGAAGTATTTCGATTACATGGGATTCCCGTATCTATTGTATCCTATAGGGGTAGCCAATTTATTTCCAGGTTCTGGAGGGCCTTTTGTTCAGAAATGGGTATTTCTCTCTCATTTTCTTCCGCTTATCATCCCCAGTCTAATGGGGCTGCTGAACGTGCCAACCAGTCTCTGGAGCAATACCTCCGTTGTTTTGTGTCTCACCATCAGGACAATTGGTCTGACCTGCTTCCTTGGGCTGAATTTGCTCGGAATAACGCCACTCATGATTCTTCCGGCAAGAGCCCTTTTTACGTTGTCTATGGCCAGCATCCCGTTGTTCTTCCGGCTGCATTCTCCTCACAGGGCATGCCAGTTCTGGATGAGCATTTGGCTGGTTTGCGTAATACTTGGGAGCAGGTTCAGCGTTCTTTGGTGGACTCTGCTACTCGCCAGAAGGCTCAGGCTGACAAGCATCGCAGAGCAGCTCCGTCCTATGTTGTGGGGACAGGGTTTTGCTTTCCACGCGGAATATTCGTCTCCGGGTGCCTTCTATGAAATTGGCTCCCCGCTTCATTGGACCTTATCGTATTATACATAAGGTTAATCCTGTTTCTTATGCCTTAGGCCTGCCTAAGAATCTACGTATTCCTAATGTTTTTCACACCTCATTGTTGAAACCTTTCGTACGCAACCGCTATACCCGGCATACTCCTCCTCCCCCTCCTATCTCGGTGGAGGGTCATGAGGAGTTTGAAGTGTCTGCTGTTCTTGACTCTCGTTTCCTTAGGGGTCGACTTCAGTACTTGGTACATTGGAAGGGTTATGGGCCTGAGGAGCACAGTTGGATTTCGGCTGATGCTGTCCATGCTCCCCGTCTTGTGCGCTCTTTCCATTCTCGTTTTCCTGCCAGGCCTGGTCCTACCCGCCCGGGGGGCGTGTCCTCAGGGGGGGGTACTGTAGCGTTACTTACCTTAACCGGGGGCCGGTCGCGGTCCTCTCTTCAAGCCGCGCGCGGTCCTGCGGCTCATCCAACTACTTCGGATGGAGGGCGGGCAGTGACCGCGTGAGGCGGTCACGTGTCCCGCCTGAAACTAAGAGCGCGCCGCGAGTCTCGGGCGCGCTCTTAAAGGGACAGTGGGTGCCTAAATTGGAAAAGGCATCCCATTGGTCCCTGTCATGCCACACTCCCCATACACTTACCTTTTGGGGGCGTGGATGTGACAGGGACCAATCAAATTAGATGTTTAGGTATTTATACTCACCTTCTTCCCTTTGTTCCTATCGTGGTTTCTGTTTCAGTTCCCTTTAGCGCTTGTGGTGTTCAGTTGTGTTTTCTCGTATTGACTTTGGCTTCGTATTCTGACTTCGTTTTCGCTTTATCCTTATCTGTACTGTTTGCCGGCTTGTTGTTTTCCGTGTACCAGACCCCGGCTTGTCCTAGTTTACGCTGTCTCTCTGTGCCCTTGACCTCGGTTTGTTCCTGGCTCTGTCTTCTCTCATATACGTCAAGTCCGGCCATTCTAAGGTCCGGTAGACGTATCTCTCCTCTGTATTTGCCTCTGTTTAGCTGGATCCTGCGTGTAGGGGTATATTCTCGTTACAGGAGTGAAGAATCAACAAGGAACTTACACCCTAAATGGTAGTGAATTTGGGATAACAACACATAAGGAGGATTTTGGAATTGATATAGACAACAAACTAGGCAACAATGTGCAATGTCAATCATTAGTTGCAAAGGCCAGTAAGGTATAGTAATCCATAGAAATGGGCATTCGTTTTTTGTTTTTTTTCAGGATCTGACCACCATTCTGCAGTCGAGAAGTATTTTTTTTGCTAGTTTGTTGCAAAATTAGAAAGTGTTTTGCTTCTTCTAGATCAACAACAAAAACAGATTTGAAAAAGGCTGAGCTTGATATACACAAGTATTTTTCACCCAATGTAACTGTATAACAGTATGTCCATAGAGATACGTAGGCAAAGTTTGTAACTGACTGGCTAAGAGTTATTGTATATTATGTTTAATCCCAAAATACATACAATAATTTAAGATATTTATCTTAAATTATTGTAAGTATTTATGGATTAACTTTTAATGAATTAACCCTTAAGAAACTAGAATCACATCCTTTAAAAAAGGTTATTCCCTTAGCAAGTTTTCTATGTACTTTATTTTATTGTAATCTATGCCGCATGTGCTGCATAGGGTTTCCTAAAAAAAGATCACTACGATAGTATGGCTTCTATCCAACAACTGTTACACAGCTATTGGAGAGCACTGTGGAATATATTATGTTGGGGAACCAGAAAAAATATTGCATTAGTAAACACGTTGGTCATATTTTATAGAAATGTAAAAAAAAACAACCTATTGCTAAAACTATCTCTAAACACATTGCTAAAACAAACACATATCTGAAGAAAATGTTAAAGGCTAACACTCAAGTGATCTAAAATAATGAATGAGGAGCTCAAATAAAATGTACTTTATTATACAGGTACAAAAAAATCACAGGTATTACACAATATCTAATAGCAAATAGAATGAAAATAAATGCAGGGCGCCCTCTGAGACCCATATACTCCTGCATTGGAAGAAAATGTTGGCAAATAAAAAAAAGAAAAAAAAAAAGAAAGAAAAGAAAGAAAAAAAGGGAATGAGAAGTATAATGATGGCACATACTTTGCCACAAGAAAATAGAAAAACTATGCATGATAATAGTAAAGCAATCTAAAGCCCAATAGATACCTGTAGAAGAACTGTGAAAAGAACAAAAAAGTAAATGAAAGAAAAAATGACTAGATAACAGAATAGCACCTCAAACAAAGCCAATGTCAATAACCAGAAATAAACGCTCAGAAATACACTCTCGGACAACCACTAGGGAAACCCCTCTTGTGGATCTGATTGGCCGTAACTGGCCTCTGACCCTTGGCCAAACACGCACGTCGACATCGTCCATGCCATGGGCGAACGTGGGGCTACAAATTGGTGTAGATCCGCAGCGGCCGGCATCCATCAACATGCTGCAGGGGTCAGACATATTGACGCATGGCCGCTGAACGGCACTACCATACTTGTTGGCAAGGCAATCACTATCCATGTCGCAAGGTAAGGATGAATATGTTACATTACCCCCCACCTGAAGACTGCCTACCGGGCAGGAAGGACCAGGCTTGAGAGGAAACTTGGCGTGGAAAGAGTGAATCTTGCGGCTAGCATGAATGTCAGAAGCCGGAAACCAAGAACGCTCTGCAGGCCTATACCCGTTCCAATCAACCAAATACTGCAAGTAACCACGAGAACATCTGGAATCGATTATGGAAGAGACCTCATACTCCTCCTGTCCAGAAACAACCAATGGAGGAGGGGGAAAACTAGGGAAAGTATACCTATTTCAAATAAGTGGTTTGAGCAAGGAGAAATGAAAGAGTTGGAAGAGGCAGGAAAGTGCCATAGAATAAGATACAGGATTAATCCTCTATATCATACGGAATGGACCAAGTAATCTGGGGGCAAACTTCATGCTAGGAACTTTTAGTTTAACGTTGTGCGGTGATAACCACACCCTCTCACCCACTTGGTAAACAGGGTTGACACCCCGCCGTTTATCTGCATAAAATTTGAAATGATCAGCCGCAGTTTTGAGAGCGGAGTGAACCTTGGTCCAAGCATCACGAATAGAAGCAAGGTGGTCATCCAAAGTAGGAATAGCTGTGTCGGAGAAAACGTCCTGCAGAACAGTACGATGACGACCTATGTTAACAAAGAAAAGGACTATGTGCAGAAGAGTCATGATTAGCATTGTTCCTAGCAAACTCAGCCCAGGGTAGTAATTTGGACAAATTATCCCGAGTTCTATTGACAAAACAACGCAAATACAATTCTAACGACTGGTTAGCCCTCTCAGCCATGCCATTGGTTTGGGGATAGTAAGAGGAAGAAAATGACAATTCAATGCCCAACTGTTTGGGACCGGGTCTGTAAGTTATAAGAAAGTTAAAGTGAGACAGAAACAAAGACCATCTAGCCTGTCTAGAAGACAGTCATTTAGCATCCCCTATATAAGGCAAATTCTTATTGTCAGTAATGATCAAAAGGGGATCCTTGGAACCTTCCAAAAGATGTCGCCACTCTTTAAGCGCTAGGATAACGGACAATAATTCTCTGTTGCCAATATCAGTTTTCTAGAGAAGTACCCACAGGGTACAGACTCTCGCTTTGAGAAAGAACAGCCCCTACCCTGGTTTCGGAGGCATCAACCTCCTGTATGAAGGGTTTGCTGGTGTCAGGATGTATCAATATGTCGGCAATAGCAAACCTTTGTTTAGGAAGTTCAAAAGCTTCCCTTGCTTCCTTAGACCATGTAGTACAATTAGCCCCCTTACGTGTCATATTGGTGATGGGGCTATCACAGAAGAGAACCCCTTGATAAATCTCCTGTAATAGTGTTACGGTTGCCTCCAGGCTGGCTTGAAGTTGGACGGTAGAAAGGATGCTCCTAGCACTCACCAAAGATCCATCAGCACCGTAGACACTATAAGCACTGCAAACTCCACGAACCGCCACTGCTGGGCTGGGATCTCGCCATCTGCTATCCACCCTGTACCTACGACCAGGCTCCAGGTTCCAGTAGGTGAACCTCTTCCTTCTGTAGAGCAAAGCAAAATCAGGAACAAGAGCTCTTACAAGAGCTCAGTAGCTAAGGGAGTATGAAGAGCATAGCAATCCCTGTTGTGATTATAGCTGTCCCCTACAAACATGAGTTGAGGCTGCAAGTTAGAGGGTCAAGTAGTTCTGTTTAATTCGCACCAAAGGGCCTTCTTTTATGGAGGTCTTACACATACAGGACCGCCCACAGGGTTTTGCAGAACAACCAATAAACACGTAACATACAGTAAAAACACACCCATCAATAACACAAAAATCCTCCCCTCTGCCTGTGATATAATTACTGAACACAATGGGTTAAAGTAATTATCACAGGCAGGAAAAATACACTTTTTATACATACACTGTAACTTTAAAATTATACGTCTTTAAATATAAACATAACCAAAAATCACACAAATCCCTCCAGTGGATAAAAAGTTAGACAGAAAACCGACCGCAAGCACATTTTCTTGCCCAAAACAGTTCCATAGATGTGAGCTGTGCAGTCGGTCAGTTTCAGGCAGAAAAATCATGCATTTCGCTCAGTTTAACAATGAGTTCAAACAGCCAAACTGGACTTAGTTTCTGCGGCTTCAAACTTAGTGTAGAAGAAGGTAAGGGTCAGCGGTGTAGCCGATTTCGGTTCCATGAATTTGGCTACACATACCGCTGACCTTGTTCGAATGAACAAAGATGGCCGCCGCCACGTGTTGGTTTGCACGAACTGCGGCCACCAAGCGGTCGGCAATTTACCTACAGCAGGCTCCCAGCCAGTTTGCAGATTTATGGAACAGTCATATGACCTATGAGGAGGTAGAATATTAGTCTGACTCTTACTAAATACCTCCTTTACCTCCCAGTATTGTATGTAATCTCTTGTCTTGTAATCTCAGGAGCCTGAGGCGTAGTAGTTGCTAAAGTAACAATGCCCTCTCTTTTGTTAATGGGTAATACACATCTCTCTGTACATTCTTTACAACATTCCAGTATTTCTCCCTTTGCCCAGTCAAAATAAGGATTATGCTTAGTGATCCAAGGAAATTCTAATATGAAGGGACAAGAAGGAGAAGCAATTATCTGGAATGTAATGTCTTCCTTGTGTAGAGCTCCAATAGAAGTGTTAATAGGCAAGGTTTCATGGGTAATCAAGGGTTGAGAGAGAGGTCTACCATCAATAGCCTCAACAGTGAGAGGTGATGATCTCTCCTTGAAAGGTAGTAACTGTTTTTTAACAGAATATATGTCAATGAAGTTTTCTGTTGCATCTGAGTCCATCAGGGCTTTGCATGAAAAGTTATTTTTGTTACACAGGACCATAATATCAAGGAAAAACCTATTTTAGTTGTTACCAGAGGACGTATCCATCACACCTAAAACCTGTCCCCTAAAGGTTCTTAAGTGCAGAAGTTTTCTGGATGTATGGGACTAGCACTCCTCATATGTCCTTTTCTACCGCAGTATAGGCATAGACCCTCTCTTCTCCTATATTGTCTTTCTGCCTCTGACAGTCTAGTGACCCCCAACTGCATAGGTTTGGGTTCGGGCTGTGTATGGAGGTCAGGAACAACAGGTTTTGAGAAATGAGGTGCCAATGACATAGTCATACATCTTGTTCTGTTTCTGGTAATTTCTCTGGTTCTTACTCTATTATCAATTTGTATAACAAGTGTGATAAAGTCATTTAATTTTTTTAGGTAGATCTTTGGCAGCAATCTCGTACAGAATTGCTTCGGGTAATCCTTTTTTAAATGCAGAGATTAACCCGCTATTAGTCCAGTCTACCTCAGAAGCCAAGGTGCAAAATTCTATGGCATAATCTGAGATAGACCGGTTCCTTAGTTTGATATGCATTATCGCAATGGAGGCATCATCCTCCCTGCCTAATGGTTCAAATGCTAATTTGAATTCCAGAAGGAACTCCTGGTAATCATGTGCAATACTCCTATTACTCTCCCATAACGGATTTGCCCAAGCTAATGCTTTACATTTAAGTTGGTTCATTAGGTAACCAATCTTAGATCTGTCTGAGGGAAAAGATCCCGGTGAGGCCTCAAAATTATACTCATTCTGGAATCCCCAGCATTCTTGAATATCACCATCAAAATGCGGGGGAGGAGATAGGGAGATAGTAGGTGCCTTATATACTATAGCTGGAGGTACACTAGGTGGAGGTGACGTAGTCGGAGAAACCGCAGGCTGTAGATGCGATGTTCGGGTAAGAAGCGTATTGAAAGCCTGAGCAAATTGATCCATATGGTGATCATTCTCCTCTAGCTTTCTCTCGCAAGCAGCTATGTGCTGGCACAATTCTACAGGATCTATGGCCCTGTTGTCCATGCCGTGGGCGGACGTAGGGCTACAAATTGGTGTAGATCTGCAACGGCTGGCATCCATAAACATGTTGTAGGGGTCAGACATATTGATGCATGGCCGCTGAACGGCACTACCATACTTGTTGGCAAGGCAATCACTATCGATGTCGCAAGGTGAAAAAATCTCTTAGCACAAATCTTAGACAGTTGAAGCTTCTGTAAAACTCTCCAGAATATCTCCAACCACACACTTAGAAGCAGCACTTAGATGAAGCAACCAAGCTATACGTGTGGTATTCCCACTGTTGTTGAGCCTTTCTAGGGAGAGCCCACTTCATCTGCCTGGGAGAGAGGACCTGCTGTCTCAGGGTCCTCTGTTCAATCCTGCTCCTCAAACCCTCCAGCTTATGGCATGGAGACTGAAAGGAGGCAATTAAAAGAGAAAGGGTTCTCAGATGTGGTGATTTCAACTATGCCTCAGGCAAGGAAAAGGAAAACTTTGGCCTCCGATTACCGTATTTGGGACATCTTCTCTGACTGGGCATCTAACAAAGGTATTTCCCCAGCGTCCTTCTCTGCTGTGGATCTCCTGGGGTTTCTGCAAGACGGCCTGGACAAGGGTCTCAGCCTGAACATTCTGAAGGTCCACATTTCAGCCCTTTCAGCTTTATATGGTGTGAGATGGGCACTAGACTCTAATGTGACTTGCAAATCAGACCTCCTATCAAGTCCATTTCTCCTCCTTGGAACTTGCCACTTGGCCTTGCCGGGTTTCCCATTTGAACCCATAACAGAGATTCCAGTTATGTTCCTAACTCTTAAAACATCTCTTCTGGTCGTCTTGACTTCAAGTAGAAGAGTCTCAGAACTGGCAGCACTCTCATCAGACGAGCCTTTCATCTCATTCCAACAGGATAAGGTGATTCTGAGAACAGTTCCAGAGTTCAGGCCTAAGGTAGTTTCATCATTTTATATGAACCAAGAGACCATCTTGCCTGCTTTCTTCCCATCTCCTTCTTCTGAGGAGGAACATTTGTCTCACACCCTGGATGTGGTTCGCTGTTTATCGGTCTACCTCGACAGAACTGGCAGCTGGAGGAGATCCTCTAGGCTTTTTATCCTCCCTCAAGGGCATGATAAGGACCTGCAAGCATCTCCTAAGACCATCTCTAGGTGGCTAGTCTCGGCCATTACTAAGGCTTACGAGGCAAAACGGGTTCTGGTTCCTCAAGGTCTGAAAGTCCATTCAACCTGAGCTCTATCCACTTCCTGGGCAGCTGTTGCGCAAGTGTCTTCTGATCAGATCTGCAGAGCAACGACATGGTCGTCTCAGAATACCTTTATCCGGCATTATCGACTGGATGTGAGATCCTTTAGAGAGGCTCAACTTGATTCTGCCGTCTTATCGGCTTCTTCAACTTATGTTGTCACTTAATAAATTTCAGCATCATATTGTGTTATGTATATTCCCCCTCCCCCTCCTACCCAGAGTTTTATAGCTTGTGCATGCCCTGGAGTAGTGCTGCCATGGACCATTACCGGGAAAGTTAAATAGTTGTAAGTATGAAACAATTTTCCATTATGTTACTTGTTTTCAAAGCCACTTTCTCTTTAACCCCTTCAGTCACAAAATCATGCATACATTTGAATTCCTTCAGGGCAGGCTATGTGACCATTTTTTATTTATCTATTTTTGTCATATCTACTCTATGTGAGGAAAATTGTATTTTTGCTTTTGCACTAACATTTTGGGAGAAAATATTTATTTTTGATATTATACTTTGATACTATGCTAAATCTTGCAAGATAAAGGACACTGTGTACTGTCTACAATTTTTTCCTTTCCAAAAAAAAAAAAAATCTATGAAGAATGAACAAATAAATAAAAATAAACATTTTGTAAATGTAATTATTTAACATTTTTGTTTGTCTTAAATGCAATCTAGACTCAACATTACTATGTTATTATATGTTCATGTGCTAGATATTCAGCCCCTGTTTCACATAAATGTTATGCTAATGTTTATTAAACCAAACATGTTTGGTAGCGAAGAGGTTAATGTCTGGTTTACAAGTGTATGTTGATGTGTCTCGTTTGGGAATTTCCCTTATTCTGTATTGCTTTTTCATGGGATTAAGGTTCTTAATCTTTTTCTGAGAATTGTTCTTTAAGCTAGTTTACTAGGATTTCATAGACTTCTAAGAATATGCAGTTCCAATGAAAATGTTTTAAGTGTCCATATGGTATGTTGGTAATCTATAGTGTAAATCATCTCCGTTATTTTACCTAGGTCAGGTGTCTAGAAACGTTAAAGGCTTTAAGATAGTTTGTAGTTAAATTCAAAGTATTTTGTATCAACTGGAACATTTGTCAACCTTAGAAAAATGCAGCTTGTCTGAATTATGTCATCCAAATTCTCATCTATGTTCTCTGCCTATACAAGAACATTCTTGTTTAGTTAAATGTTTGTTTTGCTAGTGTTAGTTTTTGCACTCCTTGCCTCATTAATTTATGATGTTCCCTATTTATGACTTTTATCTATCTTATCTCTGCCATTCCCTCATATCCTTAAATTTAAATTCCCTTTCATCTGCTTTTTCCTTGATTTTGTTTTTAACACCCCAATGATTCTCCACCCACAATCTGCTTTATCTAACCCCAGATTCTCTCCCTTTAGCCTGTGCCCCATACAATATTGAAACAGCTACACACAGGACTCACAGCACACATCGATGTAGGACTTGCCATAAGCAGAGGTAGCATTTCTGGATGATCGCTTCCCACCCACCCTCTCCATGGTCATCACTACATTTATAGATAGCTCAAATTACCTAGCTTTCCTGTTAAACCAATTATGTCCACCAAACCCTCCACACCTAAAATAGCTAAACTCACACAATACCTCTTTAACCCGTAACCCTCCTAACCACAGCTCTTAAAAACACAGCACCTATTCTTCTAATAATGTTCTCACTTCTATTTTTCACTTTCTCTCTCACTTCCCTCAGTATCAATATCTCTCTATCATTCTACTTACCTGTTCCTCCTGACACCATCTTCATTGCTCCCTCTCTACTCCCCTCATCTCTGTATTCATCACACACACTTTACTCATATTTATCCAGCCTTTCTCCACACACCTCTCCTAAATCCCCTAAATACAAGCTCTCATCCCCAACATTTAAATCTTACTCCCACCTTCTCTTCCTTTCCATCCTACTACTCCTAGCAGCTGGTTATATCTCTCCAAACCCTGGTCCCTCCACTACTCAGCCACCTGGTACAAACACCAGAAACCACAATAACCTAATACCCATTCCATGTAATTCTCACTATAATTCCTCTTTTAAAGCTGCACTCTGGAATGCATGCTCTGTGTGCAGCATCTTTAAATCTACTTCCATCTATGACCTATTTATCTCACACTCCCTAAACCTACTTGCATTAACGGAAACATGGCTCTCTCCCTCTGATACTGCTACCCCTGCCTCACTGTCCTTTGGTGGTTTTCACTTTACCCATATTGAAACAGCTACACACAGGACTCACAGCACACATCGATGTAGGACTTGCCATAAGCAGAGGTAGCATTTCTGGATGATCGCTTCCCACCCACCCTCTCCATGGTCATCACTACATTTATAGATAGCTCAAATTACCTCAAGACAAGCAGAGATTAAAGGTGGCAGTGTAGGTTTTCTCCTCTCACCCCACTGCTCCTTTAAAACCCTGTCCACCCCCCTTCCCTCTCTTTCCCATCATTTGAAATTCATTCAATTCGCCTTTTCATGCCCTTCTCTGCTAACATTACCGTTATCTATCGTCCCCCTGGCTCCCTCTCCTCTTCCTTGACCACTTTGCTGCTTGGCTACCTTACTTCCTCTCTTCTAACATTCCATCCCTAATTCTTGGAGACTTCAATATTCCCATTAACCGACCTTTGACCCCAGCAGCCTCTAAACTACTTTCAATTACTTCCTCCCTCGGACTATTGCAGTGGGATAACTCACCCACCCATGTAGCTGGCAATACCCTCAACCTTATTTTCTCTTATTCATGTACAGTATCTAATATCTGCAACACTCCATTTCCTCTCACTGATCACCACCTCTTATCATTTGCTCTCAATTACCCCCTCACCCAACAATCTCAGCCTAACCCCCCTCAACTCAGGAGGAACCTTAGCTCTATTGACCTCCAGCAGCTGTCAGCTGACATTGATTCACAACTACTATCCATCCCATCCCTCTCCTGTCCCTCACTGGCCATCTCCACATATAACACTACCCTCACCTCTGCCTTGAACGCTGCAGCCCCACTCCAAACATACACCTCGAGGAGGACACGACCCCAACCTTGGCATACTAAATCAACACGCTATCTGCAGAGTTGCTCCCGTTGTGCTGAACGCTCCTGGAGGAAGTCCCGCACCCAGGCAGACTTTCTCCATTATAGATTCATGTTGCGTTCATACAGCGCAGCCCTTGCCCTCGCCAAACAGTCATACTTTTCCTCTCTCATTAGTTCATGCTCCCGCAATCCCAGACGTCTCTTTGACACCTTTAACTCACTTCTGCGCCCTGCTGCGGCCACCCCTCAAACTAACCTTACAGCTGATAGCTTTGCATGCTACTTTACCAACAAGATTGAACAGCTAAGGAAACAATTCTCCCCTCCTTGCCGTTCTCTTTCTCAACCACACATAAATCATGCCTTCCCTACCCTTCAGACTTTCTCCCCGGCTACTGAACAAGAGGTGGCTGCGCTTCTCCATTCCTCTCGCCCCACCACTTGCCCACTTGATCCTGTCCCATCCCACCTCATCAGATCTCTCTCCCATTGTCTTATGCCTACCCTAACACACATCTTTATCTGCTCTCTCTCTTCTGGCACTGTTCCTGCTGACCTTAAACATGCCACTGTAGTACCTATCCTGAAAAAAACATCTCTTGATCCATCCTTCCCCTCTAACTATCGTCCAATATCCCTGCTCCCTTTCTCATCAAAGCTTTTGGAAAGACTTCTCTTTACCCATGTGTCTCACTACCTCAATTCCAACTCTCTTCTTGACCCTCTTCTGTCTGGCTTCCGCCCTCTCCACTCTACTGAGACTGCTTTCATCAAAGTCTATAATGACCTAATCGCAGCTCCAAAGGTCACTACTCCATATTAATTCTCCTTGACCTCTCTGCTGCCTTTGACACAGTTGATCATGCTTTCCTCCTTTAAACTCTTCAATTGCACGGTCTGAGACTCTGTCTCTCTCTTGGTTTTCCTCCTATCTCTCTCAACGCTCATTCAGTGTCTCCTTTTCCAAGCATACCTCCTCCCCTCGTCCTGTCTCGGTTGGAGTTCCCCAAGGCTCTGTCCTTGGTCCCCTTCTATTTTCTCTTTATACTGCCTCTCTTGGCAAGCTTATTGCCTCTTTTGGATTCAACTACCACCTGTATGCTGATGACACTCAGATATACCTCTCCTCCCCGGACCTCTCCCCTGCCATCCTGCAATGTGTCACTGCTTGCCTTTCTTCCATCTCTGACTGGATGTCCTCACGCTTTCTGAAACTCAATCTCTCTAAAACTGAACTCCTTGACTTTTCTCCTCCTAATACTGATCCTCCTCTCTCGCTCTCCCTTCAAGTCAGTGATATCCACATAAGTCCATCCTTGAAAGCGCGCTGTCTTGGCGTCATACTTGACTCTGGCCTCACCTTTGAGCCTCACATCCAGTTTGTTGCCAAATCCTGTAGGTTCCAACTCAAAAACATAGCCCGCATCCGCCCCTTTCTTACGCAAGATGCGACCAAAGAGCTTGTCCATGCTCTTGTAATTTCCCGCATGGATTACTGTAACCCTCTCCTGATTGGTCTCCTCAAAAGCTGTATTGCCCCGCTACAGTCTGTAATGAATGCTGCAGCTAGACTGATTTTCTTCTCTAGTCGGTCCTCTCACATTTCACCCCTCTGCCAGTCCTTACATTGGCTCCCTGTATCTTGTAGGAGTCAATTCAAAGTGCTAACCCATACATTTAAAGCACTGGACAATTCTAGCCCCTCTTATATCTCCTCAATGATCCATAGGTATGCCCCTCCTCGTTCCCTCTGCTCTGCCCATGACCACCTCCTGACCGCTGCTCGCACCCATACAGCTAACCCGCGCTTGCAGGACCTCTCACGGTTGGCTCCTTTCCTATGGAAAAGCCTGCCTACCGCCATCAGACTCTCCCCTAGTCTTCAATCATTTAAGAAGAGCCTTAAAACCCATCTCTTCAGGAAAGCTTATGGCCTCCCAGAGTAACCTCTACCTTAAATACCTGTCTCTTGCTCTCTCCTATAGGGCAGCACTCTACCCCCTCCTCCATCTCTGCTTCACTCCCACCCTATTTGATATTTCCTGTCCTAATGTGTCTTATACCCCACCTCCTATAGACTGTAAGCTCGTTTGAGCAGGGTCCTCTTCAACCTATTGTTCCTGTAAGTTTTCTTGTAATTGTCCTATTTATAGTTAAATCCCCCCTCTCATAATATTGTAAAGCGCTACGGAATCTGTTGGCCCTATATAAATGGCAATTATAATAATAATAATTTAGATTAAACCCCCCCCCAAAAACAAACAGGTCAATTATTACAATGCACTGGCACTGCATGTTTAGAAAAATGTTTTTTTTTTTTTTTTATATTATTCTAATGTTCTTTAAATATTTCTCTCACCAGGTGCACTATTATTGAATCACCACAAGTCAGTAAATATATAACAATTATTTGATCTGAATTGCACATTACAAAGTGTTTTGTTTTTTATCTGTATTTTTACTAATGCTAATTTTCAACCTTTATGTACAACCTTTATATTTTCCACAATTGTAAAATCCTAATCCTAATTTTTATCAACATCTACTTAATGGAGTGCATTATATTTTTAGGTTTCCTGGATTTCCGTGTATTTATTTACTGAGAAACTTAACAGAATCAATCGGTACATTTAAATATTTTCTTTTTAAATTGGAGCATAATTAATCATCAACTTTGTAGAGTCAACATTTCATGATGCTCATAATCTCTAAACTAACCAACCATCCATACTTCTGGTATGGTATATGATAGAGAGAATTTAGTTGAATTGTAGTGCATATTCACCGTACTCCCCTATCTGCAACCTTTCTGCTGATCGTGATCTCTCAGAAATGTCAGGTGCTTGCCACCAATATCTTCAGGAACATTGGCAGTATACTCCAGTGGCATGTGTGCCTCAGAATAGTGCAACCTGTGGCCTGAATATTTTTGCATCAGGGGATGGCATAATAAATCAGGTTCCATCACTGCTTATACTACGGCTGGAGTAAATAATTTTTAGTGTGTGATGGAATGCTTTGGGCCTTTAGCCCATAAGCCTATTATGAAGCTCTGTTGTAAATTGGTGCTGAGTGACAGCTGCGACACCTGCGACCCCTGCGACCGGGTACCAGGCCTGCTACCACATTTTGTGGCCCCGGCCCGCGAGGTAAACAGCCGGAGCCGCATATGGAGGGGTCCATCAGGTGGCCCGTGCTGTCAGGGCCACCCGATGGACATGGATTGTAAGGGGGACTGGTCAGCGCTGGGCTCTTTAACAGCGCGACCAGGCCCCCTGTGATTACATCAGAGCTGGGAGGAAGTGATTCCCCGGTCACTCCTCCCAGCTATCAGAGCCCGCGCGGGAGGAAGGAGTCAGAGTGGGAACTCTGACTCCCATCAGGCTGAGCCATCACTGGATCCCAGGGAAAGTAACAAGGTAGGAAACATTTTCTATATGTCTGTATGTGTGTGTGTCTGTATCTCTGTATGTGTGTGTGTGTGTCTGTATCTCTGTATGTGTGTGTCTGTGTCTCTGTATATGTATGTGTGTCTGTATGTGTGTGTGTGTGCGTGTGTGTGCTGTGTCTCTGTATGTGTATGTGTGTCTCTTTCTGTGTGTGTGTCTGTGTCTCTGTATGTGTGTGTCTGAGTCTCAGTATGTGTGTGTCTCTCTGTATGTGTGTGTGTCTCTGTATGTACGTGTGTGTCTCTGTATGTGTGTGTGTCTATGTATGTGTGTGTGTCTATGTATGCAGTGGCATACACACAATACATGGGGCCCTGTATGTATGTGTGTGTGTGTGTCTGTGTCTCTGTGTGTGTCTGTGTCTATGTGTGTGTCTGTATGTATGTGTCTGTCAAAGGGTGTATGTATGTCTGTGTCTGTCTGTCTGTCTGTGTGTATGTTTGTGTGTGTGTGTCTGTATGTATGTGTCGGGGGGGTGAGAGGGGCGCACGGATCAGGGGAGGGAGGGGGAGCCCACGGATCAGTTTCACACCGGGGCCCCATGGATTGTGTGTACGCCACTGCTGGGTGAGTTAGTTTCCATCCTGCCACTTGCTGCAGATTTTGCTCATGATCCAGAAGTCAATGCTAGATGTGTAAGATTTTGTCAGACCAGGGAGTTTGAGGTGCAAAAGAGTGTGAATGTTTATATATATTAGGGGAAGGGCAATTCATTACACTTGACAGCTTTTGTGTACTTGGGAATCAGCAGTCTGTAAGAAAGCTAAGCTATATATTACTGAGATAAATGCAAAGTTATATACTTTGGAGTGAAGAATCAACAAGGAACTTACACCCTAAATGGTAGTGAATTTGGGATAACAACACATAACGAGGATTTTGGAATTGACATAGACAACAAACTAGGCAACAATGTGCAATGTCAATCATCAGTTGCAAAGGCCAGTAAGGAATAGTAATGCATAGAAAGGGGCATTCGTTTTGGGGTTTTTTCTGACCACCATTCTGCAGTCGAGAAGTATTTTTTTGCTAGTTTGTTGCAAAATTAGAAAGTGTTTTGCTTCTTCTAGATCAACAACAAAAACAGATTTGAAAAAGGCTGAGCTTGATATACACAATTTTTTTTCACCCAATGTAACTGTATAACAGTATGTCCATAGAGGTACGTAGGCAAAGTTTATAACTGACTGACTAAGAGTTATTGTATATTATATTTAATCCCAAAATACATACAATGATTTAAGATATATATCTTAAATTATCGTAAGTATTTATGGATTAACGTTCAATGAATTAACCCTTAAGAAACTAGAATCACATCCTTTAAAAAAAGTTATTCCCTTAGCAAGTTTTTTATGTACTTTATTTCATTGTAATCTATGCCGCATGTGCTGCATAGGGTTTCCTAAAAAAAGATCACTACGATAGTATGGCTTCCAACCAACAACTGTTACACAGCTATTGGAGAGCACTGTGGAATATATTATGTTGGGGAACCAGAAAAAATATTGCATTAGTAAACACGTTGGTCATATTTTATAGAAATGTAAAAAAAACAACTATTGCTAAAACTATCTCTAAACACATTGCTAAAAACAAACACATATCTGAAGAAAATGTTAGATTGAAGGCTAACACTCAAGTGATCTAAAATAATGAATGAGGAGCTCAAATAAAATGCACATTATTATACAGGTACAAAATAATACACAGGTATTACACAATATCTAATAGCAAATAGAATGAAAATAAATGCAGGGTGCCCCCTGAGACCCATATACTCCTGCACTGGAAGAAAATGTTGACTGTTACGGTACCTACAGCACTGAAATGTACAAACCGCCGTTTAGCGAGTATTCCCCGTTCGCAATAATGAGGTCGGGTAGCGGGTATAGTAAAACCATGCGAACCGCCAGCCAGGGAACACTCCAAACTCCCGAACGGTACCTGTACGGTGAATTCCCTTCACGAGCCGCAAATCCACGAACGGCAATCAGTAACCGAACGACAATCTCTCCCAAGCGGCAAATAATCCAAATAAGCAGTCTCTCGCCGCTGGTATCCAAATCCCCCCAATAACGAGACCAAGCTCCGCTTTGAGGGTAAAACACGAACTGGTTTACTGTGGGCTACCTGCCCGGTATTTATGCAGGTCTCCCACTTGGTGGACACTCCCCTAGGGGACCAAATGGGAGACTGAAATCACAGAGGGACATGGGGACATTCTGGACAGACATCCCCACAATATTCCCAGCATGCAGTACAGTTCCCTCCCCTCTGCTCGGGGGATAATTGGGAAGTAATTCAATTATCTCCCCGAGCAGAGGCAATCGCCATTTTAGATACAAGTTACAAAAACACACAAAAATCCATAACTTAATAACTGCTGAACATTTTACATCAGTCTTGCATATCCCCAGATAGCCTGGATCTGAGGGCACATTATTGGAGAATAGCGCTCAGATCCCATTCGCACAGTTCAATCGCCATGGAGTCAAAGTCTCTTTCAGTTCTTCGGTATGCGATTGACTCCATGGGACGGCTATCTGGGTTAAGTCCATTCGTGTGGTTGAATCTCCCGAACGGCTGTCGTTCGCATGCTTTTGTCGATTGAGAAGGGGAGGTCGACGGCTTCAGCGGTGTTCGGCTGAAAAAGTGTCCGTTTTCCGATCCATGAAATAATCGTTGAACACCGCTGGTCGTTCGCATGGACAAAATGGCCGCCGCCTCGTGGTCGACATACGAACGACGACCACCCGGCATTCGGTTTTTAATTGAGAAGTGTCTGTGGTTAACCGCAACGTTCTAATTGGGATCAATAGGTTAACCAGCAGCACACTTCTCTTCTGGGTGGCCGTCCGTTCGGTAGTTCCGTTCGACAAAACCGACATTCCCTTAAACAAAGCATACGAACGGGGAAATTCATGAAAACGGCAAAACAGACGAACAAAGCAGTTATAATCCAGACAGATGGGTCTGTCACATTGACAAATAAAAAAAAAAAGAAAAAAAAAAAAAAGAAAGAAGTATGATGATGGCACATACTTCGCCACAAGAAAATATAAAAACTATGCTTGATAATAGTAAAGCAAATCTAAAGCCCAATAGATACCTGTAGAAAAACTGTGAAAAGAACAAAAAAGTAAATAAAAGAAAAAAATGACTAGATAACAGAATAGCACTCTCGGACAACCACTAGGGAAACCCCTCTTGTGGATCTGATTGGCCGTAACTGGCCTTTGACCCTATGCCAAACACGCACATCGACATCGTCCATACCATGGGCGAACGTGGGGCTACAAATTGGTGTAGATCCGCAGCGGCCGGCATCCCTCAACATGTTGCAGGGGTCAGACATATTGACGCATGGCCGCTGAACGACACTACCGTACTTGTTGGCAAGGCAATCACTATCCATGTCGCAAGGTAAGGATGAATATGTTACATTACCCCCCACCTGAAGACTGCCTACTGGGCAGGCAGGACCATACTTGAGAGGAAACTTGGCATGGAAAGAGCGAATCTTGCGGCTAGCATGAATGTAAGAAGCCGGAAACCAAGAACGCTCTGCAGGTCCATACCCCTTCCAATCAACCAAATATTGCAAGTAACCACAAGAAAATCTGGAATCGATTATGGAAGAGACCTTGTAACGGACCGTTTTGCAAAAAAGGGGAAAAAAACGTTTAGGCGATCAGCCCCCTTTCCAGAGATACAGGAACAGCTACTGCAGAACACCAAACTCTTGAACTGGATACAAAATAGCACTCTAACTCCCGAACTGGAACCTCCCAAATAGCTGCTAGCAGACGAACAGGAAAAGCAGACAATAAGCTTACACTCCTGGTAATCAGTCTCTAACAGCATACAGTGAATCCCCCCAAGAACGAGACAAGGCTCCGTGTTGAGGGTCAAGCAGTGGTCTGAGGTGCTGGCACACCCAGCCTGGTTTTTATTACAGTCTTGCAAATACAGGACCGCCCACAGGGAGGTATAAAACAACCAATCACATCACAGTTACATCCCACATATTCCCTCCCCTTATCCTGAGAGGAAACCCAATTATACATACAGTTAAAACATACTTTCTACCCAACTTTCATAACTCTAAAACCATACATCACATTCACATAAAATTACATATGCACAATCAATCCATTCAGGGGAACAACATATTCAAAAATGGCACAAATCAGACAAGGGGTTCAAAGTTAGTAAAAAGTCCTTTGTGACTAAATGAAGCATGGCTTTCTGGCCCAAACCAGTTTCAGAGTCTTCTATCCTGGAGATAAGTAATTCAATTATCTCCCAGGACAGACACAAGACTCCATTAAGCACATGGTTGCAAAAGACACAAAACACTTTAAAATACATAAAGTCACATTTATTACATAAAACACAGACATGTAACATATCCCCAGATAGCTCAGGTCCGAGCGCACATTATTAAGCGAATGGCGCTCAGACCACACGAATACAGTTTAATCGCCATGGAGCCAAAGTCTTTACAGTCAGTTTCATACGAATGGGCTCCATGGGATTCCTATCTGTGGTATAACACATTCAACCAAAACTACCGAACCCCAGGCAGAAAAGCACGAATGAAGCTTTTCTGCAGGTAAAAAAGATGTCTTTTAACAGGGGACCATAGTCCAAAGGCAGCAGGCGAGCAACCAGGCTTCTCCAATGCAATGTGGCGAGATTGGTCTCGTCACAGACCTCATACTCCTCCAGAAACAAATGGAGGAGGGTGAACACTATGGACAGTATACCTATTTCAAATAAGTGGTTTGAGCAAGGAGACATGAAAGAGTTGGGAGTACATAAAGAGGCAGGAAGTGCCAGAGAATAAGATACAGGATTAATCCTGTATATCATACAGAATGGACCAAGTAATCTGGGGGCAAACTTCATTCTAGGAACTTTTAGTTTAACGTTGTGGGGTGATAACCACACCCTCTCACCCACTTTGTAAACAGGGTTGGCACCCCGCCGTTTATCTGCATAAAATTTGAAATGATCAGCCGCAGTTTTGAGAGTGGAGTGAACCTTGGTCCAAGCATCACGAATAGAAGCAAGGTGGTCATCCAAAGTAGAAATTGCTGTGTCAGAGAAAACGGCCGACAGAACAGTACGATGACGACCGATGTTAACAAAGAAAAGGACTATGTGCAGAAGAGTCATGATTAGCATTGTTCCTAGCAAACTCAGCCCTGGGTAGTAATTTGGACAAATTATCCTGAGTTCTATTGACAAAACAACGCAAATACAATTCTAATGACTGGTTAGCCCTCTCAGCCATGCCATTGGTTTGAGGATAGTAAGAGGAAGAAAATGACAATTCAATGCCCAACTGTTTATTAAAAGCCCTCCAAAACCGAGACACAAACTGAGAACCTCTGTCAGAAAGGAATGCCATGCAGTCGGACAATTTCTCGTACAAAAATAAGAACCGGATCTTGAGAGGAAGGCAATTTTTTGAGTGGAACAAAATGAGCACATCTTAGAAAAGTGGTTAACCACCATAAGAATGGTGGTATAGCCATTAGAACTAGGAAGTTCCACAATAAAAATCCATGGACAAATGGGACCATGGAACACTAGGTGCGGGAAGTGGATGCAACAATCCACAAGGAAGCTTATGAGGAACCATAGAAACTTCACAAACTGAACAGGCCTGCACATATTCCTTAACATCACTTCTGAGAGAATCCCACCAAAATGATCTCATGATCGCGGATATGGATTTATTAAAGCAGTCACGTTGTTGTGGAACACACTCTGCCATTCTCTCTTTCACACAATAGAACAAATAATTTATCTAGTGGTTTACTACATGGTGCCTGAGACTGAGCTTCCATGACAGCACCAAGCAAAGGAGAAGATAATGAAAGAACAGTGGAAGCAATGATACACTCAGGTGGCACAATAGGGGATGTCTCGTGTTCCTGTACAGACTCAGTATCAAACTGTTTAGATAAGGCGTCCGCCTTCACGTTTTTGGGACCAGGTCTGTCAGTTATAAGAAAGTTAAAGCGAGACAGAAACAAAGACCATCTAGCCTGTCTAGAAGACAGTCATTTAGCATCCCCTATATAAGGCAAATTCTTATCGTCAGTAATGATTAAAAGGGGATCCTTGGAACCTTCCAAAAGATGTCGTCACTCTTTAAGTGCTAGGATAATGGCCAACAATTCTGTGTTGCCAATATCATAATTACGCTCAGGAGACAGCTTTCTAGAGAAGTACCCACAGGGATGCAAAGGGGTATCCTGACTCTACCTTTGAGAAAGAACAGCCCCTACCTCGGTTTCGGAGGCATCAATCTCCTGTATGAAGGGTTTGCTGGTGTCAGGATGTATCAATATGTCGGCAATAACAAACCTTTGTGTAAGACGTTTAAAAGCTTCCCTCCTTCCTTAGACCATATTGTACAATTAGCCCCCTTACGTGTCATATTGGTGATGGGGCTATCACAGAAGAGAACCCCTTGATAAATCTCCTATAATAGTTAGTGTTACGGTTGCCTCCAGGCTGGCTGGAAGTTGGACCGTAGAAAGTATGCTCCTAGCACTCACCAAAGAACCATCAGCACCGTAGACACTATAAGCACTGCAGACTCCATGAACCGCCGCTGCTGGGCTGGGATCTCGCCGTCTGCTATCCACCCTGGACCTACGACCAGGCTCCAGGTTCCAGTAGGTGAACCTCTTCCTTCTGTAGAGCAAAGCAAGATCAGGAACAAGAGCTCTTACAAGAGCTCAGTAGCTAAGGGAGTATGAAGAGCATAGTTGTGATTATAGCTGACCCTACAAACATGAGTCGAGGCTGCAAGTTAGAGGGTCAAGTAGTTCTGTTTAATTTGCACCAAAGGGCCTTCTTTTATGGAGGTCTTACACATACAGGACCGCCCACAGGGTTTTGCAGAACAACCAATAAACACATAACATACAGTAAAAACACACCCATCATTAACACACAAATCCTCCCCTCTGCCTGTGATATAATTACTGAACACAATGGGTTAAAGTAATTATTACAGGCAGGAAAAATACACTTTTTATACATACACTGTAACTTTAAAAATATACGGCCAATATTCATAAAAATGTTACTTATTCAGAATCAGCATACTTTAAATATAAACATTACCAAAAATCACACAAACCCCTCCAGTGGATAAAAGGTCAGACGGACGACCGACCGCAAGCACATTTTCCTGCCCAAAACAGTTCCATAGATTTGAGCTGTGCGGCCAGTCAATTTAAGGCAGAAAAATGACTAAGTACCATTCGAATGCACGAACGAGGCTGTTCATGCATTTGGCTCAATATAACAGTGAGTTCAAACAGCCGAACGGGACTTAGTCTCTGCAGCTTCAAACTTAGTGTAGGAGAAGGTAAGGGTCAGCGGTGTTTGCTGAAATGTGTAGCCAATTTCGGTTACATGAATTTGGCTACACATACCGCTGACCTTGTTCGAATGAACAAAGATGGCTGCCGCCACGTGTTGGTTTGCACGAACTGCGGCCACCCAGCGGTCGGCAATTTACCTACAGCAGGCTCCTTCTGGGTGGTCCGCCGGTGTGGTACTTGGTTCAGTACGCCCCATTTACTGAACCAAGTGGAAAATAGCAATGAACAAAGGATTTTAACCAAGTCTGGGGACACTGGGGACAACAGGAATCATTTTTTAAATGCAAAAATTAACCCGCTATTAGTCCAGTCTACCGCAGAAGCCAAGGTGCGAAATTCTATGGCATAATCTGAGATAGACCGGTTCCTTCGTTTGATATGCATTAGGTCAATGGAGGTGTCATCCTCCCTGTCTAATGGTTCAAATGTTAATTTGAATTCCGCAAGGAACTCCTGGTAATCATGTGCAATACTCCTATTACTCTCCCATAACGGATTAGCCCAAGCTAAAACCTTTAAATTGGTTCATTAGGTAACCAATCTTAGATCTGTCTAAGGGAAAAGATCCCGGTGAGGCCTGAAAATGATACTCAATTTGATTCAGGCATTCTTGAATATCACCATCAAAATGCGGAGGAGGAGATAGGGAGATAGTATGTGCCTTATATACTATAGTTGGAGGTACACTAGGTGGAAGTGACGTAGTCAGAGAAACCGCAGGCTGTAGATGCGCTGTTCGGGTAAGAAGCGTGTTGAAAGCCTGGGCAAATTGATCCATACGGTGATCATTCTCCTCTAGCTTTCTCTCGCAAGCAGCTATGTGCTGGCACAATTCTACAGGATCTATGGCCCTCTTTTCCATGCCGTGGGCGGACGTGGGGCTACAAATTGGTGTAGATCCGCAGAGGCTGGCGTCCATCAACATGTTGCAGGAGTTAGACATATTGATGCATGGCCGCTGAACGGCACTACCATACTTGTTGGAAAGGCAATCACTATCGATGTCGCAAGGTGAGGATGAATATGTTTCAATAGAGAAGTTGTGATACCACGCTTATCAGTTTCATGGTAATAAATTGTTATACTAACATGTCATAATTAAGTTAAGTCACTCCTCCTCATACTCATGGAAGTCACTATGGCTGGTCAACCACGGTTTGTTTAACTCTTTCTACAAACTACTACGAAATTCAATTTGGCTCCTCTACATAGTAGGTGTAGCAACTTACTATATTAATTTAGGTCATGCTCACATTTAGATACATAGGGTTAAGAAATACAATATTAACCTGTACATAGATTTACTGTACATACATCATGCGTAGCCCACAGGGGACTCTTCTGCTAAAGCAGGTTACTTTGGTTTAGAAATCCTAATTAGGGGTTGTTGGTGGTTGGCTTCCTATTCACTTATTAGCTCAATTACAATTCTACTAAACGTATCTGTCCATTTTATGGTCTATGTAAATACTGTTCCTCATATATTCTTGTTGATAATGATCCTAGTTACTTACAGTTTCTCGATATACAATATTGCTACTATTCCGTTTCTCCACCTATTTTACTCGCAGTTAATTTTCCCATATACATGTTTGTTTTATCAACTTAAACATTTCTAAATTCATCACTTATTTACATTCACCACTAATCTGTCTCTGGGCTATCCATTAATTTTCAGGCAAAATTGGCTCATGTAACCATCAATTACTGGACAAGTTGTGGTTATGTGACAGGTTCACAATCCGTATACATTCAAGAGGTTCATCATTATTAGAATTATAATCTATGTATCAATACTAATAGGTTAAATTCACATTATATGCTGTTCATCATATTTATGCAAATTGGTTTATTGTAATTGCTTATACATCTTGTTTTACAGCGTTCCTCCAGTCAGCTACTGTATTAGCCCCCCAATTGTTTGCAAGATTTATATTGGTTAGTCTCTTAGATGTTTATAACAATAACCTTAGTCAGCGTATGACTCACGTGTATGGCAGATTCCAGATTATCAATGTACACGGTATTCCTCCTCCATGTTATAAGGTATTACGAGTTGGACCCTTAGTGGTCTCCTAGTGATTGCTCTCACCTAAATCTCTTTGCTCATTACCAATTTCAGATCACAGGTGAGTGGTCCTTCATTGCCTCTATGTTTATCACGCCAGGTTAGTTCAGTCGACCAGGTATCACCCGGCCTTATCACTTCTGCCGGGGCATGCACTTTAACCTACATGCTTTCCTCATTTATGCAACAATATGCATGGGCCAACAAGAGGCGTGACTCTTTATGTTTGACCAATGCATGGTCCACCCTACGTATACTTTCAACCGTTTTCTGTTTACGTATTCTCTGGCCAAGTATTAGTACAGTATATTAACAACACATTTGACATGTTTTCCTTACTACGGTTTGCTTTTTGCCACCTTAAATTTAATTATCACACAAACAAATCAAATATCAAATATATCTCAGAACATCAAGAAGACCAGGCCTTAACTCTTCCATTATTCTGGTCTCTCAAGCAGGTGTATACCAGTACACATAATTTAATTAAATATTAGGTCACTGTAAATACTCAACCTATTCACGGTACATTCCACAACCAGTATTGGAATCCCATCAAGCATTATCATATACACTTGTGTATAAGTATGTATGTTGATTGTTGACTGTATTAACGATTTTACCGTATTTCTCCTTTTTGCCCTCTTTATTTTACATGCCTATCAGCATCATCGGTTCCGGCACAACTCAGCCGACTTCTTTAATTCTGTGTTACGCTATTCCTATATTTCTCCCTATCACGCTATATGACTTTTTTGCCCCAAACACAAGTATTAAGGCTTTTGCCCATAATTGTGGGAGGGGCATGATTTCCCTACTTAAAGGGACTCCACACTGTTCTTGGTCTAACGATTTGCATGTCCCTGCCACCACTCCCACTACTCAATCATAACCTCTTTTTCTTCTCCTTTTAACCCTTGGGTGGGCCCTCTTTATTTTACAGGCCTACCAGCATTGTCGGTTCCAGCACACCTCGACCGACTTTTTTCATTCTATATTATGCTATTCCTATATTTCTCTCTATCACTCTGTACAGCTTTTTTGCCCCTAACACAAATATATATCTTTATAATTTCAATAAAAAATAATAATCATATTGGATATAAAAAAATACTTTAAGGAACTTATAGCCTTAAAGTGTCTCTATAGGTGATGAGCCTTTTATTACTAAAAACAATAAGTAAAAATTTATATTTTAGTGCAGTTCAATTATGAAAGATAGGACTCTGGATAAAGTAAAGTAACAAGAAAATGTACTCAATGGACTAGAAGAATAAGCATCATATATCCGTGCAACTGTGAACTCCCCAAAAAATAGAATACTGGAATAAAATTTATAATTTTGGAGAATTTTTTTTATTGTTTATGCCAATTCACTTTTTAAAAAAAATATTCAGATACAAACACTGGCCAAAATTAGCGTTCAATTTAGTTTTTTTACTTTTTTCACACACAAACAAATATGAATGCTTACTTTGACCAGTGTTTTCGACTAAGTGGCTACTAAAAAAGACTGGACATACCCCATATTGAATACCCTGGGTTGTCTACTTTAAAAAAAATATGTACATGTGGGGTGTTATTCAGAGATTTATGACAGATAATAGTGTTACAATGTCACTATTGATAAATTTTAAAAATGTATGTTTTGAAACCGCAATATCCTACTTGTACCTATAGCCCTATAACATGCAAAAAAAGCAAAAAAGCACGTAAACACTAGGTATTTTTAAACTCAGGACAAAATTTTGAATCTATTTAGCAGTTTTTTCATTCGCTTTTGTAGATGAGTAAAAGATTTTTCAAGTAAAAGTCAAAAAACATGTATTTTTTTCAATTTTTCATCAGATTTTTGTATTTTTTTAAATTAAAATACATGAGATTATATAAATAATGGTATGTAAAGAAAGCCCCTTTTGTCCTGAAAAAAACAATATATAATTTGTATGGGAACAGTAAATGAGAAAGCGGAAAATTACAGCCAAACACAAACACCACAAAAGTGTAAAAATATGCCTGGTCGCAAATGTACAACATCGCAAAAACAGTCCAGTCCTTAAGGGGTTAACACACATCACACAAAACAATTCTGCTTGGTCAGTTACAAGATCAACATGTGAGACAGAAATTGTATGGAAAGATTCTTTTGGATTTAAACCACACCAAAAAAAAAAAGAAAAAGAAAACACTCTTCGAGTCACAGAAGAAAATAATTTGCTTTTGTTAGGTACAATTTTTTGTTCTTGTGATTAATAAAGGATTTACGATCAGAAAAATCTTACATCTGTACAATTAATTATTTGTATATGATAAAACTATTCACATCACATCTTAATTTTTCTATTACATTCTATTTATAAATGGAAGCCTAAGATGTAGACTTGGAATTGAGAAATGTATATTGAATATTGAAAATTGACAAATTTGAGAATTTAAATGACTGTACATTTGACTAAGAATATACCTGAGACTAACGATATTATAACTTTGTTTTCATAGTAAAGAATATGGTGTCTATTGTGGATAAAGATAGAGATATACTGTGTCCCCAATGTAATTTTCATATTAATGTATATATTTTCTTCGATTTTTTTATAAAGAGCATTTTATATGGAACACTGTAATAATGTTTCTATCATACTAAAGAGTATGGTTAATTGTCTTTTATAAAAGATAGGGATATATTGTGTTCTTAATGTAATCTTCATTTTAATACTTTATTGTTTCTGAACGTTTAAAAAAAAAAAAAAAGGGAGGTATGCATCTAGATTGTAAAGATCACCACAAAAAACTATACATACAACATTTTTTGGTTCTTGTTATATTCCCTTTGAAGATTCTTATAGTTTTTTAATTGTATTATATAAAGCCTAAAATTTAAGATTTAGAATTAATCAATTAATGAGTTCTATGCTTCTTTCAACCGTCCTCCTACATATTTGTTATTTTGTGGTGAATGCTAAGGTTGCAATGGGCATAGTGTAACGAGTTCTTTGTCACTTGTAGCTGTTTTAGTGCTACATTGTGACCGAACTCAGATGCCAATAAAGTATCACGCAGCCTCATTCTGCCGCACATGCGCGCCAAATATTTTCCCGAAAGCTACTGGTCCATGAGGGTACCCGTAGCTAGAAGGAAATTAGTGTCGGTGTGTGCATGCGCAAAGGCAGTTTAGAGCGCGAAGACTGAAAAAATGGAGAATATAAGAAGAGATAACGGCGGTGAGAGAATCACAGCATCTACAGCTCCTGAGCCTGAGCCACCAGATCTGCGGATCCAGCAGTCCAGAGACCGTATTTAAGATTTACTTTGTCTGTCTATATCGTACATTAGCTGCAAGTAGTCATTTAGACCTAGGATTCACGACCTAGGTCTATATATTCCATCTATTCTGCTTGTTAGCATAGTGGTGTTTCGATAGGGTTTTTTTCCCCAGGTCTTAAAATTGTACTGCTGTATAGTGGTTTTTTGTAATATTCAGTCATTTTATTTTACTTTTTTACTGCAGATATTATATTTTTTAATGCTATCATTGCAGTTGATTACTTTCCTGTATAGTTTAGCACCCTCTTATAGGTGGGTTTGTTCCCATCTTTTTATTTACTTAGACAGTACAAATGCACTGCTGTAACAGATCTGGCAGGGAAGGGGTTAAAAAAAATAATTTCAGAAGAACGTCAAAACTGAAAACACAAGTGGCTTTCATTACACAATGGTGGAGCTCTGCCCGATAATTAAGGCTTGGAGATAAGTCTGTTTATTTATTTTTTTATTTTTTATCTATTTTGGATGTTTAAAACCAATGAAATGATTACTCCCTATTCTATGCTATTAGTTATCTGAACTATTGAAGCAATTACTTCCTATTTTAAAAAAGGCACTAAAACCCTAAACCCTAAACTAAAACTTAACCCAGGTTAAGTCTAACTTAAGAGAGCTGATGCCTGTTTGCTTTTGGATTTACTTTACATTTGTTTATATTTGCCTAAACATAAATACAACTATTATTGAAAAAGAAAAAGAAAAGAAAAAGAAGAGAGAAGGAGAAAGGAAAAAGGAGAAAAGGAGGGGGAAATAGAGAGAGGAAAGGGAAAAGAGAAAGGAAAAAAAGGAAAACAAAAAACAAGGGAACAAAAAGAAAAAGAAGGTGTGCAATAAAATCTCTCAAAAAAAGAGAAAAAAAAAGAGAAAAGGAAAAATTTCTCAAAAATGGCAACTAGGAAAATAACAGATAAAGAAAGAAAAAAGGAAAGAAAAGACATCTAACTAGAAAACAAGTTATCAGGGTTACCTCCCCCCCAACCCCCACCTCACTAAAGGATCAAACAGAGAAAAGAAGAGTTGAAACAGCTGCTATGCAAGACGTCAGCTATCAAGAAACCGGCTGCCAACCAGAAAGTTTGGCTTTAAAACTAGAATTCTTAAAACACTGTTTAGATAATTTAACTTCAATTTTTAAAGGAGAAATTATGCAGAGTTCAGCAGAAATTAAAAAAGATTGAAAAATATTTTTTTTTTGACAGAATTTTACAATATTGTACCAGATGCAGATACTCATGGATTAAAAATGGAAAGAGTCCATAGACTATATAAACCAAAAAATATCACGGCAAAAAGAGATGTCATGATCAATTTCCATTCATATCTCTTTAAAGAAAAAATAATGAGAGCTTTCAAAGACAACCCTCCTACAGAAGATATACAAATGTTTCCATTGAATTAAAAAAGAGAAGGGGGGAAAAAGGGAAGAAGGGGAAGAAGAGAACGCTTTTCTTAGCGTTTAATATAAGTACCCCTTTCTACACATTCTTAAGAGGGTATATCTCTTCTCTTACTATCCTTTAACCCCAGACAAATGTGATACATTGAGAGGGAGGGAGGAAGGGGAGAGAGGGAAAAAATAAAAAAGAAGGAAAATTCCTTAGGTCAGGTTAACTGGCAACCTCTTCCATGTGTTCCATCATAGAACACAGATACCGTGTAATAATATAAATAACGCAAAGGAGTGGAACCAACCATACTGTTGGAAGTCTACACTAATTTGATGTTTTTTGTATGTTTTGTCTGTACAGTGAGTTTTTTTCTTTTCTTTTTTTGTTGCCATGCAAATGGAGCATTGTCCATCGCTGAGAGACAACCGTGGCTAGGGAATAAAAAAGGGATGACAAAGATGATGTCAGTCAATGTGCAAGGCATAAATACAATTTTTAAGAGGTGAGAGGCCAATGACTACATGCAGAAGGAACAGATAAAAGTGGAATTCTTACGGGAAACCCACTGGAGGCAACAAGAGAAAATACATTTTGGAGCTAAAAAATACCCAATTACGATATGTTCCTCTCAAAAAGAAAAAAATGCGGGGTTGCAGTCATATTCTCAAATGAGCTTCAAATTGAGATTCTGCATCAGGTAATTGACCCGGAGGGAAGATATCTTATCCTCATATGTAAAATTGATAATGTGGAATACACTAGTTAATTTGCATCTACCGAACATAAATCCAGTTTCGACTTTAAAGAAAATCTTAGATATTCTAGAACACATTAAAATTAGATTTATGATTACAGTGGGCAATTTTAATAGTATTTTAGACCCAACCCTGGACAAAAAACAAGCAAAGGGATAAAAACCAGATAAAACTGTATGCAAACAAGCCAGATTATTATCAAATATATTAAATAGTAATGTCCT
>OW240913.1:163462288-163480089 GCA_933207985.1 Pelobates cultripes | reverse complement strand
TCAACAGGCATTCAGAGCTAAAATACAGCAGCGTGTGGACCATTTTTAGCCCAAGGCAGCTCATCTCATCAGGCCTTTTTTAATCTAATGTATGGCCCAGTGTCAGTCCCTTCGGGATCCATCCCTCATTCATCTTAATAAAGGTGAGGTAATCTAGACTTTTTTGACCTAGGCGACTTCTCTTCTCAGTGACAATGCCTCCTGCTGCACTGAAGGTCCTTTCTGACAGGACACTTGAAGCGGGGCAGGCCAGAAGTTCTATCGCAAATTGGGATAGCTCAGGCCACAGGTCAAGCCTGCACACCCAGTAGTCAAGGGTTTCATCGCTCCTCAGAGTGTCGATATCTGCAGTTAAGGCGAGGTAGTCTGCTACCTGTCGGTCGAGTCGCTCTCTGAGGGTGGATCCTGAAGGGCTGTGGCGATGCGTAGGACTTAAAAAGGTCCGCATGTCCTCCATCAACAACGCGTCTCTAAGGCGTCCTGTCCTTGCCGGCGTGGTCATGGGAGGAGGAGGATGACTTCCACCTCTCCCCCTGTTAGATTCCCGTTGTGCTGTGACATCACCCTTATACGCTGTGTAAAGCATACTTTTCAATTTATTTTTCAAATGCTGCATCCTTTCATACTTGTTGTAATTCGGTAACATTTCCACCACTTTCTGCTTATACCGGGGGTCTAGTAGCGTGGACACCCAGTACAGGTCGTTCTCCTTCAACCTTTTTATACGAGGGTCCCTCAACAGGCACGACAGCATGAAAGACCCCATTTGCACAAGGTTGGATGCCGAGCTACTCATTTCCCGTTCCTCCTCCTCACTGATGTCAATGAAGGTATTTTCTTCCCCCCAGCCACGTACAACACCGCGGGTACCAGATAGGTGACAACGAGCACCCTGGGATGCCTGTTGTGGTTGGTCTTGCTCCTCCTCTTCCTCCTCCTCAAAGCCACAATCCTCCTCTGACTCCTCTTCCTCACAATCCTCTTCCAGCGTTGCCGCAGGTCCAGCAAGCGATGCTGATAAGGCTGTTTCTGGAGGTGATGGTGACCACAACTCTTCCTCTTCCTCTTCACGCTCATCTACGGCCTGATCCAGCACTCTTCGCAGGGCACGCTCCAGGAAGAAAACAAATGGTATGATATCGCTGATGGTGCCTTCGGTGCGACTGACTAAATTTGTCACCTCCTCAAAAGGACGCATGAGCCTACAGGCATTGCGCATGAGCGTCCAGTAACGTGGCAAAAAAATTCCCAGCTCCGCAGAGGCTGTCCTAGCACCCCGGTCATACAAATACTCATTAATGGCTTTTTCTTGTTGGAGCAGGCGATTGAACATTAGGAGTGTTGAATTCCAACGTGTGAACTGTAAGCAAATCAAGCGCCTCACTGTCATTGTTTCACTTACGCTGGATATCGGCAAAGTGAGCCATGGCCGTGTAGGAACGCCTGAAATGGCCACACACCTTCCTGGCCTGCTTCAGGACGTCCTGTAGCCTATGTACTTATGCACAAAGCGTTGTACGATCAGATTACACACATGTGCCATGCACGGCACATGTGACAACTTGCCCAACTTCAATGCCGCTAACAAATTTGTTCCGTTGTCACAAACCACTTTGCCGATATCCAGTCGCTGCGGAGTCAGCCACTTTTCCACCTATGCGTTCAGGGCGGACAGGAGTGCTTGTCCGGTGTGACTCTCTGCTTTCAAGCAAGTCAAGCCCAAGACGGCGTGACACTGCCGTATCCGGGATGTGGAATAGTACCTGGGGAGCTGGGGGGGTGCCGTTGATGTGGAGCAAGACGCAGCAGCAGAAGAGGACTCAACCGAGGAGGTTATGGAAGAGGATGGAGTAGGAGGAGTAGAGGAGGTGGCAACAGGACTGCCTGCAAGTCGTGGCGGTGTCACCAACTCCTCTGCAGAGCCATGCATTCCATGCTTGGCAGCAGTCAGCAGGTTTACCCAATGCGCAGTGTAGGTGATATACCTGCCCTGACCATGCTTGCAGACCAGGTATCAGTGGTCAAATGGACCCTTGCCCCAACACTGTGTGCCAGAGATGCTATTACTTCCCTTTGCACAATTGAGTACAGGTTGGGGATTGCCTTTTGCGAAAAGTAATTTCGGCCGGGTACCTTCCACTGCGGTGTCCCAATAGCTACAAATTTTTTGAGCGCCTCAGACTCCACCAGCTTGTATGGTAAAAGCTGGCGGGCTAATAGTTCGGACAAGCCAGCAGTCAGACGCTGGGCAAGGGGGTGACTTTCTGACATTGTCTTCTTACGCTCAAACATGTCCTTGACAGACACATGACTGTGGGAAGATGGGCGTGAACTGCTCAAGGCGGGAGGCGGAGTGGCAGATGGTTGAGAGGGGACAAGGAGGACAGCAGTGGTTGACGTGGCTGAAGATGCTGGACCAGGAGGAGGCTGGCGGCTTAGAGTAGGCGAGCTGCTTGTACTCATGTGTTGATCCCATAAGCGTCTGTGATGTGAGATCATGTGCCTACGCAAAGCAGTTGTACCTAGGTGGGTGTTGGACTTCCCACGACTCAGTTTCTTTTGGCACAGGTTGCAAATGGCATCGCTGTTGTCAGAGGCAGACACACAAAAAAAATTCCACACTGCTGAGCTCTGCAATGGCGGCATTCTGGTGGTGGACACAGCATGCGTTGATTGGCGTGCTGTCGGGCTGACCCCGGGTGTCGATGCATGCTGTCTGACTGTGCCACTAGCTCCTTGCGACGACCTCCCCCTGCTTCCAACTCGTCTCCTCCTCCTCCCTGTCTCCCCATCTGAACTTTCGCCCTGTTCTTCTTCTTGACGAGCGGGCACCCGCGTGACATCCATGGACGCATCGTCATCATCAACCGCTTCACTTGTATCTGACAACTCAGCAAAGGAAGCAGCAGTGGGTACAACATCATCATCATCATCACACGTACGTCCATGTGTGTAATGCTGCCTGCCTGAGACATATCCCTGTTATCTACATCCTCTGGCAATAATGGTTGCGCATCACTCATTTCTTCAAGCGGATGTGTGAATAACTCCTCTGACATACCAACTGAAGCGGCTGTGGTGCTAGTTTTGGTGGTGGCGGCAAGCGGGTGAGTGGTATCTTGAGAGGTGCCTGAAGCTAAGCTGGAGGAGGATGGTGCGTCAAGGTTCTGAGCGGAGGCTGTAGAAGATTGGGTGTCCTGTGTTAGCCAGTCAACTATGTCCTCAGAACTTTTCAAGTTCAGGGTGCGTGGCCTCTGAAAACTGGGCATTATTCTAGGGCCAAAGGGAATCACAGCACCACGACCACGATGGCCCCTGCGGGGTGGCCTGCCTCTGCCTGTCATTTTTGTTGGGATTAGTGGTACTATGCGTGCAAACTACTGTGAGACCAGATATGAGTGGCAATGTGCACTGGCACAGTTGTGCAGAGCACAGGCTGTAGGCCTGACACCCGCTTTAAGGACACTGACTGCTATTCAATCTATAACAGTGAAAAAAGTGTTTTTTGTTTTTAAATACAAGCTTTGTGTCACCAGATCTAGTGGTGGCACTGGTCACCGTATCCACTGTTAGCGTAACACACCCGCTTTAAGGACACTGACTGCTATTCAATCTATAACTGTAAAAAAAGTTTTTTGTTTTTAAATCCAAGCTATTGTGACACAGGATCTAATTAGTGGCACTTGTCAGCGTATCCACTGTTAGCGTAACACACCAGCTTTAAGGACACTGACTGCTATTCAATCTATAACAGTGAAAAAAGATTATTTTTTTTTTAAATCCAAACTATTGTGACACCAGATCTGATTAGTGGCACTTGTCAGCGTATCCACTGTTAGCGTAACACACCCGCTTTAAGGACACTGACTGCTATTCAATCTATAACAGTAAAAAAAGTTGTTTTTAAATCCAAACTATTGTGACACCAGATCTAATTAGTGGCACTTGTCAGCGTATCCACTGTTAGCGTAACACACCGGCTTTAAGGACACTGACTGCTATTCAATCTATAACAGTAAAAAAAGTTTTTTGTTTTTAAATCCAAGCTATTGTGACACAGGATCTAATTAGTGGCACTTGTCAGCGTATCCACTGTTAGCGTAACACACCGCTTTAAGGACACTGACTGCTATTCAATCTATAACAGTAAAAAAAGTTTTTTGTTTTTAAATCCAAGCTATTGTGACACGGGATCTAATTAGTGGCACTTGTCAGCGTATCCACTGTTAGCGTAACACACCCGCTTTAAGGACACTGACTGCTATTCAATCTATAACAGTAAAAAAAGTTTTTTGTTTTTAAATCCAAACTATTGTGACACCAGATCTAATTAGTAGCGCTTGTCAGCGTATCCACTGTTAGCGTAACACACACCCGCTTTAAGGACACTGACTGCTATTCAATCTATAACAGTAAAAAAAGTTTTTTGTTTTTAAATCCAAGCTATTGTGACACGGATCTAATTAGTGGCACTTGTCAGCGTATCCACTGTTAGCGTAACACACCCGCTTTAAGGACACTGACTGCTATTCAATCTATAACAGTAAAAAAAGTTTTTTGTTTTTAAATCCAAGCTATTGTGACACCAGATCTAATTAGTGGCACATGTCAGCGTATCCACTGTTAGCGTAACACACCCGCTTTAAGGACACTGACTGCTATTCAATCTATAACAGTAAAAAAAAGTTTTTTGTTTTTAAATCCAAGCTATTGTGACACAGGATCTAATTAGTGGCACTTGTCAGCGTATCCACTGTTAGCGTAACACACCCGCATTAAGGACACTGACTGCTATTCAATCTATAACAGTAAAAAAAGGTTTTTGTTTTTAAATCCAAGCTATTGTGACACAGGATCTAATTAGTGGCACTGGTCAACGTATCCACTGTTAGCGTAACACACCCGCTTTAAGGACACTGACTGCTATTCAATCTATAACAGTGAAAAAAGTTATTTTTTTTGAAATCCAAGCTATTGTGACACCAGATCTAAGTGGTGGCACTGGTCACCGTATCCACTGTTAGCGTAACACACCCGCTTTAAGGACACTGACTGCTATTCAATCTATAACAGTAAAAAAAGTTTTTTGTTTTTAAATCCAAGCTATTGTGACACAGGATCTAATTAGTGGCACTTGTCAGCGTATCCACTGTTAGCGTAACACACCCGCTTTAAGGACACTGACTGCTATTCAATCTATAACAGTAAAAAAAGTTTTTTGTTTTTAAATCCAAGCTATTGTGACACCAGATCTAATTAGTGGCACTTGTCAGTATATCCACTGTTAGCGTAACACACCCGCTTTAAGGACACTGACTGCTATTCAATCTATAACAGTAAAAAAAGTTTTTTGTTTTTAAATCCAAGCTATTGTGACAAAGGAGGTAATTAGTGGCACTTGTCAAGCGTATCCACTGTTAGCGTAACACACCAGCTTTAAGGAACACTGACTGCTATTCAATTTCTAACAGTAAAAAAAGTTTTTTGTTTTTAAATCCAAGCTATTGTGACACAGGATCTAATTAGTGGCACTTGTCAGCGTATCCACTGTTAGCGTAACACACCCGCTTTAAGGACACTGACTGCTATTCAATCTATAACAGTGAAAAAGTGTTTTGTTTTTTTAAATCCAAGCTATTGTGACACCAGATGTAATTGGTGGCACTGACTGGGGAAATGGGCACAGTATGCACTGTGAGCCTGACACAGAAGCTGGCAGCAGTGGCAGATAACTGACTGCTATTCAATCTATAACAGTGAAAAAAGTTTTTTGTTTTTAAATCCAAGCTATTGTGACACCAGATGTAAGTGGTGGCACTGACTGGGGAAATGGGCACAGTATGCACTGTGAGCCTGACACAGAAGCTGGCAGCAGTGGCAGACAACTGACTGCTATTCAATCTATAACAGTGAAAAAAGTTTTTTGTTTTTAAATCCAAGCTATTGTGACACCAGATGTAATTGGTGGCACTGACTGGGGAAATGGGCACTGTGAGCCTGACACAGAAGCTGGCAGCAGTGGCAGACAACTAAGTGCATTTACATTAGATAGAAAAAAAAAATCCAAAAAAAGCATACCCTTATCCCTAACCTAGCTATGCTTTTCCCTATCTTATGAACAGCAGCTACACTTTCCCTCCTCTTACTAAGCATGCAGCTTGAGAATGAATCTAAAATGGATGCTGTCCAGTAGGTGGGAGGGTCTGCTAGGGAGGCTGTGCTGCTAATTGGCTGGAATGTGTCTGCTGACTGTGAGGTACAGGGTCAAAGTTTACTCAATGATGACGAATAGGGGGCGGGTCGAACCGCGCATATGTTCGCCCGCCGTGGCGAACGCGAACATGCTATGTTCGCCAGGAACCGTTCGCTGGCGAACCGTTCGGTACATCACTAGAACCAGCTATTGGGAATATTAATTTGAAAAAGATCACAGGTAACTTGACTAGATCAGATATCATAGGTGAGAAAGAATTTCTCCCTTTCATCGATTCCAAAAAATACATGGTTTACCTGTAAGTGAAACATCTCATTATCTGAGAGTGAAAAACATTTTGAATAATAGGAGGATAATAGAGACTAGTATACTAGATGACTTTTTGAGGAGCCAGGTCAAAGATAAAATTATATCTAGACTGACCAAATTAATAAGACAGCTCATTCAATACAGGAAGGAATGAGCATGGCTAATTTGGGAACAGGAATTAGGCAGAGTTTTTACTAGGGAAAAGTGGATACAGGGAATCATCTCAACAAAAAGAAATGTATTAATTGTAAGGTAATAATTACCTTATTAGAGATCCATTATAGGGTTATTTATCAATGGTACTTAGGACCAACAAAGCTCAATAAGATATACACTACAACATCTTCAGTATGCTGGCGTTGCATGGTGGGAATGTACAGAACTAGAAGGTATGAAGGTACATCTCAAGAGCCTTCTGAACCAGCTGCGGATAGGAGATATCCAGATTACTCCTCAGGTGTTCCTGTTTCATATCGCCATTCCAACGTGTAACAAAAAAAGAGAGATTCCTAGTAATTCACATAATGATGGCAATAAAGCTTTGCCTGGCCAGGAATTGGAAAAATAGGGGCTCATTGAATTGGAGAGATATAATGAACTACATTGAATCCAACACAAAATGAAAACCAGTTTTTAAAATGAAATAAGATCAGTTGCTCAATATAGAGAAATTTGGCTCCCATGGATTGGATTTAGATAACCTGACACCCTTGCCCAAGTCCCCTATGGGACCTATGTGACCACATCTCGACAGTTCCCCCCATAGACATACTTTAAAATGAGAGAACTCTCAATGTATCCATCCTGCTAAAATATTTAATAAATAAGCGCATGATTGGAATGATATGACATATAGTTTTTAATTGTTAAAACTGTTTGAATATTAAGCATATGTGTAATTATGGATAAAATTGGTTCCTTAGGCTACTCAGTCTACATTCTTGATTAATTAATGTAATGTTCATGAATGTATAGATAAAAGACAATAAAGATATATAAAAATATAAATATACAGTATGTACACTGTGTAGCTGCTAAACTTATTCATTCTAAAAACATTGCAACCCTAACAAAAAAACTGTCCCTAGAGCAGATATGATTGTCTTGGCACGTCAATGTTTAAATATTGTGGCATACTATAACATATGGATGAATGGCAACATTGAAACAGTTGTAAGTTTACAAGCATGCAATCCTTCTCAGAGCACATGCCGTGCTGGAAAACTCCAAAAGATATACACAGCATTAGCAATGTTGTGTAGTTCTGCCCCCTGATCCCCCCTTCTCATTCACACATGCTTATTTATTAAAGTAAGAATTCAAAGTGAATTTCATATTTAAGGCCAAAGTAGCCAAAATGAAAGCATGCGTGTCATCTGCATAGAAATGATATTGGAAGCCAAAGGAGCTAATGAGTTTACCAAGGGAGGCAGTATAGATGGAGAACAGTAGGGGACCAAGGACTGAACCTTGGGGGACACCAACAGAGAGGAGTTGGGGAGAAGAAGCAGAGCCAGAGAACGAAACACTGAAAGAGCGCTGGGAGAGGTAGGAGGAGCACCAGGAGAGAGCAATATCTTGTAGACCCATATTGCGGAGGATGAGAAGAAGCTGTTGATGATCAACAGTGTCAAAAGCCGCAGACAGGTGAAGGAGAATTAGGATAGAGTAGTGACCACAAGATTTTGCAGTGAGTAGATCATTGGGTACTTTGGTCAGTGCCGTTTCCACAGAGTGCTTAGCACGGAAACCAGACTGAAGCGGGTCTAGCAGCGAGTTGGACTCGAGGAAGTCTGTCAATCTCACATACACAATTTTTTTCAAGGATCTTGGATGCAAAAGGCAGTAGCGAGATAGGACGATTGTTGGATGGGGAGTTAGGGTCAAGATTGGGCTTCTTTAGAATTGGGGTTACAGTTGCATGTTTGAAGGGCAATGGAAATATACCAGAGGAGAGAGAGAGATTGAGAATTTTAGTGAGAGGTGGAGAAAGAGAAGAATACAGAGTATGGATGAGATGCGAGGGGATTGGATCTAGGGAGCAGGTGGTGGGACGGGAGGACTGGAGCAGAGCAGAAACATCTTCCAATGTAGCGGGTGCGAATGAACATAGAACAGCAGAGGGAGTGAAGTTAGGGGAAGTATTGTAAGAGGAAGAAGAAAGATGAGAGAGCTCTTCTCTGATTGTAGAGATCTTGTCAGTGAAGTGAGTTTCAAAGTCTGAGGCGGTCAAGTTAGTAGGTGGAGGAGGAACAGCAGGGCGAAGAAGAGAGTTAAATGTGTGAAATAGTCGTTTGGGTTTGCGGCAGAGTGTGGTTATGAGGGTACTGAAGTAATTAACTTTTGCAGAGGAAACAGCCAAGCTGTATGAGCTCAGCATAAATTTATAGTGGAGAAAGTCAGATGCACAGTGAGACTTTCTCCAACAGCATTCAGCAGTTCTGGAGCATTTTTGGAGGTATCGAGTGAGCTTGGTGTGCCAGGATTGTTGTTGGGGGGGCCTGTGGCGTTTAAATGTACAAGGTGTCATGATGTCTAGTTGAGAGGAGAGGGTGGAATTGTAGAAGGAGGTTGCAGAACTAGGACAGGTGAGGTTTGAGATAGGTAAAAGGAGAGTTTGGAGATTAGTGGAGAAACGCTCTAGGTCAAGACATTGGAGGTTTCTGTGAGAGTGATGTTCAGATGGTGGTGTCAATTGGGTCTTAGGTATGCCAATGTCAAAAGTCAGCAGATGGTGGTCACATAGAAGAAAAGGAATATTGGAGAGATTAGAGGCAGTACAGGGATTGGTGAAGCCAAGATCAAGAGTGTTTCCTGCTGTATCGGTTGCTAAATTGGACCATTGCGTAAGGCCAAAGGAGGAGGTTACAGAGAGCAGATATTGGGGTTATTGATTGGGATATTGAAATCCCCAAGTATAAGGGAAGGAGTGCTAGATGAGAGGAAGTGGGGAAGCCAGGAAGAAAAGTGCTCAATGAATAGTCTAGGATAACCAGGGGGGGAGGAGTTATGATTGGTTGACAGGTACATTGAGGGGAGAGAAGGATGCCTATGCCGCCTCCTTTACAGTTGAGTCTGGGAGTGTGAGAGAATTGTAGCCCACCAAAACATAAAGAGGCAGGAGTAGCGCTATCAGAGGGGGACAGCCAGGTCTCTGTAAGTGCAAGCAGTGTGAGTGAGTTTGAGATGAAAAAGTCGTGTATGGTTGTTGATTTTAAATTACTGCAGATGGAGCGGGCATTCCACAGTGCACAATTAATTTTGGTAAGTGAGGGTAAAGGGCAGGGTATTGTGATGAGGTTTGTGAGGTTTCTGGTTGTCTTAGTGTGTGTAGAGAAGGTGAAGACACACAGATATATATCTCCTCCCCAGACCTCTTCCCTGCCCTCCTACAACGTGTCACCACTGGCCTTTCTTCCATCTCTGATTGGACATACTCCCACTTTATGAAACTCAATCTCTCTAAAACTGAGATTCTTGTCTTTCCTCCTCGTAATAATGGTTCTTCTTTTTCACTCTCCCTTCATGTTGGTGGTACCCATGTCAGCCCATCCTTGCAAGCATGGTGTTTTGTTTGATATTTGATTCTACACTAGAAACTACTTAGAATCTCTGTTAAATGTTACATCACAATGTTGAGTCAGTAAGGAGAAGTGGAAATGCAGAAAGTAGTGAAACACACGCATTTGCAATAGAAAACACTGAGCAGCATATCATAGGGGTCAAATCAGCTTATCTCAACAGTCAAGGAAATACATTTGCACCAATAAAAACCAAATAAAGGATAAATATAATCTTAATAGAAACGGCTTAAACAGGATAGCATAGACAAGGAAACGATTCTACGTGGCAGAAGAGATTACTGGAGAAAAAAATGATTGTTCAAGAAAGGGCAGGTCCAGGTAGCAAAAATCATTGGATTTTGATTCAGGTGCAATGTCGTACTCGTGCAAAGATTCTAATTACTTCAAAACATTAGACAATCATTTTACAGAAAAGATGAGCATTGTGAATGTCAACAGACTGATTGTTTTTTGAAACTTGTTGCAAAAGCAGAGATATTAAACAAGAAAGTGCAAACTGTAATTTACTTACCTGAACTTACAGATAATTTGCTTAGTGTTTCAGCATTACCCAAGTGTGCATTCAATGTGAACTTCAATTGCAATAAATGTAAAAGAACACAAAATGGGGATTTGAATGCACAAGGTTATGAAAATATTTGTGTATTTGTATTAAACACACAAGAAGAAAAAGCCAACATAGCAGAGAAGTGCTCAAACAATATCTATCTGTGGCATAGACATAGACACAGAGACTTTGAGGTACATTCTGATCTAAATAGTAAAGGTTTGGCAGGAGAATGGACATAACACATTGCCAAAAGTGTCCCAACAGAGAAGCATGTGAATGTTGTCTAATAAGGAAAAGTACAAGCCCCCTTTTTCCAAACACAGTGGAAGAAACTCAATAAAGCTTTTGCAACGCATTCACTCATATATATATGGGATCCAATACAACCAATGTCCTGTAAGCAGAATAAGTATATACTAATATTTATTGATGATTATTCCAGATATTGAATGACTTATTTCATGAAAGACAAAGCAGAAACTGCAGAGAAGTTGAAGGCCTATTTTGCAAGTGTTGAGAACAAGTTAAGCAGAAAGTCTCAAACACTTCTAGAAGACAATGGTGGTAAATATATAGCACGCCATGTTACTGAGTATTTAGAAGAGAAAAGGATAGAACACTTGCATATAGTACCATACAGTCCAGAACCGAACATTGTAGCTGAAAGAAAGAAAAAATGCTTTTTTTTAACGGAGATAGTCAGATGCATGCTGACAGAGTCACAGTTGCCACATAAACTTGGCTGATGCAGTTATGACAGCTACATATCTACAAAACAGATTACTTACAAAAGACACAAATAAAACTCCATTTGAACTTTGGGTTGGCAGAGATCCTAACATTAAACACATTAGAACATTTGGATCCAAAATTATACATTTATTTCCAGCTCTTAAAAGGTCCAAATTTGACAACAGAACTGGGATAGGCATCATGAGCTGATATGAGATAGTATCTGAAGGTTACAGAATCTTGAATCCAGAGACGGGACAAGTAAAAGTGAGAAATGCTGTTCTGTTTTTTTTTTTAAAGAAGAGAACAAGTAATTTTGAGCTTAATTAATGTGGAGAAGGACAAACAAATTTACAGGAGCTTCTGCTTGTGTACTCTCTTGAGTAAAGACATCTATTGCTAAGGCCTCAGCTTGTGAATCCTGTATAGAGAATGCCCAGAGGCATACAGGAGGGATCCATTCTCCATAAAGAGTTTATAGGCTGGGGCCTTAGCATCAGATGTTTTTACTCAAGAGAGTCCAAAAGCAGAAGCGATGATTTTGTGGAGCCAGATACAGCTAATCAAGCTGTGCTATCTCCTAGATGCTCATCCAGAAAAAAACCAAAAGAGTTCCATCTACTCGCTCATCTTACTTTGCAAAATCAGCATCGACATATAAACCCTAAGATATTGAAAATCTTGCTACAACAGAAGTGGAAGGAGTACAAAAACAAAACAAGGATTTAAAAAAGTCCATGGACTGCAAGTGGGTATTCAAACAAAAACTAAATACAGATGGAAATGTAAACCATTGCAATAGTGAGAACAATCAGATCATTACTAAGTATTGCAGCATCAAAACTGTCATGTAGAGCAGCTAGATAGAAAGTCGCCTTTCTGGAATGGTAAAATACTGTAGAAGAACTTTAAATGATGAAGCCTGAATAATTTAACACAAATGAAGGTCTAGTAAACAAGATACAGTAAGGAATATATGAACTCAAACAAGCCACAGGAGAATGTAATACGAAACTATATGAAATGCTCATAAAACAAAACTTCATTCAGATTAAAGCAGACCTATATCTATTTACCAGACAATGGAAATGGATGTATATTCTAATTTATGTAGATGACATTTTCCTGTGCAGTGAAAGACAATAGGACTGTATGTAGATTGTAACACTTAAACAAAGAAGTAGAAATAAAAAAAAAATAGGAAACAATCTTTTATCTTGAAATCCAAGTTGAAAGAGATGATAATGATAGTTCTCTTCTCAGTCAAAGGCACAAAATTCTATATTTCATCGAACTTATGGATGTGGTGACATTCTGTCATCAACTAATATGGGGACCAGGGGTCATGTGAAAAAGCTCAGGTATGCCTTTATTACAGGGGGATAAGCTTTACCTTTTCATATGGTAATTAGGTAATTCAATACCTTTACAAGTCAGGAAAGAGAGAACCACTTCCACTATCTCCATTCATCCCTGTTCCTTCTTGGCTATGCTACTGAGCAGACATGTGAGCAGACATGGGCTAATTTGTATCATGGATAATTATGAGTGGGATCTGACGACTTCATAAGGTTTAGTTGTTATTGTTAGTTAGTTAGTTAGATTGTTGTTGTTGTTGTTGTTTTAGTTAGTTAGATTGTCATTATTTGTCTGTTGTTGTTGTTGTTGTTTTGTCTCTGAATAAATATTTGTTAAAGTAGACGGACCAGAGTTTATATGTGTATGGGTACACAATTTATATGGTTTGGTAATACACCACAATGGATCTCAAGGAAGTCCATGATGCAGCTACACCAATGTACACAAAAATATGGTTAGGATGCCAGAACATAAAAAATATACAAGCGAAGCAGGCAGCAGCTCAAAAATCACCTCTGTGACAGTTCCTTATTGGCGTGACCAGATCAGAAGTGACTAGTAAGATGGCATCACAAATATGTCCTCAAGACTCACCTACACCCAAGTTCTGCAACATCAGAGATGCTGGAAAATTTACAAGCCAGCTTTAGTGATAAACTGCAAACTCTGAGCACAGATCTCCATAATTTACGTACGACAGTACAGACACTGGGGGAAGATAAGAGAAGAGAAGCAAGTGCATTGCAATGGACAGTCATACAAGATGTATTTAGTAATCAAACAGAAATTCTCCAAAACATTGAAAGAAGGCTAAATAATAGGAGGCGACAAAATGATCTGTGGATCAGGGGGCTCCTTGAGTCCTCTACAGAGGACAAAGCAAATTTGGAGCAGAATATAGGAGCATTTTTTTTTTTTTTAAACCAAATCTTGAAGATAACCCCTCCTGGAACCCCTCCTGACTATATTAAATTAGACAGATTCCATAGAATCCAAAAAACAAAAAATCTTCCCCAAGATAAACCAAGGGATATAATCTGTAGAATACATAACTTTACCCTGAAAGAGAACATAACCCAACAAGCCTTACTTAACGCAACTTGTAATTTGAAGTGTCGAAAGTTATCATATTCTAGGATATGTCACCATTTACACTACAAGCTCACAGAGCTCTTAAACCTATAACCACAGTGCTTACTAATAAGGCTATTTCCATTTGCTTTGGCAACATATTACCAAGGCAGGAATTTACTCATCTCAACACCAGCAGATGTGGCGGTTTTCTGACATGCTTTGGATATCCCTTTAGAAAAAGTGGATGATTGGACTGAGCTCCAACAGGAACATTTACAGGCATTTCCACTGAGACCACATTGACAAAAGGTGCAGAAAAAAAAGAAGACAAATTTGGTCATGAAAGATTGTTTATATTTACCAGAAGTTAGGGGAAAATTAAGAGACTGTACATACCCCTTGATATTTTTTCCCCAACATCCAACATCATTTTTTCATTGAAAGAGTGCTGAACAGATCCAGAAGGTAGATATGTTCACCTTCGCTAACCTTTATGCTCCCAATGTAAATCAGGTACAGTTTATTAGACATGTGCAATTTGTTTCGGTCCGAATGTGAATTCGGACAAATTACGGGCAATTCGGACATTCAGGTACTTCCAAATGTCCGAATAGATGAATTGCCAAATTGTCGAAGTCCCGAAGTTCCAAAATTACAGAATTTCTGAAGTGTTTAAGGTCCGAAGTTCCGAAGTTGCTGAAGTGCCGAAGTTCTGAAGTGTCGAAGTGCCGAAGTGCAGAAGTTCCGAAGCACAGTATTGCCTAATAACTAATATACTTACCCAGTGGAAGAATAAAGAATGTTACACTGTATACAATTTTAAATAAAAAGCATACAAACATAGCCAGGATTCAGCTGTAAGCAATTGCAACACTTACAACAATCAAGTAACATACATTCATATAAAATGTAAGTTACTTAACCAGTAAATGTAATGACAGGAATGAATAAGTAGATAACTCCCTAATTCCCACGGTATTAAGGAGCTATCTACTAATAGGCCCCACCCAGCCCTCACCTCTGAGCGGTGGGTGGGGGCCCTAAAGTAAAATAATGGGGGGTGGACCTATTGTCCTCCCCCCAGCCCCCACCCCTGAGCGGCGGGTGGAGGCCCTAAATCAGAATAAGGGGGGGACATAATGTCCTCCCCCTGGCCCCAACCCTGAGCGGTGGATGGGGGCCCAAAATTATAATAAGGGGGGGACCTAATGTCCTCCCCAGGCGCCCACCCCTGAGCGGTGTGTGGGGGCCCTAAATACTAATTGTGGGGGAACTAATGTCCTCCACCCTGGCCCCCACCCATGAGAGGTGGGTGGGGGCCCTAAATTAGAATAAGGGGGGACCTAATATCCTCACTCTGACCCCCACTCCTGAGCGGTGGGCGGGGACCCTAAATTAGAATAAGGGGGGGACCTAATGTCCTCCCCCCTGGCCCTCAACCCTGAACGGTGGGTTGGGGCCCTAAATACTAATAGGGGGGGACCTAATGTCCTCCTCCTGGCCCCCACCCCTGAACGGTGGGTGGGGGCCCTAAATTAAAATAAGGGGGGGACCTAATGTCCTCCCGCCTGGCCCCCACTCCTGAGTTGTGGGTTTGGGCCCTAAATCAGAATAAGTTGGGGACATAATGTCCTCCCCCCTGCCCCAACCCTGAGTGGTGGGTGGGGGCCCTAAATACTAATTGTGGGAGAACTAATGTCCTCCACCCTGGCCCCCACCCCTGAGAGGTGGGTGGGGGCCCTAAATTAGAATAAGGGGGGACCTAATGTCCTCACCCTGACCCCCACTCCTGAGCCATGGGCAGGGCCCCTAAATTAGAATAAGGGGGGGACCTAATGTCCTCCCCCCTGGCCCTCAACCCTGAACGGTGGGTTGGGGCCCTAAATACTAATACAGGGGACCTAATGTCCTCCCCCCTGGCCCCCACCCCTAAGGGGTGGGGGCCCTAAATTAAAATAAGGGGGGACCTAATGTACTTCCCCCCAGGCCCCCACTCCTGAGTTGAGGGTTGGGGTCCTAAACACTAACAAAGGGGGGGACCTAAAGTGGAATTGGTCGATAGATTAAACATGAGGCTTGAAGGAGAGATCGGAGTCAAAGAGAACACCTACTCAGCGAGCCTGCGTGGTGGAGCTGATGGTAGCACCGTTGACTTGGAGGGAGACAGACACAGGAGTAACAACACTTGAGGGAGGAAACACCAGAATTTCAGTTTTGGTCAAGTTTAATTTAAGGAAGTGGGCAGCCATCCAGTTAGAAATAGCAGAGAGGCAGTCAGAGACACTGGTCAAGAGGGACGGGGAGAGATCAGGAGAGGACAGGTAGATTTGCGTGTCATCTGCATAGAAATGATATTGGAAGCCAAAGGAGCTAATGAGTTTACCAAGGGAGGCAGTATAGATGGAGAACAGTAGGTGACCAAGGACTGAACCTTGGGGGACACCAACAGAGAGGAGTTGGGGAGAAGAAGCAGAGCCAGAGAAAGAAACACTGAAAGAGCGCTGGGAGAGGTAGGAGGAGCACCAGGAGAGAGCAATATCTTGTATACCGATATTGCGGAGGATGAGAAGAAGCTGTTGATGATCAACAGTGTCAAAAGCCGCAGATATGTCAAGGAGAATTAGGATAGAGTAGTGACCAAGAGATTTTGCAGCGAGTAGATCATTGGATACTTTGGTCAGTGACGTTTCCACAGAGTGCTTAGCACGGAAACCAGACTGAAGCGGGTCTAGCAGAGAGTTGGACTCAAGGAAGTCTGTCAATCTCGCATACACAATTCTTTCAAGGATCTTGGATGCAAAAGGCAGTAGCGAGATAGGACGATAGTTGGATGGGGAGTTAGGGTCAAGATTGGGCTTCTTTAGAATTGGGGTTACAGTTGCATGTTTGAAGGGCGGTGGGAATATACCAGAGGAGAGAGAGAGATTGAGAATTTTAGTGAGAGGCGGAGAAAGAGAAGAAGACAGAGTACAGATGAGATGCGAGGGAATTGGATCTAGGGAGCAGGTGATGGGGCCGGAGGACTAGACCAGAGCAGAAACCTCTTCCAATGTAGCAGGTGCGAATGAACAAAGAACAGCAGAGGGAGTGAAGTTAGGGGAAGTATTGTAAGGGGAAGAAGAAAGATGAGAGATCTCTTCTCTGATTGTAGAGATCTTGTCAGTGAAGAGAGTTGCAAAGTTTGAGGCGGTCAAGTTAGTAGGTGGAGGAGGAACAGCAGGGCGAAGAAGAGAGTTAAATGTGTGAAATAGTTGTTTGGGTTCGCGGGAGAGTGTGGTTATGAGGGTATTAAAGTAATTAAATTTTGCAGAGGAATGAGCCAAGCTGTATGAGCTCATCATAAATTTATAGTGGAGAAAGTCAGATGCACAGTGAGACTTTCTCCAACAGTGTTCAGCAGTTCTGGAGCATTTTTGGAGGTATCGAGTGAGCTTGGTGTGCCAGGATTGTTGTTGGGGGCGCCTGCGGCGTTTAAATATACAAGGTCAATTGGGTCTTAGGTATACCAATGTTAAAAGTCAGCAGATGGTGATCAGATAGAGGAAAAGGAATATTGGAGAAATTAGAGGCAGTACAGAGGTTGGTGAAGGCAAGATCAAGAGTGTTTCCTGCTGTACGGGTTGCTAAAAAGTTCTGAAGTGCCGAAGTTCCAACGTGCCGAAGTTGCTGAAGTTCCCAAGTGGCGAAGTGCCGAATTGCAGAAGTCCCGAATTGCAGAAGTCCCGAATTTCAGAATGCCGAACTGAACCGAAAATTTTTCCCATGCACATGCCTACAATTTATCAGATGCACTTTTAGGTGACTTTAGTTTTTTTTCAGAGGGGTTTTTAATTTGTGGGAGGAGATTGGAACATTGCTCTTGATCAATTATTAGATAATACATACAGGGAATGGGACTCACTTAACTGGTTAAAATTAATTCCCTACAACAAGAAATCCAGATTGAGGAGGCAGCTCATAAATTAACTCATACAATGCA
>OW240913.1:163444920-163460445 GCA_933207985.1 Pelobates cultripes | reverse complement strand
CTATTCTGCTCTGTGTCGGTGTGTATCAGGGAACCTTAGGACAGGTGTCAATCCATATCTGCCAAGTGACCCGATGTAGGGGGAACATTCCCTATTCTGCTCTGTGTCAGTGTGTATCAGGGATCCTTAGGACAGGTGTCAATCCATATCTGCCAAGTGACCCTATGTAGGGGGACCAGTCTCTAATTCTGCTCTGTGTCCGTGTGCATCAGGGCTCTGAGGACAGGTGTCAATCCATATGTCAAGGTGTCAATATGTCATATGTCAGGTGTCAATCCATATTGATTGTGATTTAGGAATGTTAGGTGATTTCTGCCCTTTATGGATTAAAACCAGACTCTGTATCAACTGTGTAATTTTCCATGGGAGTTTTGCCATGGATCCCCCTCCGGCATGCCACAGTCCAGGTGTTAGTCCCTTTGAAACAACTTTTCCATCCCTATTGTGGCCAGAAAGAGTCCCTGTGTGTTTTAAAATTCGCCTCCCCATTGAAGTCAATGGCGTTTCGGGCGGTTCGCCGGTTCGCGAACATTTGCGGAAGTTCGCGTTCGCCGTTCGCGAACCGAAAATTTCGGGTTCGCGACATCACTAGCTGGTTCTATAAATGCAACAGGAGTTGACATTAAGAGCCCATTATATATCTTAAATCTTTTCCTCATGTATAGAATGGAATTCCATATCCCGCTGATTACTGAAACATAGAAACATAGAAACATAGAATGTGACGGCAGATAAGAACCATTTGGCCCATCTAGTCTGCCCAATTTTCTAAATACTTTCATTAGTCCCTGGCCTTATCTTATAGTTAGGATAGCCTTATGCCTATCCCATGCATGCTTAAACTCCTTTACTGTGTTAACCTCTACCACTTCAGCTGGAAGGCTATTTCATGCATCCACTACCCTCTCAGTAAAGTAATACTTCCTGATATTATTTTTAAACCTTTGACCCTCTTATTTAAGACTATGTCCTCTTGTTGTGGTAGTTTTTATTCTTTTAAATATAGTGTTGATTCCCTTTATGTATTTAAATGTTTCTATCATATCTCCCCTGTCTCATCTTTCCTCCAAGCTATACATGTTAAGATCATTTAACCTTTCCTGGTAAGTTTTATCCTGCAATCCATGAACCAGTTTAGTAGCCCTTCTCTGAACTCTCTCTAAGGTATCAATATCCTTCTGAAGATACGGTCTCCAGTACTGCGTACAATACTCCAAGTGAGGTCTCACCAGTGTTCTGCACAATGGCATGAACACTTTCCTCTTTCTACTGCTAATACCTCTCCCTATACAACCAAGCATTCTGCTAGCATTTCCTGCTGCTCTATTACATTGTCTGCCTACCTTTAAGTCATCAGAAATAATCACCCCTAAATCCCTTTCCTCATATGTTGAGGTTAGACTCTATCAAATATTCTGTACTCTGCCCTTGGGTTTTTACGTCCAAGATGCATTATCTTGCACTTATCCACATTAAATGTCAGTTGCCACAACTCTGCCCATTTTTCTAGTTTACCTAAATCATTTGCCATTTGGCTTATCCCTCCTGGAACATCAACCCTGTTACATAGCTTAGTATCATCAGCAAAAAGACATACCTTACCATCAAGACCTTCTGCAATATCACTAATAAAAATATTAAAGAGAATGGGTCCAAGTCCCTGAGGTACCCCACTGGTGACAAGCCCAAGTTTCGAATATACTCCATTGACTACAACCCTCTGTTGCCTGTCACTCAGCTACTGCCTTACCCATTCAACAATATTGGAATCCAAACTTAAAGATTGCAGTTTATTGACAAGCCTTCTATGTGCAAAAGTGTCAAAAGCCTTACTGAAATCTAGGTAAGCAATGTCTACTGCACCACACTGATCTTTAATTTTAGTTACCCAATCAAAAAAATCAATAAGATTAGTTTGGCATGATCTCCCTGAAGTAAACCCGTGTTGTCTCTGATCTTGAAATCCATGTGTTTTTAGATGTTCAATAGTGATGTCCCGAACTGTTCGGCGAACGGTTCGCCACGGACTCATCAATGAGTAAACTTTGACCCTGTACCTCACAGTCAGCAGACACATTCCAGCCAATCAGCAGCAGACCCTCCTGCTGATTGGCTGGAATGTGTCTGCTGACTGTGAGGTACAGGGTCAAAGTTTACTCAATGATGAGTCCGTGGCGAACCGTTCGTGGCGAACCGTCCGGAGAACAGTTCGGGACATCACTAATGTTCAACAATCCTATCCTTTAACATGGTTTCCATCACTTTCCCTACTACTGAAGTAAGGCTTACTGGCCTATAGTTGCCCGACTCCTCCCTATTACCTTTCTTGTGAATGGGCACAACATTCGCTAACTTCCAATCTTCTGGGACTACTCCTGTTAACAATGATTGGTTAAATAAATCTGTTAATGGTTTTGCTAGTACTCCACTAAGCTATTTTAACAGCTTCTGGTGTATTCCATCAGGTCCCACTGACTTATTTGTCTTTACTTTTGACAGTTGACATAGAACCTCTTCCTCTGTAAACTCATGTGTAATAAATTACTCATTTATCCTTTTTCTTAACTGAGGTCCCTTTCCTTCATTTTCATCTTTAAATACCAAACAAAAATAATCATTGAGGCAGTCAGCTAGACCTTTATCCTCTTCTACACACATTCCTTCTTTTGTTTTTAATCTAACTAATCCTTGTTTTACTTTTCTTTTTTATGTATTTATGTATCTAAAAAAAGTTTTGTCCCCCTTTTTTACTGACTGTGCTATTTTCTCTTCTGTGTGTGATTTGGAAGCTCTTATAACTTGCTTAGCCTCTTTCTGGCTAATCTTATAGATCATTCTGTCTTCCTCACTCTGGGTTTTTTTATAATTACTAAATGCTAACTTTTTGTTTTTTACTATTTTGGCCACATCTGCGGAGTACCAAGTGGTTTCTTGAATTTTTTGCTTTTACTGACAAGCCTAATGCAATTTTCTGTTGCCTTCAGTAGTGCAACTTTTAAATAATCCCATTTCTATTGGACTCCATTTAAATTGCTCCAGTCTGATAATGACTCCTTTACACATATTCTAATTTTAGAAAAGTCTGTTTTTATAAAGTCTAAAACTTTTGTTTTTGTGTGGTGTGACTCAGTCACTGTTCTTATATTAAACCACACTGACTGATGATCACTGGATCTAAACTTTCACCTACAGTAATATCGGATATCAAATCTCCATTTGTTAACACTAAATCTAGTATGGCCTCTTTACGAGTTGGCTCCTCAATGACTTGTTTTAGAGACAATCCCAGTAGGGAGTTTAGAATATGTGTGCTCCTGGCACAAGCAGCTATTTTTGTTTTCCAATTCACATCAGGAAGATTAAAGTCACCCATGATGATAACTTCCCCTTTCATTGTCATTTTAGCTATTTCCTCAACTAGTAGATTATCTAACTCTTCTCTTTGTCCTGGGGGCCTATAAATCACACCTACATGAGTTACTGTGTGATTACCAAATTCTAATGTAACCCAAACGGACTCTATGTTCGCTTCACTAACTTTTATTAGGCTATCTTTCACATACAGGGCCACCTCTCCCCCTTTCTTGCCTTCCCTGTCTTTTCTATATAAAGAGTACCCTGGTATTGCTATGTCCCAGTCATTTTTCTCATTATACCATGTCTCAGTAACAGCGACTAAATTTACACTATCAGTTGCCATTATTGCCACAAGTTCATGGATCTTATTCCCTAAACAGTAAGCATTTGTAGACATGACATTCTAGCAAAGCCTCTGAACTGCTCACTGAGAACATTTGATCCCTATTGAGAAAGATGCTGTGACAGAACAATCCATCTGACTATTGTGGTGGATTAGTCTGTTTCCTGCACTTTTGTGTAAATGGCTGTTTCCTATAGCCCAGCCATACGAATGACTGTTTTTCACCGAACAAAGCTACCGAACGGATGGCCACCCAGGAGAGAAGTGTGCTGCTGGTTAACCTATTGATCCCAATTAGAACGTTGTGGTTAACCGCAGACACTTCTCAATTAAACCGAATTCAGGATGGCCGTCATTCGTATGTCGACCATGAGGCAGCGGCCATTTTAAACCACACGAAAGCCCAGCGATGTTCGGCTCTATTTTCATGGAACTAAAAACGGACACTTTTTCTGCCGAACACTGCTGAAACAACAGGACGCCTGACTGCCTCCACGAAAACGTACGAACACCGTCCGTTCAGGAGTTGTACAGCACATGAAAAGACTTAACCCAGATAGCCCTCCCATGGAGTCAATCGTATACCGAAAGACTGTAAGAACTTTGACTCCATGGCGATTGAACTATGTGTGTGGGATCTGAGCGCTATTCGCCAATAATATGCACTCAGATCCAGGCTATCTGGGGATATGTGATGTGAATAAGAAATGTTCGGTTATTTTCAAATTATGTATTTTTATGTATTTTCTGGTTTTGTATCTAAGATGGCGATTGTCTTTGTCCTGGAGATAATTGAATTACTTCTCAATTATCTTGAGGGCAGAGGGGAGGAGACCATATTGCATTGTGGGAAAAACCTGTAACTGTATGTCTGAAGTGTCCCCCTGTCTATCTGTCATTTCAGTCTCCCACTTGGTCCCCTAGGGGAGTGTCCACCAAGTGGGAGACCTGCATAAATACGGGCAGGTAGCCCACAGTAAAGCCAGATCCTGTTTGACCCTCAATGCGGAGCTTCTGTCTCGTTATTGGGGAGATTTCTTCTTTGCGCTTAGAGACTGCTGATTGGAACCGTAAGCCGCTTGGTGGATATCGTTGTTCAGGGGCTAGCAGCAGTTCATGGAGTTCCATTCGGGAGGTTGGAGCCTTTCACGGGTCCCGGTCGGGAGATTACCGCTTCCCCTGGTTATGGTTCGTGGATTACAGTTATGCAACTGGATTGCTGATATTGCGAAAGGGGAAGGTGAACTAAACGGCGGTTTTGTTTAAAGACACCAGGGGTGTCTTAACAATTGGTGGCAAGCGACGGGATGAATCCGACAGCACAGAAGGTCAGCTTCACATCCCAATTGAGCAAAAGAAATGCAGTATGAGGAGTTAAGATGTGCCATACTGGAACGCCGAGGACGGTCAGCAAGCAATTTAAAGAAACGTGAAATTATTGCTTTGCTAGTGGAAATGGATGCGACACAGGGAATGGAGAGAGCTAATGTGCCCAGTATTTTGGATTTAACCCCCGAGGAAATACAATTTAACTGGGCAGTACAAATAAGGCTGGCACACTTTGGCCCCAACCCCTCAGCAGACATTGTGGAACGTGTGCAGGCAGCAGTGATGGCACACCAAGCGCTCCAGGAAAGAGGAGCTGCAGCAGTAGAGGTACCCAATAATAATTTTGGAAGGAAAAAGGTACTCTTTGCTGCATTTAAAATTTTTATTGAAAACGAGGGAGAAATTGACGGGTTCCTGGCTGATTTTGAGAGGCAGTGTGCCCTACACCAGGTACCCGCAGATGAATGGGTCACCATCCTCTCTGGGAAATTATCCGGCCGGGCTAGCGAAGCATTTCGGGCCATCGCAGAGGAGGAGATCACCAGCTACCGGGCAGTGAAGGATGCGCTCCTAGCCAGGTATGTGGTGACCCCAGAAGCCTACAGACGACGCTTCAGGGCAACCGACAAGCAGGCTGGTGACTCTTATGTGGAATGGGCCTGCAGGGTTCACCGTACCACAGCCCACTGGATGGCAGGATGCCAAGTGGTAACTGGGGAAGAGGTGCTGCAGGTGTTCTAGCTGGAACACTGTTTTGACCGGTTGCCTACCGGGGTCCAGGAGTGGGTCAAAGATAGAAAACCCTCTACCCTACCCGAGGCGGCCTGTCTGGCAGACGAATATACAGACGCCCGCAAGTTAGACAGTACAGTCACCAAGGTCCCTACCAGAATGGAATACCAACCAGCAGCACCTCCAGCACCTACAGCCTACCAACCCCCAGCAGTACCACCGACAAACAATTATGTACAGCCTTCCCGATTCAATGCCGGGATTATTCACAGCCCATCAGGTGCTTTGGGTGTAAACAGTTGGGGCACAAGCGTCCAGAGTGCCCACTGAACAGCACCAACCAAGCTCAGTCCTGGAGGAGACCAGCCAACGGGAACCAGCGACCTCCTCAGCCTGCTGTTCACTGCATAGAGCAGGAGGAATTCTGGGGCATCCTGCACGAAGCCGACCCAGTGCAAGCAGCCCATCAAGACAACCGCCAGCAACACCGGCAGACTGTGAAGCTGAATGGCCGAGTAGTAAATGGACTGAGAGACACAGGAGCCACTATGACACTGCTCTAAAAGAACTTAGTCTCGGAGCACCAGCACACTGGGGACACTGTGGCAGTGAGGGTAGCAGGGGGTGCTGTGTTTCGCTTACCTGTTGCCCGGGTTCATTTGGATTGGGGAGTTGGCGCTAGACACGTGGATGTAGGGGTTATGAAGGACTTGCCCGCGGATGTGCTTCTTGGGAATGATTTGGCCCCTTTGGTTTCGGCCTATGCCCCGATGGGCCCTGCGCACGTTAACCCAGTGACTACTCGTGCTCAGACCCGTGCTTCTGGAACCGGCCCACCTGCTGATGAGACCCAGGTAAGATCTCCTTCCTCGACTGGTACCTTAGATCAGGCCCCCTTAAGCTGGGATTCCCCAGAGGAGTTTGGGAGGGAAACCCGGGCGGACCCGACTCTCCAAAAGTACAGAGATAAAGCAGAGGCTGGAGAGGAAGGAGTAGATGGGGAGCGGTATGAGTGGGTGGGGGACAGGTTATATAGGATCCCTAAGCCTTCCCAGAAGAGTGTTGCCCCTCCGCCGAATCGACAACTAGTGGTACCTGCAAAGTATCAGCAGGAGATTCTGCGGATAGGGCATGATGTTCCGTTAGCTGGGCATCTAGGGTCCCGCCGCACAGCCTATAGGATCTCACAGAATTTATTTTGGCCCAACTTTAACCAGGCTGTGCGGATGTATTACAGGACGTGCGACACATGTCAACGGGGAGGAAAGCGGGGGGACCACCCTAAGGCTAGGCTATAATCGATGCCTATTATAGGGGAGCCCTTTTCCTGCATAGATGTTGACATTGTGGGTCCACTGGCCAGGGCTAGTCCATCAGGTAAGAAATATATTCTTAGTGTGGTGGACTATGCCACTCGTTATCCAGAGGCAGTAGCGCTGTCTAACATAGAGGCAGAGACGGTTGCTGATGCCCTGGTTAGAATTTTTACTAGGGTCGGGTTCCCTAACCAGGGAACCCAATTCACCGCTGTGCTCACCCAGCAGCTGTGGAAAGTGTGTGGCATTAAACCGTTGCTTAGCTCACCTTACCATCCACAGACTAACGGTCTCTGCGAGCGCTTTAACGGCACCCTCAAGCAGATGCTGAGGACCTTTACAGATACTTGCAGAGACTGGGAGAGGTTCCTGCCTCATCTGTTATTTTCTTACAGAGAGGTGCCCCAGGAATCTACTGGGTTCTCCCCCTTTGAGTTGCTGTATGGGAGACGGGTCCGCGAACCCCTAGATCTCATCCGGGGCCACTGGGAGGGGGAGACGGAGCAGGAGGGGACCCCCATAGTGCCATATGTTCTGGAACTCCGGGACCGCATGGAGAAACTGTCCCTGATGGTAAGGGAGAATCTCCAGGCGGCCCAGGGGAGACAGAAAAGATGGTACAATCAGGGTGCCCGACAGCGGGTCTTCCAGGTTGGGCAAAAGGTATTGGTGCTCAAACCTGTGAAGGCCAACAAGATGCAAGCATCTTGGCAGGGCCCATACAAGGTAGTAGCGCAGATCTGCGATACTACTTACTTGATAGCCATCTGTACAGATGAGAGGGTCCAGCGATCCTTTCATGTGAACATGCTAAAAGAGTACCAGGAGAGACCTGAGAACATTGCAGCAGTATGTGCTCCAGCTGCAGATGATTCTGAGAATCTACCCCTTCCCGATTTGTTAGAAAGGGACCGCCAGACTGACCTCACTACCCTTGTACAGCTAGGGGACAGGTTGAACCCCACAGAAAGGGTACAGGCGCAGCAGTTGCTATGGGAGAAACAGGCGACGTTCTCCCAGGAGCCAGGTTATACCCACCTAGCTACATAAGATAGAGACCCCTGGACAGACCCCCTTACGACAGCCACCCTATCGTATCCCTGAAGCAGTCCGAGAAGGAATACGGAAGGAGATACAGGAGATGACCCAGCTTGGGGTCATTGAACACTCTGACAGCCCTTGGGCCTTGCCTGTAGTCCTGGTGCCCAAGAAAGACGGGACCACCCGGTTCTGTGTGGACTACAGGCGATTCAACGAGCGGACCACCACTGACGCCTACCCGATGCCCCGGGTAGACGAATTACTGGATCGTATTGCCAGGGGGCGCTACTTGACCACCATAGACCTGTGTAAGGGCTACTGGCAGATTCCCTGAAATACGGCCGGAGAATTGCATAAGTCGAAGGGCATGACAAGATACTCATAGTGACCACGTCTTGTATTAAATGCAGTTCTCCATTCATGACCCTCCTTAATCCTTACCAAAGTGTAAGCACTCCTAAGGTCGAGTTTGGTAAACACCTTAGCGCCCTGGAGTCTGTCAAACAATTCTGAGATAAGGGGAATTGGATAAGCATTTTTGATGGTGATCTTGTTCAATGCCCTATAATCAATAAATGGTCGTAACTCTCCAACTTGGATACAAAAAAGAACTCTGCACCTGCAGGTGAAGAAGATTTCCGTATGTGACCTTTTTGTAGAGACTCTTTAATGTATTCCCCTTAAGGGGCATAGTGCCAGGTAACAAATCTATGGATTAATCATAAGATCTGTGAGGGGATAGCGTATCGGTGTGACTTTTACTAAACACTTCTTTAACCTCCCAGAACTGCACAGGAATTTCGGTAGGCTGAAGCATAGGAGTAGGTAGAGCAACGATGCCCACTCTTTTAGTAATGGGTAACATATAGACATGTGTAGTTTGTTTCATTCCGAATGTCAATTCGAACGAATTTCGGGCATTTCGGACATTCGTATACTTATGAATGTCCGAATAGCTGAATTGCCGAATTTCCAAAGTTGCCGAAGTCCCAAATTTGAGAATGCCGAACCGAATATTTCTCCCATGCACATCCCTAGTAACATACATCTCTCACTGCATTCCAGTATTTCACCCTTAGCCCAGTCAATATGAGGATTATGCTTAACAAGCAATGGGAATACTAGTATAATGGGACAAGAAGGGGAAGCAATTATCTGAAATGTAATGATTTCTTTATGTAACACTCCTATAGTAACAGTAATAGGCATAGTTTTGTGGTTAGTTAGAGGTTGAGAAAGAGGTCTCCCATCAATGGCCTCGACGGCCAAGGGTGATGATCTCTCCTTAATGGGTAGGAGGTATTTACTGTCAAATTGCATGTCGATAAAGTTTCCTGCAGCACCTGAGTCCATCGGGGCTTGACATGAAAAACTTTTCTTGTTGCATAGAGCAGTAATATTAAGGAGAAATCTGTCAGGATTACTAGTTGATCCAGCACGCAGAATAATTTCACACCTAGGACTAAGGATAACGTTTAACCAGACCTTAGAATGACCGGACTTAACCCCTTAAGGACGGAGCCAAATGTACACGTTGTGAACGAAACAAAATGTAAACAAAACCTGGCATTTGCGCTACATGTCTGTCCAACCGTAATACACCTCTTTCATAGTAAATGCACCCACCCTTATTATATATCATTTTATTCAGGGGAAACAGGGCTTTCATTTAATATCAAATATTTAGCTATGAAACATAATTTAATATGAAAAAAATGGGAGAAAATAAGATTTTTTAAAATTTTTTTAGTTCTACATGACATTTTAACTGTCAATGTCATAATACTGTTTGCTTTTACTGCAATAAAATACACATATTTGTATTCAGCAAAGTCTCACGTGTAAAACAGTACCCCTATGTACAGGTTTTATGGCGTTTTGGGAAGTTACAGGGTCAAATATAGCACGTTACATTTGAAATTGAAATTCGCCAGATTGGTTACGTTGCCTTTGAGACTTGTATAGTAGCCCAGGAATGAAATTTACACCCATAATGGCATACCATTTGCAATAGTAGACAACCCAAGGTATTGCAAATGGGGTATGTCCAGTCTTTTTTAGTAGCCATTTGGTCACAAACACTGGCCAAAGTTAGCGTTAGTATCTGTTTGTGTGAAAAATGCAAAAAAACGCCAATTTTGGCCAGTGTTTGTGACTAAGTGGCTACTAAAAAAGACTGGACATACCCTGTTTGCAATACCTTGGGTTGTCTACTATTGCAAATGGTATGCCATCATAGGGGTAATTTTCATTCTTGGGCTACCATAGGGTCTCAAAGGCACGTAACCAATCTGGCGAATTTTAATGTGAAAAAATGAAACGCAAGCCTTATATTTGACGCTGTAACTTTTGAAAACACCATAAAACCTGTACATGAGGGGTACTGTTGTACTCGGGAGACTTCGCTGAACACAAATATTTGTGTTTCAAAACAGTAAAAAGTATTGCAGCAATAATATCATCCGTGTAAGTGCTGTTTGTGCGTGAAAAATGCAAAAAACTTCACTTTTACTGGCGATATCATTGTTGTAATACATTTTACTGTTTTGAAACACTAATATTTGTGTTCAGCGAAGTCTCCCGAGTAAAACAGTACCCCAATTTACAGGTTTTATGGTGTCTTGGAAAGTTATAGGGTTAAATATAGTGCTAGCAAATTAAATTCCCTATACTTTCGGCATGGGTTGTCAGGCAGGTCCCGCTAATTGTAATTAATTAGGATACCTAATTATGTAAAAATATTACATAAATATATGTGTAGAATTAATATATGTATATATATACATATGTGTATATATACGTATATATATATAATTTTTAAAAATATTTTTATTTATATATAGGTGTATATATTTAGTGATATATATGTATATATTTATGTATATAGATATATATATTATTTCGTTCTACGTGTATTTTGATATAAATATATATATATATATTAATATCACAATACAGTTAGAACTAAATAACAAACATCTATATATTTTTTTATTATCTATTTTTAATTATTTTTTTAATTTTATTTTTTTTACGTATTTACATTTTTTTATATTATATATAAATATATATATATAACAATAATTATATATATATATTTAATCAGTATTAGTCTACGTGTAATTTGATAGTAATATATATAAATAATTATATATATTAATATTTAAATACACTTCGTGTATGTGTAAATGTGTGTGTGTGTGTGTGTGTGTGTGTGTGTGTATATATATATATATATACTTAGATGATATATATATAATATATATGATCTAAGTATATTTTATATGTAACTGTAATTTTTTTTTTTAACTAATATTTTATTTTTTTTACAGGAGAGGGGGCAGAGACAGTGTCAGCCAGTGATTTCACATCACTGGCTGACACACAGGATCAGTGATCACAGTGACTGCCTGTCACTGTGATCACCTCCTGCAGATTGGGTAATTGGCCACAGGGGGGAGTGCCTGGGTGGTACAAGCACTCCCTCCTTCCAATCTGCAGGGGGATCTTTGTGCCAGTTACATGTGTCAGCCAATAGGCTGACACATGTAACACTGATCGCAGTGACAGGCTGTCACTGCGATCAGAGCGCTCTGTCACTGCGATCTCAGACAGTGCAGATCGTGGTCACTGACCCCAGGGGGACTGCCTGGGGGGCCAGGTAAGTCCCCCGACCGCGATCTGCACGGGGTAGCCGCTGGCCACATGTGTCAGCCGATTTGAAATCGGCTGACACACGTTAAAAACTGATCGCAGTGACAGCCTGTCACTGCGATCAGTGACTGCAGATCGCGGTCACCGGCCACAGGGGGGGTTGCCTGGGGGGCCGGGCATCCCCCCCGACCGCGATCTGCAGCGGGCGACTAGCGCTGGCCACATGGGCGGCCATTAAAGTGAGGGCGTACTATTACGCCCGCCGGCGTTTAGAGCCGGCTCCTGCAGGGCGTAATAGTACGCCCTCCGTCCTTAAGGGGTTAACATATCCAAGAATAGTCAGAATACTTGCTGAGGTCAGGGATACAGAATGAGACACAATGTTGAGGGAAAGCCAAAAGTCAAGGATACCAGAAAACAGGGAAGTCAAAACGAAGCCAAAGTGAAATACCAGAAATAATACGATCAGGAACAATCTCTCGGATAACCATCAAAGGGAAACCACGACAGGGCAATGAGTAAAAGGAGATATGACTTTAAATAACCCTCCTGCAGATCCGATTGGCCGTAACCGGCCTTTGTCCCCAAAACGCACATGCGCGTCTTTTACGTGACGTCACACGCATGTCGATGCCGTCATTACCATGGACGGACATGGGGCTACAATATGGCATGGATTCGCAGTGGCCAGCGTCCACTGACATGCTGCAGAAGTCAGGCATACTGGCGCAGGACCGCTGAGCGGCACCTCTATTACCACTAGGAAGGCAATTTCCACTACAAACATCATAAGGTGAGCATAAATACGTGACAAAATCTACTTTGAGTAGTACCAGGGGACATATCGATCACACCCGAGACTGGTTCCCTTATGGTTCTTAGGTGCGCAAGTTTTCCGGACGTATGGGGAAAGCATTTCACATATGTCCTTTCTTGCCACAGTATAAGCAAAGGCCCTCTTTTCTCCTAAACTGTCTTTCTGCCTCTGACAATCTCATAACCCCTAACTGCATAGCTTCAGTTTCGGACTGCACAGGAGGGCCAGAAACAACAGGACTAGAGAAGCAAGGCGTCAGTGACATATTCATACGTCTGGTTCTATTTCTAGTTATCTCCCTCTTCCTAACTCGATTATCTATATGCATCATGTAAGTGATGTATTCATTTAATCTCCCTGGTAGTTCTTTGGCTGCAATATCATCAAGGATAGCTTTGAATAATCCCTCTGAGAATGCAGTGATTAATCCGTTATTGGCCCAGTCTACCTCAGAAGCCAAGGTGCGGAATTCTATGGCATATAGATACACATTAGGGCAGTGGAGGCGTTGATACACATTAGGCCAGTGGAGGCGTTGCTCTCCCTTCCTAATGGTGTAAACGTTCATTTGAATTCCGCAAGGGATTCCTGGTAATTATGGGCAACAGTCTTATTACTCTCCCATAATGGATTGGCATATGCTAAGGCTTTACATTGTAGTTGGTTCATTAAGTACCCAATTTTAGCTCTATCCGTGGGGAAGGACCCAAGTGAGGCTTCAAAATGGTACTCAATCTGATTAAGGAATCCCCAACATTCATTAATATTACCTTCAAAATGCAGGGTGCCCTATATACCATAGGTGTAGGTACTGTAGGTGAGGGTGTACCTGCCGAAGGGACCTCAGGCTGCCAATGAGCCGTACGTATTAGTAGCGTATTGAAAGCTTGGGCAAATTGATCATTATCATTCTCCTCTAGCTTTTTTTCACAAGCAACTATGTGTTAACATATATCTGCAGGATCTATGGCCATGTCAGGATTATATTGATCCAGCACACAGAATACTATCACACCCTAGAACTAAGGGTAACGTCTTACCAGGCCTTAAAATGGCCGGACTTAACGTACCCGAGAATAGTCATAAAACTAGCCAAGGTCGGGTACACAGAACGAGACACAGCGATAAGGAAAAGCCAAAAGTCAAGGGTACCAGAAATCAGGGAAGTCAAAACGAAGCCAAAGTCAAGAACCAGAAAAACACAATCAGGAACACACTCTCGGATAACCATCTAAGGGAAACCACGACAGGGCAATGAGCTAAGGAATAGGTGAGTTTAAATAACCCTGTTGCAGATCCGATTGGCTGTACCTAGCCCTTGACGCGAAAACATGTGTGTGCATCTTTTGTGTGACGTCACCCGCACGTCGATGTTGTCTTTTCCGAGGATGGGCGTAGGGCTATATAATTGCGTGGGTCCACATCGGCCGGCATGCACCGACATGCCGCAAATGCCAGGCATCAAAGCAGAAGACCACCGAGCGGCACTCCCCTCAATCTTCGGAAGGTAATTATCTCTATTTTTGCCACATGGAGACAAAGGATACGTGACATGTTTACTAACAAGTAGGAGTTAGAAAACCAGGAGTTACTTGGAGTGGTTTGTATACTGTGGAGAGTGGTTTGTATACTGTGGAGAGTGGTTTGTTTTTTATTTTTGTTTTTTTAAATTTCCTTTTTTTATTTTTATTTTTTCTGTGTTCTGGTTTCCCCCCCCCTTTTTTGTGTGCTGCTGCTTGATTGATTGGGGGAGTGTTTATTAATTACACCTGTGTGGGATTTGTATCCCATAAAGGCACACCCCTAACTCACTGAGCTTGCTCACATTATTTGAAAGCAGCCTCTATTAAGTAGACTCTTTCAAGTAGGAGTTAGAAAACCAGGAGTTGAAACAAACAAGGGGTTTAAACTATCAAGGTAATTGTTTTTATTTACTGTTTAAAGGGGAAATGAGTGTTAGCAAGATTGCTGGTTTAACTCAATGCACATCTTGTTGCATGTATGGATGCCTGGATGTACCCATCCAGGGTCCATACCTCTGTGATGGTTGTGTGTGAGTGGGTTCTCTGGAAGCTCAGATTGGAGATCTTGAGAAGCAAATCGCAACATTGAGGGAGATTGATAATCTTGAGAGGAGTCTACTGCTCACTGAGCAGAGTTTAGTGGGGACAGGTAGTGGAGAGGGAGGAGATAAGACAGATGGGGAACAGGTATGTAGCTGGGTGACAGTGGGGCGAGGAAGCAGGGGGGGAGGGAAGAGGAAAGGGCTAGCTAGTCCTGATTTGGTGCAACCTAGCAGATTTGCCCGTTTGAGGGAAGATGTTGGGAGCATCAGCTCAGGAGTAGCTGTATTAGAGGAAGCTGTTACTTCTAACAGCCGAGCTAACAGCCCCCCTAGTACGGGTGGGGATCAAAATGTAAGGATGGCAAGACAGGTTGTGGTGGTAGGGGACTCTATCATTAGGAGAGCAGATAGGGCAATCTGCTGCTCTGATTGGCTCAACCGGACAGTTTGCTGTCTCCCAGGTGCTCGGGTACGGCATGTTGCTGACAGAGTGGATGGATTATTGGGAGGGGCTGGGGATGACCCTGCGGTCATGGTCCATGTTGGTACCAATGACAAAGTAAGAGGAAGATGGAAGGTCCTAAAGAATGATTTCAGGGAATTAGGTAGCAAACTTAAGAAAAGGACCTCCAAGGTGGTATTCTGAGATATTACCTGTGCCACGCGCTACAGTGGAAAGGCAGCGGGAGATTAGAGAGGTCAATGCGTGGCTTAAGTCTTGGTGCAGGAAGGAGGGTTTTGGGTTTTTAGAGCACTGGGCCGACTTTGCGATTGGGTACAACCTTTATAGTGGTGATGGATTGCACCTAAACGGGAGAGGGTCTGCAGTGCTGGGGATAGGATGGCTAGAAGGTTGGAGGAGATTTTAAAC
>OW240913.1:163397637-163444820 GCA_933207985.1 Pelobates cultripes | reverse complement strand
GTGCCCAGTGCCACCACTCACTGGTGTCATAATAGCTTGCATTTAAAAACAAAAAACTTTTTTCACTGTTATAGATTGTGGGGATATTTATGGGATAATAATAGTAACAGTGAGAATTGCCCACTATTTCAATTCTCAGATCCCAAAGAACGTTTATCGTGTTAAGTGGAAAGTATTTCATATAAATAATCACAATGTATAAAAATAGATTTTTATTTATGATAACAAATTAATAATAATAATATTATATGTAACATGCATAACAATAATCAATGAATATTCAGTACAAAGTTATATGCAATACAAAGAAATGGGTATTACGTTTCAATGGCTAAATAGCATTTCCTGTCAAGAATTCTGACGATTTATGAGGTATCTTTAACACAGGCTGAAAGTGAAACCTTTCACACAGAGAACAGAATTCCTCAGAGTGCAGCGTAAGGTCGTAAAGTTTAGCAGACAGTTAGAATAACCCTTTCAATGCTGGCTAGATCTCCTAGGTAGTTAAGATCTATTCTTATGTAATTTTAAAATGAAATAACATTTAAACCAGTTTAAATTCATTTTCTTAAACCATCCATAAGAGAATTTACTACATTATATAAGCAGATTTTTAATTTGTCTAAAAGATATCTATCTTAATTTAGAGCAAATCAATACACCTGGATAAAAACAGCGGTATGCTAACACGCGATAATATCACATCAATATATAATCATTCTTAATTCCACCTGCAGAATGGAATGTTTATAACTATATATTCTTAGTTAACTAAGATTTCTTAATATGGAAATCTGACCGTGCTTTATCCAGTCATATATAATGCTATTAATACATTTTAATTAAATTAATTTAATTAAATGAACCCAGTATAATTACCAGTTGAGTAGATATTTCATCCGATTGGTAGCCTCAGGAACTTATTTGGATGTCTCTCTCTGCATGGAGGTTGGAGTCCCCAAACTTCCAATTCCTCTCTCCTCTTTTTCTTTGCATCTCTTGCATCTGCCTCCTCTTCCCGTATCTTCTCTCTTGTATCTCTCTATCTTCCCTTTGTCTTAACTTTTAAAGGGCCAGACTCTCTGTACGTCATCAGTTGATAACCCAATAGAAGCAATAGAGGTGTGGTTATCTTCCAGATCGCAAATTAGTTATTTGGTCTGTAGAGGGCAGTCTTGTCCCACTAAACATACCTATCCAGGAAAGAGTTAACTTTTCCTGGTGACTATTTTGACGTCATTTTGCGTTATCTTTATAGCGCCATAATTTAAAATTTCAAAGGGTTTTCTTAAATTTTGTCCAGACTTAGCGTCTGCAATTCCTGCCATAATTTCTGATATGACAGATCATGAACTAAGTTTACCCTTTTCCATACAATGGTACCTTATATGTATAGACAGTAAAATTAAATTATTTAATCTTCTCTGTCACAATTGTCTGGGTTTAGATTTGATTATATTCTATTAGCATTAGACAATCTGTCCAACCCCCTTCCTTATCACTTGGCTTGTATATACTATGCATTCCTGAGCTCTGGGAAAGTGGTTAGCTTACAGATAGAAATATAGTGTCTTTCTGTTAACTTGAAATAACAAAATGGAGTCTGGTCTGTTCAGAGTGACTCAGAATATACACTTTTAGTTTCTATCATAGCACAAAATGTCTGCCGATATAAATACTCTGACATAACCCCCCTTTAGTGCATTTCATAGCCAAAATTAATTTAGCTTATGAATAAGCACTATAGAAGTTATCAGACATATTGTGCAATCACATCATTTCTAACATAGGCCCGTGCGTGGAATGAACATTTTTGTATATATTTGTACCTGTAAAAGTTTTGAACTTTACGCTTAGTACAATCAACCATAATATCATTATTACATAGTACATTATTTTCATTTGAAAAATGTTTTTGGGAGTTACATATGGTATGGTCAATAAAAAGCAAATCTCCATACGTTCCGGATCAATTAAGAGAGGTATAGCGCTCCCCATCTCAAAGGCCAGATTTAATTGCATAGGCTCAATTGTCTCTCCATCCACATTGGCAAGCATCGCATGAACAATATCCTTGGATACAAAATACAGAGGTATGCGTCCCCCTGCCAATTCGATCATTCCAGTTTGCACTTCGTCAAGAAAAGCAAGTGTGTGGAACAATATTGGGTCATGCAGAAATAGAAGTTCACGCTTAAATAAGTCATGACTTTGGTGCAACTCAGTGGATTTGGCAATTAACTCCGAATGCAAATTTGTTGTAACAACTGTGTCTTCCACAATAGTTAACACGTCTTGGAGAAGTGTTCTTTGCTGTTGTATCACCTGATGAATATCGTTAATGTGTTGCTTTAGCGCATAGATTTCAATATCCAGCTTTTGGACAGTAATAGAGTTGGCTGCAGATATTCCAGTTGCGACAACTGCACCGACAGTGGCACAAACTAATGCAACAATTATAGCGGTGAGGAACCTTTTGGGTCGGTTGCTCATCGGAATAGAACTGGATACAAATGGTTTCCGGGCTTGCTCCAAGATGTTTCGCACACGGTCCTGTGCTCTTTGGAGGTGCATCTGGTACCAAGTCTGTAACTCAGGAAGCTGCATCGATGAAATGTTGTATGCCTTCTCGATGGAAATCTTGGGGTCCAAGCTGACGAACACACGTCGGGTCAGGATCCTCTTCTCTGTTAAGATGAACCCTGGTGTCTCTTGAATCAGGATGCCGGAGGATGGTCCCATCTCTGCGATCGGGTCGGTCCGTAGCTCTTGGCACAGGAGCAGTACGATCCAGAAACACGCCACATCCTTCTTGGACATCTTTCGACAGTCACGGATCAGGAACTCGTTTCAGACTTATCTACTAATGATTCAAGGTTTGTTAAGCATACAAACTTATAACAGTGTGACATCACTTGGCCTAGGACAACACATTATTACGATTCATCAACATATGTATTCTGTCTAATTCTATTTTTATAACTTCATCCCTCACTACATTTATTACTGACTCTTCAGCAATTTGCCTATAGCAGTTAAACAAGCTAGTAACCTGCTTATAAAATGTAGTTATTGGATGGCAAGGAAATGGTTAATGACATGAACGTACATGAGATCATGGCACATCACAACAATTCACATCATACGATACCACGTGAATCAAGCATTCATCCAGGTTAGTCGTTCACCCTTCTGCGTCTGAATCCACACCTATAATCCTTAATTGAGATTTAGGATGACAAGCACGCAACTGGTTAATGTGAACCCACTTTTCAATAAAATCACCATCCTTAGGAATTTTTATCTTGTACGCTACAGGGGAAATTTTGTCAATGATGACATATGGCCCTTTCCAAGAAGGTAAAAATTTCTTTTCCTTGACTTGATTTCGCGCAAAGTTATACAGATAGACTTGATCTGTGATCTCATATTCCTTTTTCGTGGTTTTTAAATCGTAATAGGTCTTAACCCCTGTCGCTGCTTTTTCTAGATTCTTTTGGGCAAAAGCAAATGCATGCTGTAAATGCTTGCGCAAATCTTCGATATACTGATGCGTAGTGGCAGCATTGATCAAGTTATGATCCGAAGTACGATATAGTAAATGCTGTGGTAAAACCATCTTTCTTCCTGTCATCAATTCAAAAGGTGACAATTTGGTAGCAGTGCTAGGTGTAGCTCTAATCGCCATTAAAACTAGGGGCAATTTAATGTCCCAGTCTTTACCAGACTCCTTAACATATTTCTTTAGAATATTAACGATAGACTGGTTATATCGCTCTACCCCCCCGCTAGACGCAGCGCGGTATGCAATATGTAGCTTTCGTTTAACACCTAGAATGTTCCACATCTTAGCCATTACTTCGCTGGTAAAATGACTACCTCTGTCTGACTCAATTCTTTGAGGCAGACCGAACCTGGAAAAGACATGGTTAATCAACAAAGTGGCGCACACGGTACTCGTGTTCTCTTTACAAGGCAAACATTCTATCCACTTTGTGTACATACATGTAACGGTTAACATGTATTTGTTACCTCTTGAAGATCTTGTTACAGGACCTATAAAGTCAATTTGAATATCAGACCAGGGTAATGACACCCCCCTCTTCTGAAGTGGTGCACGATGGGTTGGACCATGGGGTTGATATTGCGGACAAATCAAGCATCCCTGACAGTATGTCTTAACATCCCTTAACATGTGTGGCCAATATGCATAATCACGCAATATCTCATATGTGATCTTATCACCACGATGCCCAGATGTAGGTGCATCATGTGCGTGTTGGAGCATTAACCCTCTGTATACAGTTGGGACTACCCATTGTTGTATACCATGTTTAGAAGTTCTGACCAGTAACCCATCCATGATACTAAATTGGACTTTATATCTCATCAAGATTCGTAAATCTTCATTATCTTTGCAATCCTCATCTGTGATGGGATTGGTAGTAGGGTCTTCTATATGTCTATAGAAAATACCTATGATGGGATCGTTCTTTTGACTAGTAATCAGGTCCTCACTAGGAGCTTCTTGACTCCATTGCACGACATTTAAGTCGGCATTATCTCTAGCCTGTCGTCTGTTATGGCTTCAACATGAATTGAACCCATAAGATCATCAATGTTTAGGATTTCACCATCGATGGCAGCTTGTTTTGCCAGTGAATCGGCTAAGTCATTACCATCCTTGTCAATACCTTCTATTTTAGAATGGCCTTTGGTTTTCTTCCAATATATGGTTAAACCATTTTCCTTAACCAACTCATCATTTTACAAAACAATTTCCCATGTTTAACAGGTTTGTTATTGCTTTTCAGCATTTGGTTACGTTTCCAGCTAGGCAGATATTCGACGAAACTGTTGCGAACATAGTTGGAATCAGTTATAATAACAAATTCTTTGATACTATATTCTATTGCCATTTGAATGGTCTTATATACTGCACAGAGTTCGGCTATCTGACTGCTTTTGGGACCAATATTGTATCCTATAGATACATTGGGATAATCACCTGTCCAGGCGATTCCGATACCTGCAACTAACTTCCGCTCAGCACCAACGACGTGGTGATATGAACAACCATCAATGTATACCCACGGTAGTGGTCGACAGTATTCCTCGTCATAAACTTTATAAGGAGATAGCAATTGCTCTTCTAGGAAATCATCTCCGGTGTCATTATCATCCAGAGATGGAGCAGTACAGTCATGTAATTCTGCTAAACCTTGGGCAACTGGGCTTCTCTTATTATGTTTATAACGGACTTCTAACGGCCATCCCTGTAAGGATAGAGTCCATGCAGTAATCCGACTGTTAGAGAGATTACCGTCTCTAATTCTTTCACTCTGCAGATACTGTAGAGGTTGGTGAGCTGTTTCTACAATTATTTTCTCACCTTGGATATAGCTACGAAAATTTTGTAGTGCCCAGACAGTCGACAATAACGCCTTCTCACACGTGTTGAATTTAACTTCAACAGGTGACAAAGTCTTGCTAGCATATGCAATAACCTTGTTTAAACTGTCCTGCTTCTGATACAGAACAGCACTGATGCTTAAATCGGTATAACCTGTCTCCAGATAGAAGGGTTTACCCCCCTCTGGGTATGCTAAACAGGGTGCCTGAGTGAGCTTCCTCCTCAGTTCACTTACTGCTTGGTCCTGAGGCTCCCCCCAGTTCCAGGTAGTTTCCTTTTTAAGCAGGTATAAGAGTGGTTTAGTTATTTCTGCATAGTTATCTATAAACTTACGGGAGTAGTTAGTCATACCAAGGAACGATCTTAATTCCCTGATGTTTGAAGGTGTTTTAGCCTTGAGTACGGCTTCAACCTTCTTCCTCTGGGGATTTAATCCTTCAGAAGTTACCTCATGTCCGAGGAAATTGACATGGGTGCGACACCATTGTGCCTTTTGTAAAGACAGTTTAATCCCTGCCTCTCTTAACTGAGTGAGAACATGTCTAATCTCTAAGATATGCTTATCAAAGGAAGTGCTTTTCAGCAAGACATCGTCGACATATGATAACGTTCCTCTCTCGAGTGCGTCAGGCATAGCTTTATGCATGAACACAGCAAATTCATGACCAGAGTTTATATAACCGAAAGGCATACGGGTCCAGGTATACTGCTGCTTTCCAAATGTGAAGGACAATTTGTATTGGTCTTCATTATGGACTGGTACAGTCCAATATCCCTGCGCACAGTCAATGGCAGTGAATATTTTGGATCCCTGCATTTGTACCAAACATTGGTCTATGTATGGTGTTGGCCAACCAGACATATAGACGCGTTTATTTAGCTGTCGTAAGTCAGCGCATAAACGCCATTGTCCATTAGGTTTCAGAATCCCCAAGATCGGATTATTATACGAACTGTGCACTGGACGTATAATGCCCCTTTCCTTTAAATTCTGAATGATGTCTTGTAGACCATCATATGACGCTAATGGGAGTCTATATTGTTTGATAAATACAGGTGGTAAATTTGGATCAGTTTGTATTCTGGCTACGTGGAGGTTAGTTAACCCACAGTCGTAGGAATCTTTGGCAAAAATATCTTGGAATTCCAAAAGGATTTCCTTTAGCTGTTGCCGCTCAGCATCGTTGGAGCAACCGTCAGCTAAAGATATTTGCTCTTCTAGCCTTTCCTGAAATCCTGGAAAGATTTCAGGCTGGCCTATCTCATAAGCTTCTTCAAGCCTAGAAGTTAGGTCAGTTCGGTGTTGACTTACCTTTTCTCTTTGGTCGTGATACTCTTGTGATTCCTGCTCATTGAGCGGATGATCGAAGGTAATTGATGCTTCTTCGATTTTACACGAGCCTTCTTCAACGTTGAAGGGATATACAGATAGGATAGTGAATAATCCTTCTGGGGAGGAATGGAATATTTGATCGACAATTTCGTCCTCAGTTAAGTATTCTTCAGGGATGAGGCCTATAATTTGGTTTTGGAAACCAAATGTATAGTACTCAGCATCCAATGCTAGACCTAATAATGTTCCTTTTGGTAAAGTAACACTATTGGGTGTAACATTGTTGACCATGATATAGGTGGGATTCTTACCAATACTTACCATTGGTGTATGTGTTACCACCATCCCTAATTGTTGTATCTTGTTGGATAAACAGATTAGGGCATCAGAGTTTTCCAATCTCTGACCCTCCTTGACCTGTAGGGGTAAAAGAAAATTACTTTTCCCCTGTGGAATGGTTATGTCATCAGGAACTTGGATACTTACCGCATATGGGAGTATTTGTCCTGATTTCAAGGCGTTTTCCTCGTGAAGGTATCCACAAGGATTACCTTTTAACCTTGTCCACAAATTGGAATTAATCAGATCAAGGTGTATGGCAAAGCGATGTATGACATCATTGCCAACGTAAACCTGATAGCGAGGTTCGTCTATCACTAGGAATAAATGTTTAACTGTCTTATTTCCGATGGAAATAGATAGTAAACATTTTGCTATCACATTGTGACTCTCTGATTCGCCATCCAGATTCTGGATCCACCTGTCATGTGGGGAAGCGTACCTGATCATTTTAGGATTAGCGATCTGCTTTAACAGACTTCTGCTAATATAGCTGTTCTCACTCTGTAAGTCCAGCTTTGCATTCCTACTTCTTCCTAAGTCATGTATTTGCATAGGAAAGAATAAGTTATTAACCCTTTCAATTCTGGCAAGGAATTGAGCATGACCTGCCAGATCTACAGATTCAACATAGTCCCTGTGGAGAGAAATGGTTAAAACATCACCTTCCAGAGAGACATTCTGGATCCTCTCTGGAGCAATTCTTATGGAATGCTCATCTACAGGTGCGATTGCATCATTCACCTGCAGGATAGTCACGTCAGGTGACTGACTATTTCTAAAATGTACCTCAATCGAGTCAGGTCTTTCTTCTATCACATGGCAGTTACGATCAGATTGAACATGTGATTTCTCATAGGTTATGGGAACCTTAGCTTGTGACCATACAATTCCATTTACACAGTCAATAATTGTGTTAAGTCTTCTGAGTATGTCTATACCCAGAATCAGTCGGTCATAGGGGAGATCTACCACTATCACCGGGTGTCTAAAGGTTTTGTTACCTATTTTAAACTTTAACCAGGTATTGCCAATAACATGAAGGGCATTTCCTCCTACACTCAACAGAGCATTGGGGAAACCTCTTAGCTTCGGCTTATCCGTTGCTAAGTCCATTACCTGCTGGAAGTAGGTATTGGATAAGATAGTGGCTTGTGAACCAGTATCTATTAACCCTTTAAAAGGCTGGGGTAGCGAATCCTGTATTTCTACAGACATGTAGTACCTTCCTTCATGTTCTTCTAATTCACATAAGAATTTAGAATGTGTCAACATATTACTTGTTTTCCATACATTACCTGTCACAGCAGTAGTTTCTACCTGTACTGAGGAATGCTCAGTCTTACCCACAGGCCCATCCTTTTTAGGAATATCTTGAACTGTCAAGCGGGAACTAGTGGTCGGCATCTCATCAGTTAACCCTTTCAGGTCTGGATCCTGGAAACTAGTGGCTGCTGGGGCTATTTTAGCCTTTGGCTGAAATGAAAAAACAGAGGAACACGTTGCGCCTCCTTCACCCGAAAGTGAAGTGACGGGATAGGCAATAGGTTTCCTAACACAACTATTGTTTGTTTGACTATGAGTACCTGGAAAGGAAACAGGGTTAGGCATTACATCTACTGATAACCTAGCCTGTTTAGTCACAGTGGCTATTATTGCTGCGGCACCTGTTGTTGTTGCTGCGGTTGCACAGGTAGTTCTGCAATTGGAGCTATCCCTAAAAAAGGATTGAGAGCAAAGACTTGGTTGATCTTTGTCATTTCCTCCATTAATTTGCCCATCTGGTCTGTCAATTGACCAACCTGACGACGCAAATTATTTCCCCCATTGCCGTTTTGTCTTTGCCCATTAGAATTTGGTTGGGATGGCTGAGACTGTTGGGAGTTATTGGAAGCAGATTGGTTATTTCTGTTTCCATATCTCCTATTTCCCTGAGGATTCCTTCTCCATTGGGAATTGCCTTGGATCTTATTAACCCAGGAGCGTTTATTCCCATTGGCTTTGGATCTTTCAGAGTTATTGGAGGAATTTGCAGAATTGCTTCTAGCGTTTTCCTGTTTCTGAGGTTTTGGTGTTTTCAAAACCTCGGAATAGGTCCTCTTTTTCTGTTGGGTTTCTAAACCTAACTGAATTTTAGTCTCTGACACCATTTTATCACCAGGTTTCTTAACCTTTGGCTGATTTTCGTCATGTGCATGGTGTATAGTGTACAACTTCATGCATTGACTGACTAGCCATTCTAATGGTAACTTACAATCGTAATCTCTTGCGAGATTCATTTGTATGTTTACTGGCATGGCATGAAAATACAGATCTTTGAAGTCTGTGCTTTCATACCTGGGTTTCCTTTGGGCCACGGAGTATGCATTTTTAAGAATTATTAAAAATTCTCTGGGGCTTTGATCTGGACGGCACTTTAAGTTATAAAGCGCCTTCTTTGCAGAGGCAATGGTTTTATACTTACCATATTCCATGATTATTTCATATTTCATCTTGGACCAGGACATTAACTGTATAGCTTGAAGACTTTCTAGATAAACACGACACATTGAATCAAAGGTCCATGTAATGAACCATTTCTTATGAATGTCATCATACATACCCAATGAATTCATTGCTCTATCATAATTTTCCAGATGTTCAGATATGTTTCCTGAACCTCTAGAAAATTGTGGGACAGTCTCTCTAAGGAATTTGATAACCTTTGGTGTTTCATAAACAGGCGTCGTTGATTTACGATCTCTGTTTCTGTGTTTGGGTAAACGTCTATGCGATCTGTCTGCTGAAGAGGAATTAGACCCGTACAACAGTGCAGATGGCATATCAGTTACATGGCCTTCAGAGTGGATAGTGCAATCACTTTCACTCCCATCACTCTGAGCTTCTTGTTCACTGTCACAACTCTGATCTGCATCAGAATTCTGCCAGTGTACAGAACCATGTCTGTTTTCATTCCTATCACCTTGAATCTGATTCTTTCTGTCAAGCTTGGCCAGGACAGTCTTTTCAAACTGTTCTGCCCAAGATTGCCAAGAACCTACAGGTGTTTTCTCAGAATTACTCACCTCTTTTCTTAGAGATTGTTTTATGAAAACCTGGTCTGGTGTGTGAATATCAGGGAATTGAGAAGAATCACTTGGGTCTTTTCCCAGTAATTCTTCACTTCCCTTTTGATATTCATCTAGCTGCATCTGTATCTGTTTTATCTGTTCATCATAATCATCCACCATTTTGCTCATTCTTTCCAGTTTATTAAAAAGGTCAGAGTTTAGAGCCCGAAGGAGATTATTTTCATCAGACAAAGTTTTGAACCTTCCTTGTTCGAGCACCAGGTCTTTCTGACACTCGTCCAATTTACGTTCTATCTCATTATGCTTTTTTAACATAATAGAATAACCCAATATGAAAAACGGGCATGATTTGGTAACAGATCGCATTGTAGACTCTTCATCTATTTGGCTAAGATATTTAACCATAGGTGAATCAGCCGATCTATCGTGAATTGAATCATCAACCTGTTTTTTTATTTGTAGTATCCATTCTGGATAATCAACTTTAATATTTAGATACTGATATATGATGCTTAAGGGAAAACCTTGCATTTCCGCTAACTTCTTCCCATTCTCTGATTGAGATGAAGCGCTAGATTCAGCCATATTTCTATACAGTGATTTAATCTCAATACAAAACTCTTTTCTATATCAAGATTAAATTGCATGAATTACACCAATATTATTATTATATATGAAATACAATTTCAACTTAAACGATCTCAGCACCGTGCCTCCAATATGTGGGGATATTTATGGGATAATAATAGTAACAGTGAGAATTGCCCACTAATTCAATTCTCAGATCCCAAAGAACGTTTATCGTGTTAAGTGAAAAGTATTTCATATAAATAATCACAATGTATAAAAATAGATTTTATTTATGATAACCAATAATTAACAAATAATATTATGTAACATGCATGACAATAATCAATGAATATTCAGTATAAATTGGTATGCAATACAAAGGAATGGGTATTACGTTTCAATGGCTAAACAGCATTTCCTGTCAAGAATTATTTATGACTATCTTTAACACAGGCTGAAAGTGAAACTTTTCACAGCGAAGAACAGAATTCCTCAGAGTGCAGCGTAAGGTCGTAAAGTTTAGCAGACAGTTAGAATAACCCTTTCAATGCTGGCTAGATCTCCTAGGTAGTTAAGATCTATTCTTATGTAATTTTTAAATAAAATAACATTTAAACCAGTTCACTAGTCATTTTCTTAAAACAATCCAATAAGAGAATCTACATATTATATAAGCAGATTTTTAATTTGTCTAAAAGATATCTATCTTAATTTAGAGCAAATCAATACACCTGGATAAAAACAGCGGTATGCTAACACGTGATAATATCACATCAATATATAATTATTCTTAATTCCACCTGCAGAATGGAATGGTTATAACTATATATTCTTAGTTAACTAAGATTTCTTAATATGGAAATCTGACCGTGCTTTATCCAGTCATATATAATGCTATTAATACATTTTAATTAATTTAATTTAATTAAATGAAACCAGTATAATTACCAGTTGAGTAGATATTTCATCCGATTGGTAGTCTCTCTGCATGGAGGTGTTGGTTAGAAAGTCAGTAAATTCTAAGTGTTAGAGTTTTAGGAGTAGAGTGTTAGTCTCAGATGTTGTCCGAGTTGGAGTCCCCAAACTTCCAATTCCTCTCTCCTCTCCTTTGCATCTGTCCTGCATCTGCCTCCTCTCGTATTTCGTATTTTTCTATCTTCCCTTTGTCTTAACTTTTAAAGGGCCAGACTCTCTGTACGTCATCAGTTGATAACCCAATAGAAGCACTAGAGGTGTGGTTATCTTCCAGATCGCAAATTAGTTATTTGGTCTGTAGAGGGCAGTCTTGTCCCACTAAACATACCTATCCAGGAAAGAGTTAACTTTTCCTGGTGGCTATTTTGACGTCATTTTGGCCTATCTAGATAGTGGCTATAACTTACGTATCCTTCAAAGATAAAAGGGGTTCTTAAATTTTGTCCAGACTATGTGTCTGCAAATCTGAGTTTTTTTCTGATATGGCAGATCATGAACTAAGTTTACCCTTTTCCATACAATGGTACCTTATATATATAGACAGTTAAATATTAAATTATTTAATCTTCTCTGTCACAATTGTCTGGGTTTAGATTTGATTATATTCCTCTTATCACTTGTTTATACTATGCATTCCTTAGCTCTGGCAAAGAGGCCAGTCTTACAGAAAGAAATCCTGTGTCTCTTTGTCTTTGTTAACTTGGAATAACAAAATGGAGTCTGGTCTGTTCAGAGTGACTCAGAATATACACTTTTAGTTTCTATCATAGCACAAAATGTCTGCCGATATAAATACCCTGACAGGTGGGCCAGTGCGGCCCTGCACAGGAGTATTTAAAAATGCCTAGATGTTGCCCACTGAGCAAAGAGAACAGGATTGAAGTAATGTGCCTGGCACATTAACAAACAGACTGATTATTTCTCTGTGGCACTGGGCTCAGGGCAGGGTACAAAAATGTAGTATAGCACCCACAAAAATAATCGCTGTAGTTTGCAGATTCAACACCAGAATTCTTTTCTAATCTGTCCCTCACAGCTGCATCATCCTCTCCCTACACTAATAGTGCTGCACGTCAGATGAGTGGTTATGTCACTCCAGCTTATATAGAGGCTGGGTCACATGCTGCACTGGCCAATCACAGGCATGCCCCCGGCTGTTGGAGGAGCCTATTTGCCAGCCTCCTTCCTCATGTCTATGGCCCTGGGCTGTATTGACATTTAAAAAGACTATGTGGGGCTTATTGGCTTCTAAATACTGTTTCTGCCCATTTGAATCCATGGGAAGGTGTGTCTCTTCCCCTCCCCCGTTTTCCTGTCTATTGTTCTCCAGCAGGGCGTTGTCCCAGGCACACTGCCAAACCAGTTGGAACTGACTGCTTTTGTCCCTCCTTGGTCTCTCAACAGCCCCCTTGCTATGCTTTACCCCATGGCAAATTTACTTTGTTCGTGGGAGCCGAGCGCTGTTCACCTATATTGGGCGCTCATATCCGAGCCATCTGGGGATAGGTTAACTGTGGGGGGTTCTGTGTATTATAAGATTTATATATTTTTATGTACTTTTATGTATTTTTGCTGTTAGTGTAAAATTTTGATATTTTCTGTACCTGGAGATAATTGAGTTTACTGAATGCCTTAAAGGACCACTACAGTGCCAGGAAAACATACTTGTAAACATACTGCTATGTTTATTGAAAAAAGGGGTTAACCCTAACTGGACCAGGCACCCAGACCACTTCATTAAGCTGAAGTGGTCTGGGTGCCTATAGTGGTCTTTTAAGCCAATTATCTCCAGGATAGAGAGGAGGGATTTCATTGTGTATGTAGGATGGTTATTATGTTAATTAGTGTTCCCATTGGTTTGTGTCCCTTTTTGTCACAGTTTACCACCAGGTCTAGGGGGTGTGCCTCTGGCCTGAAAACTTGTATATAAGGAGTAATAAACGCTCATTGGAGTCAAATCATCTTGTACCTTCATGAAGTTTCGGCTCATGTTTGGGGGATTGGAGAACTACACTCTGGGGATTGCTATAATCACTATACTCCCCAGGGTATGATCACTAAGCTCTCCTAAGAGCTTGTTCCTGCTCTCTGAAATTCGGAGAGGTTGACCTACTGGAAGCTGGACCCTGGTCTTGGGTCCAGAGTGGGTGGAGATGGCGAGACCCCAACCAAGCTGTGGCGGTTTGAGGGAGTCTACAGTGGCTATGGTGTCTGGTGGAGTGCTTGGAGTCCTTGGTAAGCACTAGGAGCATCCACCAACAGAAGGTACTCAGTTGGGATGCAAGCGGTTCCGTTACACATATGTAGGAATAGGAACACAGTGGTGTAAGATGTTCTTGATATACGGTAACTGGTATATTCAATGCAGTGTAAACATAAACTATCATAGGGCAATATATACACGTAAAATAATTTGGAACACTCACAATGTTTAGAACCCTTATGAGTCCTCTCTAAACTGCAGGCATTTCATCTGTATAATTATGTAAATGTGGAAGAACGTGGTTATCAGCAAAATTCTGCATGGTTTTACCTGTAGCATTTAAGCGCATTGAGCAGGGCCCTCAACCCTTCTGTTCCTGTGCGTCCATTTGTTTAGTTACAGTTATGTGTCTGTTAGTCCACCCGTTGTAGAGCGCTATAGAATTTGCTGGCGCTATATATATATATAAATAATAATAATAATAATAATGAAGCATAGGTCATGCCAAACTAACTTAATTGCATTCTACGAAGAAGTCATTGGAAGTATAGATCAGGGTGTTGCAGTGGATTTGATCTATTTGGTGTTTGATACAGTTCCACACTATAGATTAGTGTTCAAACTCAAATAAATTGGTCTAGATGAAAATTCTTGTTCTTGGGTTGACAAATTTAAACCTCTTTAGTTTAGAAAAATCTTGTCTGAATTTTTTCTAGTGCCATATCTTTTTTTTTTTTTTCGTACAGGTTACAAATATAGTACTGCATATTCAAGGTGTGTATAGCAAAGGTAAACCTACACCAATATAGAATAATGGATAAGTCCAAGAAATTACTTATCCAATACAAATTAAAAACAGCTTCCTTCTGATAATCTACAGAAAGGTAAAACAATATAATAGTGGAATACAGTTAAAATAGATTGCTGTGTGCTAAATTCAATTGCGCTCACTAGATGGAGACTTGGAAATTGCCTTAGGGTGCCTCCCGTTGGATGATTGGGGGAGTGATCCAGGGTACACTCTCAGCTTTTGGATGATGACACCACAAAATGGAAAGATGGACTCTTAAAAAATGAAATAAAATACAATAAAAATGTTCCTATGCGTTTCATCTCGCAAGACACTTCGGCAGGGACACAACAATAAAAATATAATAAAAACAATCTGAAAGCGGCATATACCTTCCTTCCCCCACCCCTCCTCAGTCCTTCATATATATGCCATCCTTGCATCTCATTGGTGGTTCTGTGGGTGTTTCCAACAATATTCCGCAGTTTTGACTTGTCAAAAATCAAATTTTCCCATGTATTCCTTGTTCAATTGACCTCATTTCTGTGCGTCACTTCCAGTAGTCGCGTCTGTATGACGTGTTCCAGTCGACGGCCATCATGCATTCAATGCTTGTAAGTTGTCGCCAGGGTTAGGACATATAAGCTTCTTTCTTTAGTGGAGCATAAGGAAGCCTTAAAGGCTCAAAAGGGACAAGTGTCAGAAATAAACAGCAGCATGTAACTGCATCAGTAACCAAGTCCCAATTGTTTAAATAGAGCCCAAAGCTGCCTGGCAGTATCTCTCTGGATAATTTAAGCTGATTTATTAGGGGAATGGGAATGTTATTTTTGTTCCAGGTGTTTCTGTTTGGAACATATTAATATGACCAGAATTTTTTTCCCTCTCTATAATGCTGTTATAAATCTCCTCTCTTCTGTTTGATTAGTTTCAATACCCAGAGAGAACTCACATGCACAAGCCTTGGCTCTACCTGTCTATGAATTGTAAAGAGCTTAAAATCATCATAAAACCAAGACATGTCAAAGCCCTTAGAGTGGAGAGACAGGAGTGGGGACACTTTGCTAAAAAAACACTATGTACACTTGTAATAAATATACAAACATAAATGAACTTGTTCTTCCTGAACTAAATGTATATATATATATTACGAGCAAACTGAATAAATATTGTCAGTTTTTCCAAGTATAGTAATTACTATTTCTATTTCCACTGATAGGTCAAACCAGGTATCTACTACAATTTCAATATCACAACCTTAATGTAGATAAGTGAGGCTTTATGGACTAAATCTCATTTTGCAAATTAAGGTAAAAGGGAGTATACCTAATTTTGCTAGTGAAGGGGATAAAGCACACAAAAAACTCAATTTTCTTCAGTCACCATGACATCCAATAGTCGTTTTTCTTATCTATTACAAAAATATTGTCATTTTTCTAAGTATGGCAAACAATAATTTATTGTAACCGATTTCCTTTAACCCACAGTATATTTCTTTCAGGTGTATTTGCCCAGAGTGGTACTACTGAAAGTGGTGACAAGAACAGAAATCTATGAAGCAAGGCTATGAAGAAATCTTTTAATCACAGAACCAAGGAGTCTAACTTTGAAAAATCAAGCAAAACAGATTACCATATGTTCTCAAATGAGATCGTAAACATGAACCCCAAACCATTCTCATGTTCTGAATGTGGGAAATGTTTTAGGCAATACTCCAAACTTCTTACACATCAGAAAACTCACACAGGAGAGAAGCCCTTCTCATGTTCTGAATGCGGGAAATGTTATAGCTGTAACTCAACTCTTATTGCACATCAGAGAACTCACACAGGAGAGTACCCATTCTCATGTTCTGAATGTGGAAAATGTTTTAGCTATAACAATACTCTTATTGTACATCAAAGAACTCACACAGGAGAGAAACCGTTCTTGTGTTCTGAATGTGGAAAATGTTTTGTCTGTAAACAACATCTTATTAGACATCAGAGAATACACACGGGAGAGAAACCATTCTCATGTTCTGAATGTGGAAAATGTTTTCGCTATGGCTCCACTCTAATTGCACATCAGAGAATTCACACAGGAGAGAACCCGTTTTCATGTTCTGAATGTGAAAAATGCTTTGTTACTAAAGCACATCTTGTCTGTCATCAGAGATTTCACTCAGGAGAGAAACTTATCTCATGTTCTGAATGTGAAAGATGTTTTGTCGCTAAATCAAAGCTTGTCCGCCATCAGAGATCTCACACAGGAGAGAAACCGTTCTCATGCTCTGAATGTGGAAAATGCTTTGTCACTAAAGCAGATCTTGTCCGTCATCAGAGATTTCACTCAGGAGAGAAACTGTTCTCATGTTCTGAATGTGAAAAATGTTTTGTCTCTAAATCAGAGCTTGTCCGCCATCAGAGATCTCACACAGGAGAGAAACCGTTCTCATGTTCTGAATGTGAAAAATGTTTTGTCACTAAATCAGAGCTTGTCCGCCATCAGAGAATACACACAGGAGAGCAACTGTTCTCATGTTCTGAATGTGAAAAATGTTTTGACACTAAATCAAAGCTTGTCCGTCATCAGAGAACTCACACAGGAGAGAAACCGTTCTCATGTTCTGAATGTGAAAAATGTTTTGTCTCTAAATCAGAGCTTGTCCGCCATCAGAGATCTCACACAGGAGAGAAACCGTTCTCATGTTCTGAATGTGAAAAATGTTTTGTCACTAAATCAGAGCTTGTCCGCCATCAGAGAATACACACAGGAGAGCAACTGTTCTCATGTTCTGAATGTGAAAAATGTTTTGACACTAAATCAAAGCTTGTCCGTCATCAGAGAACTCACACAGGAGAGAAACCGTTCTCATGTTCTGAATGTGAAAAATGTTTTGACACTAAATCAAAGCTTGTCTGTCATCAGAGAATTCACACAGGAGAAAAACCGTTCTCATGTTCTGAATGTGAAAAATTTTATAGGCATTACCCAAGTCTTGTTAAACACCGGAAAACTCACACAGGAGAGAAACCATTCTCGTGTTCTGAATGTAGAAAATATTTTGTTATGAAAGCAGATCTGGTCAGTCATCAGAGAATACACACAGGAGAGAAACCGTTCTCATGTTCTGAATGTGAAAGATGTTTTAGCTTTAATTCAAGTCTCGTTAAACATCGGAGAACTCACAAGAGAGAAACCGTTCTCATGTTCTGAATGTGGAAAATGTTTTGTTACTGAAGCAAAGCTGTCTGTCATCAGAGAACTCACACAGGAGAAAAACCATTCTCATGTACATATTGTTGAAAAGGTTTTGTCACTAAAGCAGAGCTCTTCAGTCATCAGAGAACTCACACAAGAGAGAAACCATTATCTTGTTCTAAATGTGGAAAATGCCTTTTAACTGTCACTCAGCTCTTGTTATACAACAGCGAACTCACACAGAAGAAAAACCGTTTTCATTAGTGTTGTTGCGAACGATTTTTGGCGAACTCCGGTCAGCTGACACATCCCGGCCAATCTCCAGCAGACCCTCCCTCCCACCTCCTGGACAGCATCCATGTTGAAGCTGCCTTCAACATGGATGCTGTCCAGGAGGAGGGAGGGTCTGCTGGAGATTGGCCGGGATGTGTCTGCTGACCGCAAACGGTTCGTGGCGAACTCCGAACAGTTTGCGACAACACTACTTCTCATGTTCTGAATGTGGAAAATGTTTTACTCAACATTCACATCTTCTTATTATACATCAGAGAACTCACACAGGTGGTGAGTCTCTAAAATGTTATAATGCATAGATGCATTAACATAGGAAAAAAAGATCTTGTGTGAATTGTCTCTTGCTGACACAATAAATAGTAACTGTGATGGTAGCAGTCAATGTACATATGATGCTATCATCCGGGGTGCCTAACCTGCACTGCCAATTCTAAAGGCTAGTTCCCCCAACCCATGTTAATACAGACTTCAAGCAAAGGTTATGTTTACTTCTATTTCTCTAGGGTTTTTCTTAGGGCATACAATGCAGCTGAGACTATAACTAATAAATATACCAATTTTGTCACATTATCAAATCAGACATTCATAATTTGGAGTCAAATAAAGAGCCTTCTGAAAAATATTTAATGAGCTTTAAAATATCTGTGTTGCAGGATTTGTTTCTTTGTAATATTATCATTCTTGTATTAGTTGCAAATTACATGATTTCAGACTTTTTTCATACACAGGAACTGAGGCCCTACCTACACATCTAATATTAATTATAGTACTTATGTCCACTGTATATCAATGGTCAACACATATGGTTTTTGTTCAGATAGATTGATAAAGGCCTGCTGTTATAACCTTCAACCCAGCAATCCAGGCCAGACTCAAATATGTGTTAAGAAGGGCCTCTTTCTGAATGTATTCATTTAAACATATATAGTAATTCCTATAACCATTTTTATAATGTTTGGCTCTAACTATAGATTGGCAGAATGGGGATTAATTCGCGACCCATTTTACACTTGTTTTAAAGAATCAAATAACCTTATACTTGTGTACTCATCCTAATTAACTGAATTCTTAGACATATAAAAGCTTTCGCAGATAAATATTCACCACCAATACTTTTGCATCAAAAATGGATATTAACTTGAAGTGCATACAAATTGCTGTATTGGTCCAGATGTGTGCCAAGATATTTTATTTTCGGATGGTGTGTATTGTTTGAATAAATATTAAAAATGTTGTACTTTATATTTTTGTAAAAAATTTTTTTTTACAAGACTTGTAATTTAATTCCCAGCTAATATTCCTCAAAATGGTAAACGTTAACTATCACTATCTAAGATATTAATATATTCCCAAGATGAGTTGCTTATCCAAAGTTAAATCTACAGAAGGGAGTGATACATACTCTATACAACATAAATAACACATACAATATATGAGACATAGCAGCATCCATTGAGAATAGAGAGATGGGCACAATCTATATTATTTCTTTAATATATTAATTTAACTTGGAACTGTCACGAACGCACCCTACTCCAAGAGTGTATGGGACGTAGTTGTGGTGGTGAAAGGATTAAAGTTCACTATTAGTCTGCACTAGACCAGAAATAATGACAAAATTCCCCCTTTTTAACACCACCCACACTTAAACATAATAATATAACTATTACTATTTTAACGCTGCCACCACCAAGGCAATTTATAAATGGGGTGCTTTGGTCCCCCAGGTAAATCAACAATAAAACCCACCAAATATTACTGAGTACAATATTTAAGGAATTGAAAAAATACTAACTAGTCTCTTCAGGTTACGTGATTCTTAACCAGACAAAGGCAGGACTTAATAAATGAATGTTTAATATGAGCAAAAATAGTCACAGTGCATATAAAAATATATGATAAACAAATTACACCAACAACAGATAAAAACAAAAAGGATAAAATACAGAAGTCCTATCTTAGGTTTTCAAAGTACAACTTCTGTCCAGAGGGTCTCTGGCAAGGAAAGATGGTGACTCACTCAAAATTAGATCTTGGCCCCAATCAAGTACACTAGCACCCTTCAGGATCATTAGAGACATACCCTGTGGATTACCACACCCCACCCAGAGGTGGAGTTAAGGCGTATCTATAGAGATAATAAGCGACCACCCCCTTGTGTCCAGACCCACATCAATCCAAATGGAAACATTTGGTTCTATCTTCTCTTATGTATCAGCCACAGGAATAATAATTGCCTCTATGAATTTATTATTTTCCCATTCTACACATGTTGCATGCCGGCCTTGCGAACCTATAGGATGGACACCACAATTCCTTCCCCCTATGGTCACGTTAGGCCACTTATGTTTGGACTTGGTTAGAAGATGACGCTTGTCACATTCTAAATATAACAAAAATGAGGCTTTATTATTATTATGTGGGGTAAATATGAATGTTTTTGTCCTTCCTTTGGATATGATATACGGCTAATGGCATTTACAAATGAAAGAGATTGACTCATCCCTAATAAAGTACATGCCAAATGGATGAAGAGCCATTCAGACTTTTTCCAAGTGTAGAACCTCACACCTTGCAGAGCCTTGTCTATATAGTAGGAAAGGTTTAATTGGCGCTCACTTAACACTGATAAAAAGTCAGGAAAACAGAGGCCTGCAGTAACTAGTACAAGGATTCCCAACCTTGTCAATGATAAATATAAGAAAAAAGAATAGTGAGTAGGCGCTTCACTGAAATATATGGCAATATAGTATGTAACGAAAATACCAAACAAAAACGGTGTACCCAGTATATAGGTTTTTCCCTTTTACACCAGACGTCAAGATAACAAAGTATGAAAATATAAATATACTGGTATGTCCACCTCCCCAGTGTCACTTAGATAAAATAAGGTAATATTACAAATAATTGAGCTTAATGGAGATATACAGAATCTCCAGATCCGTACCAGGCTCTGTATATCAGGCTCACGGGTGCCAAGTACTGGCTAGCGATCTAAGCAATGTAGGTAGATGAGACTTCAATATGAGGTAAAAAATAGTAATTTATTGCAAAATGTGTGTGTGTGTGTGTGTGTGTGTGTGTGTATATATATATATATATATACATAGCAGAAATGACCGCACTCCAAGGACTTAAATCCTTGGAGTGCGGTCATTTCTGCTATGTCTACATGATCCTTGCCAGACCAGCACCGGGCACCACAGGATTACACCAGGAGTGCAAGCCCTCGCTATTTATATATATATATATATATATATATATATATATATATATATATATATATAAAAATACTATAGGGCACTATGGGGGAGCCCAACACAAAAACTAGTATAGTAGAGTAGAGTTAGAGTTCCACTTACCCCTATTTGCAGTAGCCCAAAGTAGATACATACAATAAAACAACAAAATATAAATAATATGGATCAAAGCAGACGCGTTTCGGCAAGCAGCCTTCTTCTAGTGCTTGTCTCCAAGTCCCATTCGGTTCTCTTTTATAGGTCTCATCTCTGGCTTTCACCTGAACTGAATTCTGTATTGGCGTCACGTCACTTCCGGTTTCCATATGTGACATCACTTCCGGTTTTCGGCAAGTTGGAACGCACGCTGAAACGTGGCGTTTTTAGTATTGGTCACAAGTTGGTTTGTCAGTATAGTACCCTTGGTAACCAATCACTCCACATAAAGGAGGAATAAATGCAAATTCATAAAAAACAGAAAAAAAAACATCCAATGGTTAATAAATTCATTTGTAAAAAGTATATACATATAGTGTAAATGCAAATAAGGGGATACTTAAGGGTATATATGTGCAAACTTATAAAAGGTCCCCAATATACATATCTGTCAAACCTTCATATAAGACAGATAAAGACAATGTATTACATCCAAAAGTATTCCCATATATGGTGATCAAACAGACAGAAGACATGTGGGATCCTTAATTAAACCTTGCACAGGTATCTTGTATATGTCCTAAAGGTGATATATATAATTATTATATACAAGAAACATATATATTATATTAAAAGAATAAATGGTTCTGCAATTATCACTTTTTTCAAATGGTTCTGCAAGTATTATCACTATTTTGCTCGTGTGTTGCATTAATTAAGATCTATATAATCTCTGTATATACTTTTATTATTTCACCAATGCACTTACTTTTTAATGATGTCATAAGTTCTCTTGTAATTACAATATGATCTAAGTGATTTACAGTATAATGCATTTATAAACAACTTATTCTGATACCCTTCTTTTTATATGTATTCTTATAAGTATTTTTATGTGTATTTACCATGGTGCTATTTTTATATTTTATTTTTATAATTTTTCTTTTTTTAATATATTTATATTTTTATTACGTTTATTTTGTGGCATATAACCATGTGCATACCCATGTTTATTCAATAGACTTTATATGATGATTTATGCACTATCTTCTCCTCTACTGTAAGAACTGATCTCAGCCCTCTCCCCCTTCTTTTCCCATACTCTGCCCGACATTAAAATGGCCGAACGACCACATAGCGGTACGTCACTTCCGGCCAGATACCGCTCTCAGGAAGTACCTTCAAATTGCACCAATAGACTAATTCACTTTTCTGTTCACCTAACATTGTATTCGCATGAACTTATTGTTATTGTAAGGACTATATAGTTACCGTTGGAACAGCAATTACGCAGTATGGCGGATTTTGCGTTCCACGCTCAAATCAGAGACTGCCTATATAAACAGCATCTGGGAAGGACAAGACTACACTTCTGATGAAGCCTTTGGGCGAAACGTGTAAAGTGGACTTTCTTTACCCCATTTTATTGTCTATATTTGATTTTATATTTGGTTAAAAACAATGTATTTTACTTCATTTACACTTTTTTATTTTTCATTATTTCTTCGCTTCCTCGTTCCTTTACACCCTTAGGTGGGGGTTATACCACCAGCGCTATATGTACTAGAGCAAGGTTTGCTCTATAACCACATATATTTTATCTTCATATTTACGTATTTATTTCACCATTGGAGTACGCACTTTTTGTTTTGCATATTACCATCCATGTGAGCCGTCTGGACAAGCTGCACCTACGTATATCCTTAGATTATTCCGTCCAACTCATAGATGGAACCCGGGAGCTTCGGCGGAGTTTGTACCCAGACAGACCGCCCTGGGCACACAGGACACTGCCATGGCCTGACTCTCCAAAGGGCTGCTTGTCGCAGGCCAGATAGAGGAGCTATGCACTCTGGATACCCATTCCACGGAAGGTGACTAGATTCACACTCCCACCCCCACATATATCCATGCTTGCGACTCACCCTCAGATGGGATAACCGTCCACAACGTTGTGTCCCCCCCCCCCCCTCGTATCTCTGGCCAAGGGGTTACTTGGGCTAGAAATAAACAAGCCACTTACCAGTGTCCGGCTTCATTCCACCTAAAGGAGACTCTAATGGCTGAAATGTCATATTATACATGTGGACTTTTGCATTGGGCCACGATGGGTTTTGATGTACTGTTTCATATGGCACACAACATCGGTTTCACACACCACACCTCTCAGCGAAAAATAGGGGGCCCGACAACCAAAGGCCATAGCTATAGGACGCTTAGCTCACCCGCAGCTTGATATGCCGTACTCGTATAACCAGTATAATGCCCCCCCCAAAGGAAAGGAAAAAATACAACAATTACTACCTGCACTCTTCCACTCACCAGAGCACCCAGCGCAATAGCGCACACACAATGGGTTGACACACAGAACACATAGATACACCACAAAGTCACCAGCTACACAGCATCCATATAGCATTTATGCTACAAACAAAAGTCTCCCTTGACTTACGGAGAGCTCACAAGTAACCCAAACAATAACACAACACTACACTGCTAGATCTCTTGTTTTGCACACAAATTTATCCTCTACGTGGACGACTCATTGACGTAGCTGTAGAAAACGTAGGAAACTTCCTTATTAAGCATGTCTTTAAACAAGCGATACTTTAACAATGTCAGTACGTTTAACTCCTACATATTTAGGACCTGCGTTGCCTCATAGATGACACGATAGATAATATAGCATGAATTTACCAGTAAAACGCAGCACTTTTGTATGATTGATAGATGCCTCTACGTGTTAGCTCTACTAAAATTAAAACGTGCCTGGCTAATAATTATCACAACCTGCAATGCTGTAATATTGAAGTGGTATATACCTTGTTGCCGCTGTTGTGGCGTTTCAAGGCTGTTTGTCAATTTTTGTGCACATCAAAAAAATAATTTTAAAAAACAAACTGAAATGCAAGCCTTATATTTGACTCTGTAACATTTGAAAACACCATAAAACCTGTACATGAGGGTTACTGTTATATTCGGGAGACTTCACTGTACACAAATATTAGTGTTTCAAAACAGTAAAACGTATCACAACAATTGTATCGTCAGTGTAAGTGCCGTTTGTGTGTAAAAAAATGCAAAATAATGTCACTTTCACTGTCGATATCATCGTTGTAATACATTTTACTGTTTTGAAACACTAATATCTGTGTTCAGTGAAGTAAAACAGTACCCCCATGTGCAGGTTTTATGTTGTCTTCAAAAGTTACAGGGTTAACCATAGTGCTAGCAAATTAAATTCCCTGGACTTTCGGCCTGAGTTGTCAGGCAGGTCCCGCAAATTGTAATTAAAGGATCACTATAGTGTCAGGAAAACAAAGTGGTTTTCCTGACAATATAGTGCCCTGAGGGTGCCCCCCACCCTCGTGGTCCCCCTCCTGTGGCGCTGAAGGTTAACCGTTAAAACCCCTTCAGCAGCTTACCTTAATCCAGCGCAGGGCTCCCTCGGCGCTGGTGACCTCTCCTCCACCGCTGACGTCATCGGAGACTAATGCGCATGTGCGGCAAGTGCCATGCGCACATTCAAAGTATCCATAGGAATATGCCGTAACGGCTTTCTATCCCTGGAGGACCGGTGGACTTACCTCCGCCGCGATCCTCTTTTGGAGGGCTGCCTGACATTTCTCAATGCTTTCCTATGGACGCTCTGCGTGACGGAGGAAAAATGCACCTGCAGCATCGCAGATCCACCTCTAGTGGCTGTCCGGAAGACTCCTCCCCCGTAGTGTTGCTGTGTGTGCCGATCATGAAATCTTACCCTCTGACTGCTACTTTCTGGCACTGAGCCTGGAATGCAACTGAAACAAAGTATCAGTAGGCACCATACATTGATGTGCTGCTGCACTGAAAAGATTGAGCCCTTGACAGAACTCCAGTTTGGCAGAGTGCAGATACCATCACACTCAGCCAGCTTAGGTCTTCACTTCTCACAAATAGAGAGGAGATATAAGTGCCCAAAAGGAGGTTGGAAGAGTTTTATAAACCGAATATAAAGCCATACTATTGTGTTGTAAGCCAGCCAATATGGAGCTGTTTAGAGATGGTCTAATACTGCCAAATCCATTATGTTATAGTCAAACTACCCCTAGGTTACAATGCTGCCGCCCATCCCATGTGTTCCCTATTAAGGGTTAATAAGTATACAGGGGCGTGTAACGGACCGTTTCAGCACACAAGGGGTTAAAACCGTTTAGGCGATCATCCCCTTCCAGAGATACAGGCACAGCTACTGCAGAACACAAATCCGCCGAACAGGAAACCATATGAATGCTGTAAACAGCCGAATAGGAAAAACCATACGAATAGGTTTACACTTCTAGCAGTCGAACTGGAACAGCATACAATAAATCCCCCCAAGAACGAGACAAAGCTCCGTGTTGAGGGTCAAGCAGTGAACAGACAGCGCTGTGGGTTTATTGTGCTTATGTACACATTCTTACACATTAGTACCACCCACAGGGTTTTGGAACACAACCAATAAACACATACAATACACTCAGACACTCCCACACAAATTCCTCCCCTCTGCATGTGATTAAATTACCTTACACAATGGGTAATGTAATTTAGCACAAGCAGAGAAATACAATTTTTCCACATTATTCATAACTTGAAAAGTATGCATCACATTCACATAAAACTTACATTTTCAGAATCAGCATACTCCAAATACAAACATACGTCAAAATCATACAAATTGGTCCAGTGGTTCAAAAGATAGATCGTAGTCCTTTGTGACCAAAGGAAGCATGGCTTTTCTGCCCAAAACCAGTTCCACAGAGTCTTCTATCCTGGAGATAATTAGAAGTAATCCAATTATCTCCAAAGACAGAGGCAAAACTCCATTGAACACATGGCAGCAAAAAGACAGTAAAATACAATAAAATACACAAGGTTACATTTATGACATAAAATACAGACATGCAACATATGCCCAGATAGCTTAGGTCTGAGCGCACATTATTACTGAATGGCGCTCAGAGCACACACATACAGTTCAATTGCTATGGAGCCAAAGTCTTTTATTACATGAATAGGCTCCATGGCATAGCTATCTGGGTTATATGAGTTCATTCAGTAAATCCGAGAATCTACCGAACGCCAGGGCAGAAAACATGACTAGACCTTTCTGCATAGGAAAATAGGGTATTTAAATGCCGGTCCATAGTTAAAAGGCAGCAGGCAGGCAACCAGGCTCCTCCAATGCACAGTGGCGAGATTGGTCTTGTCACAGGGCGTATATAAAAAAATACCCCTTTCCGTCTCATATTTTTGCCACAAGCTAAAAGAAGCAAGTTGAAGGGTCAGTGTAGGACCCGTATAAGTGGGTCTGCCTTGACGTTGGCATACGGGCATTCCCTCCAGTGGCCATTGGAGTAACTAAATGACCTACATTCGTTTAAATATACATGAGGATTAAGGAGAGAGCGCAGGTAACTTTTTTTTTTTTCTTTGGTTTTTACTATATGTATTGGAGCTGATATGTACTGTAGTCATTGCTGCCGCCCAGGAGTGATGGGAGTGAGCACAGGACTTTTGCTTTTGTATTTAGATTAAATTCATATTTGACTAAGACAACAATACATAATTACATTAAGCTTTTGATTTTAGAGTCATAATAGTTAAACATATTGGGTGAATACAGAAAAAAAAAACTATAGTTTGAGTGAGGATAGTTCTGTAAGAGACTTACATCTAGAACGAAAAAGATGGAAGGAGTTGAGATAAATATAGGTAATTTGGAGGCATTTGGTGAGGAACCATATCGGGCCCCCCTCCCCCATCATGAAAAAACAAAAACTTTTTTTTTTAGATCAAAGTTTTCCACCATGTAAAGGGAAGCCAAATAAATAAATCTAGCATTATATAATGTTTCCTCATTGTCCAGGTCTCATAAAAAGTGAATAAAGAGGAATCGAAAGTTCCTGAGGTTTCTTAGGAACAGAGTCCTGTCAGCCACTCTCTATATGAAACCACTACAAGGAGAACTCCATCAGCTAGTGCACATGAAATCACAAATCTTCTTATACAATGCTCTCCCAATAATGCCAATGATAGGGTTTGCTCTAATGCAGCGTTTCCCAAACCAGTCCTCAAGACCCACCAACAGTCCAGGTTTTGTTAGTATCTCCTTTGGAATAAAACCGGGAAATACATAAATCCTGAACTGTTGGTGGGCCATGAGGACTGGGTTGGGAACCACCGCTCTAATGAATATGTTATCAGCTTTAAATCATACATATCTATTTACACTTTGGTGATGATGGTGATGTGCCAGTGGAATGCTTGTCACCATATTGCAAGCCTAACACAGGCACATCACACCTTTTTACAAGCATAACACAGGGCACATCACACCATATTAGTGCCAAAACCAGGGGGCTGGCTGCACTCACCCGAACATGCATAAATAGGGTGCTGTTGGTAGCCAATTTATACAATAACCCCTGGAGGTCCGGTGGACTTACCTCAGCCGCGATCCTCTTTTGTAGGGCTGCCTGACAGCCCAGACAGACCTCCCCCGACAAATGAGGCCCCCGACAAATGAGGCCTCAAAGAGCGATCACATGGCCCCCTATAGCTGGCTGTGGATCTGCCAGCAGGGGGACTGTCTAAAATGTCAGACAGTCCCCCTGCTGGTGGGAAAAAAAAATTAAAAATTATTAAACATGTTTTAAAATAAAATAGAAATGTATATATATATATATATATATATATATATATATATATATATATATATATATATATATATATACGTATAATTACAATAATAAATAAATAAAATAATAAAATAAATAAATAAAATATTGAAACAAAATTTAATATAAATTATATATTCATATGTAATTTCATTCTAACTGTATTTTGTTATTAATATATATATTGGTAACAAAATACACTTAGAATGACATTCTATATATATCTATCTATATATAAAATACAAATAACTGCAAATATAAATATATAGATAAATACATATAATTACATAAAAGATAACATTAGTATACACGTAAAATTTAAATACCTATAAATGCATATATATTAAAATTCTACATGTATATTTAAGTAATCTTTTAACATAATTATGTGATTTGATGAATTAAAATTTGATTGACATGCCTGACAACACAGGGAGAAAGTGCAGAGAATTTAATTCGCAAGCACTATATTTGACCCTGTAACTCTCCAAGACACCATAACACTTGTACATAGGGGGTACTGTTTTACTCAGGAGACTTCGCTGAACTCAAATATTAGTGTTTCAAACTGGTAATTGTATTACAACGATGATATTTTAAGTAAAAGTGACTTTTTTGCATTTTTTACAAACTAACGGCACTTTTATGGACTATATTATTGTTGTAATCTGTTTTACTGTTTTAAAACACTAATATTTGTGTTTAGTGAAGTCTCCCAAGAATAACAGTACCCCCCATGTACAGGTTTTATGGTGTTTTGGAAAGTTAGAGAGTCACATATAAGGCTTGCATTTCACTTTTTTGACATTGAAATTTGCCAGATTGGTTATGTTGCCTTAGAGCGTATGGTAGCCCAGGAATGAGAATTACCCCCATGATGGCATACCATTTGCAAAAGTAGACAACCCAAGGTATTGCAAGTGGGGTATGTAGCCACTTAGTCACAAACACTGGCCAAATATTATTTAAAGAAAATCTTATTTTCTCATATATTTTTAAATTTTATTCATAATAAATTATGTTCCATATATGAATAGTTAATGATAAATTAAAGACCTGTTTCTCCTGAACAAAATGATATATAATAAGTGTGGGTGCACTTAATGTGACAGCGGTGAATTACGGTTGAACATACATATAGCGCAAATTCCAGTTTTTGTTTACGTTTTGTTTTGATCAGAACGTGCACTATTGACTCCGTCCTGAAGGGGTTACGAAAGAGAAAATCCAGAGCACTCCCTTATCCACTAAACAGCAACTTTGGTGCTGACATATTTTTTAGCCGATATTTTGTGCCTTTAAAAAAAGTTTTTAAAAAAAACAAAAAAAATCTGTTCGGACCGAAGTTGCTATTTAGTGGATAAGGTAGTGCGCTGGATTTTCTCTCTTTTACCATATTATTGCCAGACTGGTGATAAAGACCAGCCCTGGAAATAAAAGCAAGCCCATAGCATTGCGTCATTATACCAGCCCCATCTTATAACACTATATTCTTGTTCACAAAAGGGTAACCATGCATTTTAAAAGTACATTTGAAGAGTGTATTATTATTTATATATATACGACTTGATATAAACACCTTCCCAGGGCAATATATATCACCAGTATTTACACAGGTGATACCACACACATTGCCCTGATATACCCCATGCAGAGGGCAATTGTAGCGTTACTTACCTTATCCAGGGGCCGGCCGCGGTCCTCTCTTCGAGCCGCGCACGGTCCTGCTGCTGCACGAGCCGCACGCGGCTCATCCGACGGCTTCCCTAGGAAGGCGGGCAGTGACCGCGAGAAGCGTTCACGTGTCCCGCCTGAATCTAAGAGAGACAGTGGGAGCCTAAATTGTTAAAAGGCTCCCATTGGCCCCTGTCATGCCACACTCCCCATACACTTACCTTTTGGGGGTGTGGATATGACAGGAGCCAATCACATTAGTTTAGAAGCTACTTAAACTTACCTCTCCCTTTACTCCCTGCCCTATCGTGGTTTCTGTTTCAGTTCCCTTTAGCACTTGTTGTGTTCAGTTGTGTTTTCTCCGTATTGACTTTGGCTTTGTTTCTGACTACGTTTTCTCTTTATCCTTATCTGTTCTGGTTGTCGGCTTCCTGTTTACTGTGTACCAGACCCTGGCTAGTCCTAGTTTACGCTGTCTCTCTGTGTCCTTGACTTCGGATCGTTCCTGACTCTGCCTCCTCTCATATACGTTGAGTCCAGCCATTCTAAGGTCCGGTAAACGTATCTCTCCTCTGTGTTGTCTTCTGTTTAGCTGAATCCTGCGTGTTGGGGTATATTCTCGTTACAGCAATATATAGGTCCCACTATGTACACAAGGTTATTTGAATTGCCCTGTGCATGGGCAGTGTGTGACATATAACCCTCTGTATATAGTGGGGGCATATATTAACTTACCCAAGCACACAGATTGCACTCCCAGGACTTGCTACAGCAACCAGGACTTACCGAAGCACTGAGATTGCACTCACAGGACTTGCCCTAGCACTGAGATTGTACTCACAAGACTTGATCCCAGTACCCACCCCAGCACCCAGGACTTACCCCAACACTGAGATTGCACTCATGGTACTTTCTCCAGCACCCAGGACTTACCCCGGCATTTAGATTGCCCAGGACTTCAAACAGCCTCTTTCATGTACCATGTTCCATGCAAGAGGGAAAAGATGCCGGACGAGATTTCCAGTGGCAACAAAGACATTACATTGGCCGCGAGAGTGCTCTCTCACACTCCTGATGACGCATCTGCATCCCGCCATGGCTAAATTATTAGAGGCCGCATCATACAGCTGCCCCAGGGCACTCAGGCCTTGCACAATATTACAAGCTGGAGCTTTACTGGTATCATTTTTTTAATAAATACCTTGGTTGTGACAGTTGAGCTCAGGCTGTCTGAGTATAGTGGGAACTGCATGTGATATGAATAGTTTGTGTGTGATGATATTGGGCTGTGTACATGTGATGGAAACTGTGTATTAGCACTGAGCTGGCGCTGTGTGATGAGAATGTGTGTGATCATTTTGTGCTGTCAATGTGTGATTGCTTTTTGCTGGCTGTGTATGGTGCTACTGTGTTTATTTTAGCAATAACCTGATGAGTAGATAGAATAATGTAACTGGTTATCTGTGCTGTCTGTGACGTGTATGAAAGTTGGTGAATCCTAGAACAAAACAAACTAAAATTACGTGAATTCATTCTCATACAATATGTGATCTGGGGACATACCTTTAATCTATCTAAAAGCTTCACTTCAAGTTACTGTCTCAGTAGTAATGGCACTGTCCAGAGTGTCCGCTCACTCCCTCAGTCCCTCTGCAAACTGCAGTCTCAGCCAGGTAGGTAAAGTGTCACACCTAAGGTGTAGCAGTACTATCTGCTCCACTCGCTTTCTAATCCTATATGTGTGTGTGTGTCTGTTTATGGTTGTGTTACTATATGTGTGTGTCTGTGAGTAAGTGTGTGTCTGTTAGTGAGTGTGTGTGCATGTCTGTAAGTGAAAGTGTATGCGTGTCTGTCAGTGAAAGACCCCCTCCCCCATGCCCCGCCTTCTAAATACACATACGCACTCACTGACACTGAGTGTATATGTGTCTGTCAGTAAGTGCGTATGTGTATTTAGAAGGCGGGGTGGGGGGTGAGGGAGTGCCTGAGTTTTGTCATGCCTGGGGCAGCACAAAACCAAGATCCACCACTGTGCACACATACAGAGACATGCACACATACAGAGACATACAGGGATACATAGACATACAGTCACACAGACACATACATACAGGCATACAGAAACATACATACAAAGATGTAAAGGCATGCAGACATACAGGCATACATACACACACACAGGCACACAGAGAGAGACATACATGCGTAAAGAGGCATACATACGTACAGGCACACAGAGACATACATACAGGCACACATAGACATACATACATACAGGCACACATAGACATACATACATACATACACACAGAGACATACATACATACACTGGTCCCTGCACTCCCACTGTGATGTCCGGCGGCTGAAAGGCCGCATGAAGAAACAAACCTTGCAGACTCAAGGTGCAGCTGCTTTTGCTCCCCCCCCCCCCAGGACTTGAGGCACCTGCCTTTTTTGTCCTGTGTTAAAGACAGTCCTGGCCCCATCAGACAGTACCTGTGCATTGGCCGGCCCTGCTAACAACTGATTTCTACACCCTCCTCGGCGGTGGCCAGTTTCGTCAACCCTTAGGTGCGCTCTTGCGCCTCAGTACTAAAACTCACAGTAATGTGCAGTTTGCATGAGTATCACAAAGCTCCACCATACTAAAATTCACAGTAATGTGCAGTGTGCATGTGTATCACAAAGCTCCACCACACTAAAACTCACAGTAATGTGCAGTTTGTATGAGTATATCACAGAGCTCCACCCAGGGCCGGACTGGGGATTCCAAAGCAGCCCTGGAAAAAAAAATCTATGCCAACCCCATAAGTCATTGCGCCATATATTGTCACATGTAATATGTAAGGCTATGTCTTGCCACCCTAGATGATTGATATATATATATAATGTTCCTTTTTATCCCTGCACACACTCTTTCAAGTTATTCAAATGCTGGGTGCATTCCAGCCAAAGTCAAATATCATAGAAAATAGTAAATGAAGGCTTGCACTCATGGTCTTTTTCTTGTGCAAAAGTTTTCTTTCTTTATTCCATATCTCTTAAAACATAATTTCTGTTAGAATCAACGTTTCAGCCATCGTCCGTGGCTTTCATCAGGATCAGTTCAGCAAAAATACATTTACTACATGATGCATTTATATAGCCAAACAAACCAATTATTCAATCATACTATCACTCACCACCTGTATCGCTGCTTCCCCAGCGTCTCTCCATCACTTCTGAGAAGATAGTGCCAGTGTTCATTGTGACGAGACCAATCTCGCCACATTGCATTGGAGAAGCCTGGTTGCTCACCTGCTACCTTTGGACTATGGCCCCCTGTTAAAAGACATCTTTTTTACCTGCAGAAAAGCTTCATTCGTGCTTTTCTGCCTGGGGTTCGGTAGATTTGTTTGAATGTGTTATACCCCAGATAGGAATCCCATGGAGCCCATTCGTATGAAACTGACTGTAAAGACTTTGGCTCCATGGCGATTAAACTGTATTCGTGTGGTCTGAGCGCCATTCACTTAATAATGTGCGCTCAGACCTGAGCTATCTGGGGATATGTTAAATGTCTGTGTGTTATGTAACAAATGTGACTTTATGTATTTTAAAGTGTTTTACTGTCTTTGTGTCACCATGTGCATAATGGAGTCTTGTCCCTGTCCTGGGAGATAATTGAATTACTTCTCACTTATCTCCAGGGCAGAGGAGAGGGAGCCAGGATGCATTGTGGTAAAAGGTATGTGTATTGGGTTACCTCTCAGGATAAGGGGGAGGGAATCTGTGGGTTGTAACTAATATGTTACTGGATATTTTATACCTCCCTGTGGGCGGTCCTCTATTTGCAAGACTGTAATAAAAACCAGGCTGGGTGTGCCAGCACCTCAGATCTTCTTGACCCTCAATACGTAGCCTTGTCTCGTTATTGGAGGGAACTGCTATATCACACTGGGGATTGCTATGCTCTGCATACTCCCCTGAGCTTTTAATCACTTAGCTCTTTTAAGAGCTGTTCCTGTTACGCTCTCCTGGAGGAGAGGTCTTCCCCACACGGTCCTGGAGGACAGAAGCTGATCCAGGGTGGAAGGAAGACGGCGAGACTCCAGTTAAGCTACGGCGGTTGTGGAGTCTGCGGTGGTTGTGGTGTCTGCTGCAGTGTTTGGAGTCCTCAGGAAGCGCTAGGAGCATCCATCAATGGAGGGTACTCGGTCGGAGTACAAGGAGCTCCGTTACATTCATTTTGTCACAAAGAAGCCTACAAAAGGACAAAATAGAGATTCTTAAATTGGTTCTCTCATTTGTACCTCAGAATAACCCTAATACACTCACTTGGAATGTGGAATTATTCAATTTTGGCAGGAACATGCACCTGAAGGACTTCTTTAATAAACCACAAATGCAACAACAAGAAAGAAAATAAATATTAACACGGTTTAAACCTAAGTCTAACTTTGATCCACCAAATAATAGAGCGAACATTAAAACATTTCTATCAACAGTCTAGATTGAATCAATGGAAGCTATGAAACAACCAAGTCAAATACGTAATAATCTAAGTAAGAAACAACGTTAACTTCTGGACAACCTGGCAAGAGACCCCTCAATAGTAATACGCCCAGCAGACAAAGGTGGGGGTATAGTCATAATGGATTATGATAAATATGCAGCAGAGGTTAAGAGTCAATTACAGGATCAAAATACATACAGAAAATTGTCAGGAGACCCTACAGAAGAGATACAGGCAAGAATTGAGGAAGTATTAGTTATGGGATTGAGAGCCAACTGTATAGATCAAAATCTATATTTGTACTTAACTCAGAAACATCCAAGGACCCCTATCATATATACAAAACCCAAAATACATAAAAGTCAAACGGAACCACCGGGTAGACCTATAGTGTCTGCTGTAGGAGGGGTCCTACAACCGATAGGGAAGTGGTTGGATGCTCAATTCAAAGAAACAGTTTTGAAATTACCTACATGTAGCAAAGACACCCCGTCACTTTTAAGTATTTTGGAGCAGCTTTACATTGAAACAGAAGAACCGGTACTTATTACGATGGATGTAAGTAGCCTCTATACCATCATCCCGCATGATGGTGGTATAGAGGCTATGAGACAGGTTCTCTGTGCCTCCTTCGACTATAAGGGTCCGCCCATAGAATACACATTGGAGCTACTGGAAATGGCATTGAAAAATAATTACTTTCGCTTTGAAGATCAATGGTACATGCAGATATCGATAACTTCCATGGGTGCAGCTATGGCGCCCATGTATGCCAATGCTTACATGTATGTGTTTGAGACGGAACACATATTGAAACCATTTCAGCAAAGCATCATCAAATATTTTCGCTTTATTGATGACGTCCTGATAATATGGGGAGGTACAATAACACAGGCTCATGATATGGTGGACTATATTAATCAACTTTCAACCCCAGTACGTATGACGGCAGACATAAGTACAGAGAAGGTCCATTTCTTGGATGTCGAGTTATCTGTAGAGGACCATAAAGTAGTTTATAGCCTTTACTCCAAACCTACAGATCGTGACACAATACTACATTATACTAGTGCACATCCTACAAACCTGAAGAATTCCATACCTCAAGCTCAATTCCTCAGAGTAATGAGAAACAACTCTAATGAAAATGTGAAACAACAACAAATAATACAAATGAAAATGAAATTCCTGGAAAGGGGATATAGTGAGAAGGTCTTAGATAAAGCGTTGGAAGAAGCGAAGAAAAAAGCGACCACGCTGCAACTATGAAGTCTAAATTGTTTTTTCCAATAACATTTCACAATAAAGCACAGAAAATATCCAATATAGTGAAGAGGAATTGGAATATGTTAGCATGTGATAATACCCTACCACGAGAATTCAAAGAACCACCAAAGGTTTGTTTTAGGAAGAATAGGAATTTAAAAGATATACTGATGAAAACGTATCCAGTGGAGAGTTATGGTGAACAACAGAGAGTACAAACAAGGGGGTGTATTCGCTGCCTAGGATGTGTGACGTGTGGCCATATGGTACCAGCACGAACTTTCAATCATCCACATAAGAATTAGACCTATAAGATACAACACACAATTACGTGTAAGACAACATTTGTCATATATAAAATATCATGTCCCTGTGGATTGGTGTATATCGGGAAAACCTAGACACAGTTATGTGAGCGTATCAGAGGGCATAGATCGAATATTACGACAGCCTATAGGGATGGACGCACAGATAAAACAGTGGCTAAACATTTTTTGGAGTATAAACACCCATTGGCTGCATTAAAGTTTGTAGCAATAGACTATATACCATTGTCCAGAAGAGGAGGAAACAGAGGAAATACATTGTTAAGAAGAGAAACATTTTGGATACAGGAGTTGGATACAGTTGCACCCCGTGGACTTAATGAAATGATATCTTATTACCCGTTTATATGAGTTGCCTTATAAGGATCGGCCTCTTGGAGTTTAAGACTTTGACCATATTGAGACTTCATTTTTAGCAGAAGAAGTATTGAATATGTTGAATTAAGATACAGTCAAATATGAGAGCTATATAATAAATCAAAGTTAGAAATTTGATAAGCAAATAAACAATATCACATCTAATTAGTACTTATAAGACTAACATAAATATTAGATCGAGTGTATTCAATTTAAAATAGCCTGTAAGGCATATAGATATTTATTTAATTCACAAGTAGCACTTTAATTCATGGTCAGCACTTTAGTGTAAATAAAAGCACAAGTATCACTTTAAGTAACATAAGAAGCACTTTAATGTATATAATAAACACAGGTTCACTTTAATGTACATAAACAGCACACAGCACTTTGATGTAAATAGTATCACTTTAACAAATATGAGCAGCACTTTAATGTACATAAACTACACGGGCTCACTTTAATGTATAACAAACACATAAATGCACTTTAGGGTAGAGTAATAATATTTTTAAAAAATTTTGTTTAAAAGCATAAATAAGGATATATAAATATTACTATAAAAAGATTTGATGACACTTTTTGTATATATTACACTGTACGGATTAATATACGTGCATAATAGTAGAAACTTGGTATAGATTTAATTATGAATTTTCTTTGGAAAATCTTATTAAGGTTAATAAGATATAACCCACAGGATCGTTTTTGAGACTATACTGTGAAGTAGATGAAAAATACAAGTTGAATAGAAGAGGTATCTTTAAGTGCTATAGGATGTATAGATATAGACGTTACATAATGTGCTTAGATGTATGAAGGAATATGGTATAAGCTTTTTATTTAAAAACATGTTTTTAATTTGTTGATTGTATGCATGCTCGGGCGCAACTCTCTGCTGTGCATAAGTAAACCTAGTTGACAGAGTGCCGGTAATCATATCGTGTAACCCTGGCAACGGTTGGTGACGTCAACACGCCACTTCCGGGTTGTGACGTGTTTGCACATGCGCAGAAGTGATGGAGAGACGCCGGGGAAGCAGCGATACAGGTGGTGAGTGATAGTATGATGGAATAATTGGTTTGTTTGGCTATATAAATGCATCATGTAGTAAATGTATTTTTGCTGAACTGATCCTGATGAAAGCCACGGACGATGGCTGAAATGTTGATTCTAACAGAAATTATGTTTTAAGAGATATGGAATAAAGAAAGAAAACTTTTACACAAGAAAAAGACCGTGAGTGCAAGCCTTCATTTACTATTTTCTATATATATTGCTTTTTCCAATATAAAATATTGGTCCTTTCAGAGTAAAATTTTTAATTATACAGTAAGCATACTCACATGCAGACACAGACAATCTCACTGACACAAGCTGATTGATACACAGCCTCATGGACAAACAATCTCACTGATATACATAAGGTCATTGACATAAAAACACATGCTCACTCAGTAGTAGGTACACACACACACACACACAAGCAAGCCCACTCACTAGCAGGCGCGCGCACACACACAGCTTAATGTAATGGCTCTGGTGTCTATAGCCTGTCCCTGCAGGCTTTTCAATGTAAACACTGACTTTTTAGAGAACAGACACTCAGACGGTCACTAGAGGTGCTTACTGTGTCAGTGCGGATTGGCTTGATGATCTCAGCCGTAGAGGCAGGGCCAGTTGAGGGGAGACCAGCATGACGTGGGGGAAAAGAAAGGTGAGTAAAAACACACATACACACACATATACCATGCCAGACACACACCATGACACACCGTGACAGACAGAAACACACACCGTGACACAGACAGAAACACAGACACACCATGACAGACAGACACACCATGACACAGACACACCATGAAAGAGACACACACTTACCATGACAGACACACACACACACACACACCATAACACAGACAGACCATGACACAAACACACACACACACCGTGACACAGACACACATTACATGACACAGACAGACACACACACACCATGACACAGAGAGACCGTGAAACAGACACACACACACTGTGACACAGACACACATTACATGACACAGACAGACACACACACACCATGACATACAGACACACACACACCATGACAAAAACAAACATACCATGACACAGACAGACACACATTACCTGACAGACACACACAATGACACAGACACACATTGCATGACACAGACAGACGCACACACCATGACAGAGACACACACACCATGACACAGACAGACACAATGACACAGACACACACACCATGACACAGACAGACACACACACACACCATTACACAGACACACACACACACACACACACACCATGACACAGACAGACACACACACACACACACCATGACACACACACACACCATGACACAGACACACACACACCATGACAGACATACACACACAAATGACACAGACACATACACTCACACTGACACACATAATTTCTACCTGTGTGCTGGCGGCCGCATGGGGAGCTCTGATGGCTGCCGCATGGGGGAGCTGGCTCTTCAGAGGGAGCTCTTTTGGTGGCCGCAGGGGGAGCTGGCTGTTTTTTCTCTGCTCCCCCGCCCCAGCGCGCCACTTAATGAGACCGGGGCCAGATTATGACGTGAACCACGTGAACCAACACAGGTAGTTGCAATGAGATATATCATTCCTGCAGTCAAGGCGGGGAGATGAGTGAATGGAATGTGGACCATATTATGTTTGCTATAGAAGTTGTGCTTTTATGCTAAGATTTTAGACTCGGTGTGAAATCTTGCAAGATAATAGACCCTGTAGACCACCTAAAGCTTTTTTTCCTCAAATATTTTGTTGATTTTTCAATTAATTTTGACATAAAACAAATAAAAAAGTTATAACTTAAATCTTGCAAGTGCTCATTGTCTTCCATCCCCGAGAGTTTGCAAGGATTTACATCCATCTCTGGACAACAATAAACATATACATTGAAACAGTGTAACATAAAAAAAGCTTTGTTCTAATTCTTAAGACTTATTAAGACAAATTCAGTTACTAAAAGGCACATGTATAGTCTGAACTACTCTAAACCTCTAGATTTTCAACCATGCATAACAAAGTCTTTTTGCAGTTCCAATTTTTGTAAACCGTGGACCCATATTAGGAAAGACTTAGACAAGTAGAAAGTGGTGCCCCACTAGGGGGCTTTGGTGTGTATAAGGGAGCCTAAAGTAGGGGGTGACCCTTAAATCACCCCCTAAACACTTAGACAATAACCTTGTGACCTACTAATATTCTTCTCCATTTTATTTGGAACATTAGTTGATTCAAAGCATCCTGTCATAAAGTGCTTTGTTTTTTTCCCCAATTGAGTGCAATTGTATTATTCTGACTGCTAAAAACATATGTATAATTAAAAATGTTTTTTAACTATCCAGGTTTGGCCAATTTAAATGTAAAAGAGCAGTTTCTGGAGCATAAATCAAATCCACATTTGTGTATATTTTTTATGAAAAGAGAAAATCTTTTCCCAAATATTAACAATCTCACAACAACGCCACCATTACCACTGACCTTGTTGCCTCCAACAAATTGGTATTTGATTGTGTAACGAACCCTGAAGTGGTAGCTAGGGGTTCGTCAGTTTTTAACCGAACGGCAGAGAGCAAGAGTGAGTATAGCTTGCTGTTCGTCTATTAATCCAGAGTAGATGAAGCGCTCAAGCTGAATTCTGCCAAAGCAGTAATCAGGTACCCAAGCATCACCTGAAACACGATGAAGGGTGTAACTGGAATGAAATTTTATAATGCCACGCTGGCTTTTATGCAAGTTTTTAGCCCAGGGGAACACCCCCCTGGAACTTGTGGAACACAGGGACACAAATAAGTATAACCAATAAAAATACAGAGAAGAACAGTGACACTCCCAGTACAAATAGTAAATCCCCTCCTCATGCCTGGCCAGAAAAAGGTTTGGGTTAACCTGTCCCTGGATTTGGTGACCCCTAAATGACCTGCTAGGGGGATATCTTGGCTCAATTTGAGCAACTCAGCCCTAAATCTCCTGGGTACTACCAGCTGCCTTTTCGTGACTTGGGTGGCCCCGCTCCCCCGGTTACTCGATATAACAGGCCTTTGTCCCACTCAAATTGTTCCTGACTCCTATCCTCCTGGAATGCATGCTTGAGCCCAGGTAGTCACTAGTCTGTGCTGCGGTTGAGCTGAGATGTCATGCAACCCACATTGTTCCTTAGCAACACATCCGCCATGAGGTCTTTCATAAGGCCAACATCCAGGTGCCTATTTCCTGAACCCCAATCAAGGTGGACTCGGGCCATGGGGAGCTTATGCAACTTTTACAGCAACTTTTATGGCCACGGTCTTAGGAATACGAGCTTGCGCCCAAACCATGTGACACTGAATCAACGTGAGGGTGGCTCCAGTGTCTCTTAGAGCCCGAGCATCTATGCCGTCTATAAAAACCCACTGCTGATGATGGTCACGGTTGTCACTGGCCGCTTGTGCTGGGTTCGCCTCATGCAGAGTAGTCCACTGTTCCTCGCTGTGCCCTGAGACCGGAAATTCGTCTTGTTGGCAACAATGGACAGTTGCTCAGCTAGCCTGTGATGCTGCTCGGTCCCAATTTCCCCTGGACCTGTTGGGGCAGTGTTGTTTTATATGCCCCGGCTGCTTGCAGAGGTAACACTGGGCCATGGTTTTGGGTGGGGGCAGATGGTACCTGGTTAGTGTGTCTGGGGGCCGGTCATCCCTTGTTGGGATCCAGATGCCGGCCATCCTGGTGCTCATCTGCCAGCTTGGCAGCCTCCTCCACACTCTTGGGTTTTCGATCTCTCACCCAATCCCTGACGTCTTTGGGGATATGGTCATAAAATTGTTCTAAGGATATAATTTGGATGGCATCCTCCAATGTAGTGGCCTGGCACACCTGCATCCAGCGTTGGGCCACCTGCCACTCTGTGAAGGAGTCTCGGCCTCCTTTTCTGAGTGCCCGAAATTTTCTCCAGTACTCCTCAGGTGTGACTGGAAATCTGACCAGTAAAATCTCTTTGATATTGTCATAGTTTTGAATGTCCTCATCAGGTACGGCACGGTAGGCATCCGCTGCCCGTCCTGAGAGCTTGCTGCTGAGAACCGCTGCCCAATTATCTGCTTCTAGTCCTTGCAATGTACACTGTCGTTCAAAATACTGCAGGTAATTGTCAATGTCTGTTTCCTCATCAACAAAAGCTTTAAAGGCTGCATAGTTGATTTTCTTTGAACGGCCATTTGTATATCCTGGGGAGGTTAGGGAATCCCCCTGCAGCAACCCTGCTCTTGGTTCCCAGGCAAGCTGTGAATCCTTGGCATGTGTGACGATGTGTACCACTGTCTCTTGTGATGGATTGGGTCCCAGTAGACTGATCATCCATCTCACCTCCTTCTGGAATTAGTTTTCCTCTGGATGCTCTCCTTCCATGCTGCTGGTTATTTCACTCTACACTAGCTCTGCAATTAGCGTGGCTTTTTTCTTGTTGCTTGCTGCTATGCCCCAAGCTTCCAGCAGGTCCTTTAATGTTGTCCTCTTCAGTAACTCATACTGCTGAGCCATTCAGTTTCCTCCAGTTTGGGACGTCCATTCGGGATATGAATCCCGCCACTTGCCACCAGTTGTAACGAACCCTGAAGTGGTAGCTAGGGGTTTGTCAGTTTTTAACCGAACGGCAGAGAGCAAGAGTGAGTATAGCTCGCCATTCAGTTCTTCGTTCATCTATTAATCCAGAGTAGATGAAGCGCTCAAGATGAATTTTCCCAAATCCAGGGACAGGTTAACCCAAACCTTTTTCTGGCCAGGCATATCCCAGGATGTAAAGACCTATTGCAGGACCTGTGACGTGTGAAAGGACAGGGACGAGAGGGGATCGCCAAAGGGCCAAACTGCATACGCTACCTATTATTGAGGAGCCTTCCACCAGGTGGCCATAGATTTAATAGGCCTTCTTAGTAAGCCCAGCACCTCCGGGAAGCGCTACATCCTCACCGTGGTAAACTATGCTACCAGATACACTGAGGCGGTAGCTCTGTCCAACATAGAGGCGGAAACGATAGCGGAGGCTTTAGTAAACATTTATTACTCGGGTAGGCTTCCCCAGGGAGATCTTGTCGGCAGGGTGACACAGTTCACCGCAATTGTAACCCAACAGTTATGGCAGAGTTGCATCATGAAACCCTTGTTCAGATCTCCCTACCATCCCCAAACGAACAGACTATAAGAGCATTTTAACGGCACCCTCAAGCAGATGCTTAAAACGTTCACAGCATCCTGTTCGCCTACCACGAAGTGCCTCAGGCCTCTACCGGGTTCTCCCCCTTCGAACTCATTTATGGGAGAAAAGTCCGGGGATCCCTATACCTCATATGAGAGCACTGGGAGGGCAACACAGGAGAGGAGGGAGTCCCTATTGTACAGTATGTTCTGGAGTTTAGGGACCGCTTGCAGACCCTCACGGAATCTGTTCGGGAGCACCTGCCAGCGGCCCAAAACCGCCAAAAGAGATAGTACGATAGGGGTGCCCAAGCTAGGGTCCTGGATATAGGACAGCGAGTACTGGCCCTGAAGCCCTCTAAGAAAGACAAGCTTCAGGCCGCATGGCAGGGACCCTTTAAGGTGATGGAGAAAATTAGTGACACCATGTACATAGTCAGCAAGTGTTCAGATGAAAGGATCCGGAGGGCCTTTCATGTGAACATGCTGAAACCTTATTTTGAGCGGACAGGGAACATAGCGTCCGTATGTGCCCCTGCCTGTGAGGATAGTGAGGGGCTCCCTTTACCGGACTTACTAGCCTTCAGCCCCAACACCATAGAGCAGATACAGCTAGGCGAGACCTTAACCCCCTAAGAGAAAAGGGAGGCCTCTCAGCTGCTTCAGGGATACAGGGACATGTTTTCTACCCTACCCGGGTAGAGACGCAGGGAGACACCCTTCTACGGCAACAGCCCTATCGTATTCCTGTGGCCATCAGAGACAATATGCTCGCAGAGATACAAGGAATGCTTCAGTTAGGGGTTATAGAACCCGCCCAGAGTCCTTGGGCTTCGCCGGTAGTGCTGGTACCCAAGCGAGACGGCACGACTCGCTTCTGTATCGACTACCGGAAGCTCTATGACCCGACCATAATGGACGCCTACCCCATGCCTAGGATAGACAAGCTCCTGGATAGAATGGCAGGGGGGAATTACCTCACTACCCTGGATTTGTGCAAGGGATATTGGCAAATCCCTTTGGAGCCAGTGGCCATCCCTAAGTCAGCATTCGTCACGCCATTTGGGCTGTACCAGTTATGCCCTTTGGGATGAAGAATGCTGCGACTACTTTCAAGCAGATGGCATAGCCATCTACAGTAGCACATGGGAGTCCCACCTAGAGCATGTATCCAGGGTACTGGAGAGGATTCAGACAGCAGGGCTTACCCTCAAGCCTGACAAAAGCCATGTAGGCATGCCTGAGGTTCAGTACCTTGGGCATAGAGTAGGTTCAGGCAAACAGCGGCCTGAACTAGCCAAAGTAGAGGCCATTGCCAATTGGCCACAACCCCGCACCAAAACCCAAGTGCTAGCCTTTTTAAGGATGGCAGGGTATTACCGTAAATTTGTCCCAGAATATAGCGCCCTGGCCAAACCCCTCACCAAGAAGGCCCTTCCCAAACAAGTAGTTTAGTCCCCGGAGTGTGTGGACACTTTCCAGAAACTAAAAACAGCGCTCTGCGAAGGCACCTGTGTTGGCCGCCCCAGACTATAACAAACTGTTTCTTTTGCATACAGATGGCTCCATGTTTGGGCTGGGAGCCGTGCTGAGTCAAGTGGGAGACGACGGAATGGAGCACCCGGTGGCGTATCTTAGCCGGAAACTACTACCCCGAGAGGTTACAGAACAGGGGGTAGAGTCAGCGCTAATCAGGAAGGCAGCAGTCCCAAACAAGGACTCCCTCTAATGTCCCTGCAAATCAAATAGTAGAAACAAAAAAATAGGGGGGATAGGTCTGCGCCAATGTGTACAGTAAATAATAGTATAGAGTCCAATAGGATCTGTATTGTCGTTTCCAAGGTTCTACTTTTGACGATATCCAGAAGGTGTCGGTGGCGTGAAGAGTGTAACCGTGTGTGGTTCCCTTATTTACCACTATAATGTCTTAAAGCATAGAACTTAGTAGGGCTAACCATACAGATATCTTAGCCATAATTTTATATAGTTAGTAAGAGATCCTCTATTTACCATATATAAATAATTGAGAATACAATATAAAATAAGGATTGTCTTGGAAGCAAGATTGTCTTTTGGATATTTATTATATAAAAATATAAAATCCATTATAGCAGAGTTTATAAGATTTAAATTACATGCTTGCAAATATCATTAATCGGTTAACATACCCTTCTGAACATGTCATCATGTCAGCCTCTCTGTCATTTTAAGATGGAGCAGCGTCTGTCTCCAAGTCTCTCCTCTGTCTCTTCACATTTAAAAGTACACCTATTTATACCTTAGGTGTCGTCATTTTAGGTTACTGTAGTTCAAATATGAAAAAGTAACACTTCTTTTACTTTATTCAATTTAGGACCTGCCTTAATTTGGCAAACATACAAAGCCATAACTAAAGGGTGTATACGTCATGGAAATTTTCCTGACTTAGTTCAAGATGGCATCTTAAAGTCTGAATAGGTTATCTGTTGTTTATACTAAGTCGTAAGTGTACAGTCGTGGGAGATTCCCGGATTTGGGGAAGTTCCATTAACTTGGGGTTACCACAGTATATTGTGTACTGCAAGAGTCGTAGTATAGCCTTGAAGCTTGTTTATGCATTATTGTTATTGTAATTCGTCTGGGACAAAATGGCGCAAACATATTATGCACTGGGGTTATTGCCTAAAGGAACAGTTATGAAAAACAATATGTTCCATTTCTAACACCTTGTCAGTTTGCAATATCTCTTAAAGACAAAGTACACAGTTTAAGAAATACAACATTTCATTCTAAAACGTGTAATATTTGCATTTGCCCATAACACCCTCTCCATTAAACTGTGGGCATTGTAGCACATTTCTTCCTTAAATTAGTGAACCAAAGTTCTCCAACAGTCTTTAGGTTTTTTTGTGCTCCCAGCATCTTTGATCATTGTTGTAACAGTAAAACATCCGTAGTGTGATCTTTACCTGTAAAGGTGGTTGATTAAAATGAGAAAAGCTTTTGTCTGGGAAAGAATTGAAAAGAACACCAAGTTCCAGAGTAAGATATTCCTGGATAGATCCGGATACGAATTGTAATCCAAAGTTAAAAACAGTAATTGTATTTGTAATCCAAAGTCTTTAAAGGCCTGTAGAAGTTTACATTCCTTAGATACATTGCTGGAGGTTGTGTTTGTAGAATACCCGGGTATTTGTTGTAGAGTATAGGTTGTAGAGTCCAGCTTTCCAAATATTTGGCTAGAATTGGTCGCAGATATTGAATCAGCATCATCTGTTATCACCGTGGTGATGGTGTTGGTATTTGACTTTGTCTTTTGTCTTTGCTTTTTATTTTGTTTGTTTTTTCCATGAAACATTTTTACACCGTTTATGATGTGTATAGATTGGATACTCTCCGATATTCTTTTACGGAATAAATTAATTGACATAATTTCCAAGACATTGTCTTAAGTGACATGGATCCCATTATAGTAAATGTTATGTTGATACAGCAATTGAAGTGGATTCTCAAGAACGCCTCTTTTTGCTGTGTTTGAATCTTTGTAACATCTCAGTGATAGACATCTCAATGACATCAGGTGCTGTTGTGCTAAAAATGTTAACAGGTAAAATCTGTGGAAAAATCTTTACATTTGTTATACTTTGTATAATAATGATAGATGAAATAGTAACATAGTTAATCTTTCTAGTGTTTTGTTTTAAAGACAAACACCCTTGTATATGATTTTAGAAATATAAGGATAATTTGAAGCAGCATTTACCACCTTTGTTCACAATGGTATGTACAATTATATTCTCTTTAACTGTTAAAAATACTCTTTTATTCAAAATCTCTCAATCTATTTAGAATAGTTGCTAATTGGAAATATGACGTTAATTATCTTTCTTTGACCTGTTAGGGAGAAGACAACTTATTCCCTGGTTATTATTAGTAAATATAATAACTACAGTTATTAGTGGCTTAAAATAACAGAAACCCCAAAAATGTGTCTTAGAAAACTTTTTTTTACGTTTCTGAGATTGGTTGCTTAACAATGTGAATCTTAATTGTTTAAGTATATTTTTCAGTGGCTGTTGGATGTAGCTTAAGATGATTAGAATGTATTATTATTTCTAAAAGTGAGTTAAGAAAGCAATCCGATACAATATTGAAGGTATTTATATTTTATCTCTACCTTTGTATAGGTGGTTTTATGTACCTTTAACCATCACAAACCAAATTACATTTTCTTTTAAGGGTAAAACATTCATTATTGCAGTTGTTATTGCAATCATATGATCTTTAACTATCATGATTCAATTATTTATCTGGTTAATTAGCTGTTATACTCTTCTACGTATGTTTAATATATTTGGTTGTAGGCCAGACTGCAGCTGCATATGGCATTTTAGCAATAATCTTCAATTGCGTTTCAGATATTCCAAAGTCTATCCACCTTTGTAATTAACACATTATGTGTTTCTTATACCATTAATTATAGTATCTCTATTATATTACACATTGTCACTGACACATTTCTGATACAGGGAAAAAAATAGCATGATTGCTTTAGTAGTTATAATTTTTCTGTCCATGCA